>CM038469.1:37552760-38152760 GCA_021464415.1 Lonicera japonica | reverse complement strand
TTTATAAAAAAGCTCATCCGTTCAATCTTTGATGAATTAGACCATTAACTTAAGCTTCACGTATTAATTTAGAATTCAAATAATTTTGTTCAATTTGGTAACAAAATTTGGTTGGGATCAAATTCAATTAAGAATGTCCCAAAAGTTAACGGGTCGAATATGCAAGCTTTAGGCTTATAATAATATTATTGTTATTCGCGCCAATTAACAACACGCCTTTTATTTATTATTATAATAATATAATAATTTAATGATAGAAGATTAGTAGAGGCATCTTTATTTATATTTATATATATCATAAGCGACGTCGGATTGTTTCTATGAGCGAGTAAAACGTGACAAATAATAAGAGAGAGAGAGAGAGAGAGAGAGCGAGAGCGAGTAATAAGCAAAGAAAAAATCAGAAGCGATAAACGAGGCGATCACGCTGGCGATACGACCGCCAAACGCAAAACCCAAACCCTACTCGCTCCTCTCTTTCTCTCTCTACTCGCCTCTCTCTCTTCTCTCTCTCTAGAATTTACAAATATATTATATTATTATTATAATATAAAAGGGGATTAGTGAAGAAGCAGACGCGAGCCTCTCAGAGCTGAAAGTGTACAACCACCATTACCCTTTTCGGGCTTCCTAACTCGCTCGGATAATTTTATACGACAAAGGTATCTCCTTCATCAAACCCTAACCCTAGCCCCAATTCATTCTTTTCCTTTGTTTTGTTTCTACAGATCTGATTTATTTTCCTTTTCTATTTTATGTTAATACTGAATACGTGATGTTTCTCGCATTATATGTACATATATTGTAAAACAAAATAAGGTTATTAATAACACCGTGCTTTGTAGGTTTAAGGTCGTGGTTTGTTTGGTTGTATTTTTTTATTTTTTTTTTATTTCTGGAATCCTAAATTGATAAATTCGAGTTTTTGTTGTTTTCACAGAATCCTAAATTGATTGATAAATTCGGTTTTTTCTTCGTTACTGGAACTTAATTTTTCTTGTTTCTGGGATTCTAAATTGTTCACACTAAGAGTCTCTTGTAGTTCCGAATTGATAAATTTACACTAAAGAGTGTCTTATAGTTTTGAATTGATAAATTTACACTAAAGAGTGTCTTATTCATGTCAAGTGACTGAATCATAAGTTGACAAGGCTCAAGCTTTTCATTGAAAGTTTGAAACTACCATTCAGATTTTAGGAATGAACAAAAATTCAAACCGAGCAAAATGCTGTTGTAATTTTTGAAGTTGCCATTTTTTTCTAATAGTATAGATATGGATATAGTGTAGATTTTTGAGGTTGCCATTTTTTTGATTTGATTTTGTGATGGATTTGGTTATGTGGGTGTTAGATGGATCGGTATCAGAGGGTAGAGAAGCCGAGGCCAGAGACACCAATTAACGAGAATGAGATTCGAATAACCACTCAGGGGAGGATGAGGAACTACATTACTTATGCTACCACTCTTATCCAGGTTTTTCTCTCTCTGAATATGTATCTATGTGTGTATATTTTGATAGGGCTGGAATCGGTTCGGTTACCGAACCGAACTGAAAATTTTGGTAACACTAAATCACATACCGTTCCCGAACCGAGTTTTAATCGGTGACCGAAAATTTGGTTCGATGTATGTAAATTTTTGGTAAAACCAAAATTACTAGCAAAATACCAAAAAATCAAATAGCAGCACAGCAATCCAAATATCAAGCACCAAAATCCAAAATTACCATCAAAATACCAAAAAAACAAACCTGTTCTTTGCTTATAAGCACCAAAATCCAAAAGACTAGCAAAATGAAATAATGAAGAGCAACAGATTCAAAGATAAGAGAGATATGATCTTTAATAGGTTACACTTAGGGCTTAAAATGAAGAGTTCTTCAACTTGAGATCCTAGATTTGGGCGGGCAAAAGAACCTTGCAAATTGAAGAATTGAAAATATGGATTTGGGGTGTTTGACATCTTGTGCTGCAACCGTGGGGGTGCGAAGGTATAAGGAGGTGTGGTGAGACCTGTAGGAGATGAGCTGATGACCAGAGGTGGCAGAAGCGCGGTGGAGATGGATCCATGGGTGGGCGGCGACGGAATTTGTTGGTTGCTCAAACTACCACCGTAGGTGGTGAGTGTAGGGTCGATAGAAAGAGCGGAGAGAACCGATTGTGGTGATGATATTGAATCATCTAGAAAAGCAACCAATAATACAGAGAACAATCTCCATTAAAAGAGAGAAAAACTATTTTTTAAGAGAGAGAAAGTAGTGGTGAGAAAGAGAAACCTTATCCTTAACCATTCAAGAAGAGGCTGATTCATTCTGTATTTCTGTGGGTAAGGATGTTTTCAATTTTCATTTTTTTTAATGTCGGTATTCGGTTTGGTATCGGTAAATCAATAATTCTAATATGGAAAACCGTAACCGTACCGGAATTAGATCGGTTACCAATTTTAATCGGTTCTGTTTGGTTCGGTTTTTTTTTTATTCGGTTCGGTTTTTCGGTAAAAAATGCCAGCCCTATATTTTGATGTGTTTCGTTCACGTGAATGTGAATTTACTTTGTTTTTGGTAAAACAGTGTACTGGTTATTGTCTCTTACATTAGAGTGTACATATTGTGTGCTAAATTTGTTGTAGTTGAATAATGGTTCTAACCTGCTTATAGAATCTCATAAGTGTTCTTATGATCCACATGTAATATTTATTTTGGTGAATTTTTTTTCATCAAAAAAAAAAGTAGAAAGTTTTCCTTGCAGGCTGTAGGGATAAAGGGAAAATTGTTTTTGTTATGGGAAGTGTTAAAAAAGAAATTATATCCTTTTAGATAATATGAGTTATGAGGCCTTGTTTGAAGTTTATGCCTTTATGCATTTGCAAATGCCCTCTCTAAAATGATTAAAAGAGTGAAAAAATTTGGTTTTCGTAACCCTGTTTTAGGATTTCTATTCATTTACTTTTTTGCCCTCTCGTTATTTCTTTTCTTGTTTTCTTTTGTAGGAGAAAGGATCTGATGAAATTGCTCTAAAGGCCATGGGCAGAGCTATCAACAAAACTGTGATGATTGCTGAACTGATTAAGGTTGTATTACCCATCAGTGTGATCTTTCTACAGCTTTCTAGTTCTTTTTACCCTTTTCACGCTATGCATATGTCTTCTGCGAATTAATTGTATTTAATATTTATATCATCTGTGGTTGAACCTGTGATTCTGTCGTACTTATCAAGAGTGTTATTTTGAACCAGAGGAGGATTGCTGGTCTTCATCAGAACACATCAGTTGGTTCTACAGATATAACCGATATGTGGGAACCACTAGAAGAAGGCCTTCTCCCGTAAGCAAAATTGCATCCTCTTGTGCCTTTCGAGTTTTTTTTTTTTTGGTTGTTGGTCTGCTTAGAAATATGTCTTCTCCACATTGCAGCCTAGAAACTACTCGTCATGTGTCGGTGATAACAATTACTTTGTCAAAGAAGGAGCTGGATACATCATCGGCTGGGTAAGCGTGACCTTTTCTTATAAACCAAAGTTTACTAGTCTGTTCTTTTCATTTCCCTTTCAAAAATTGAACTTCAACTCTGTTCTGTACTAATGATGCAACACTGTGATTACTGAGTTCTTGAAGAGTATTTCAGATGTCAGACTGTGTTTCTTTTGTCTTTTCATGAATGCTTAATGAAACTTTGGCAGCTTGAAATTAATGGTGAATAAGTTTAATAGTCTAGCAATTGTCAAATTTGGTTCATTATGAATAATTTCGATGCAAACCGTCCTTAAATGTGCATGTTTGTGAGAGGAGGTTTAACATTTTTCCCCATTTCTTTGATTATATATTGCAATGTATTTCATTTATGGTTGACTCTTCTAAAGCTATCTTTAGATGGATCATATGTGGTCCATCAACCATAGTTAGAATCGTTTTTGTTTACTAGTTATCACTTTTGCTTGTGCTTGTATCATCAATACCTTTCTTTATTGTGCATTTTATTTGAAGAAATCCCATGTGAATCCATCACGGTGTTTTTGCCTTCCAAATCTTTCTTCATTATTTCTATTACACAAATTTGAGTGGTGAGGTTTGTGTATTTGTCATATTTTCCAATGGGGTTTGTTGTGCGATAATCAAATTCTAGAAAGTTGGACCGGGAACATTGTAATGCATGAGTATTTGGATTGGTTACAAGTGTTTAGTCATCTTGCGCATGATTGATTGCAGGTACCAACCTCCAATTCCTGCCGATCAAGTGAAACCACTGACCGAGTATGATTATGAAGGAGGTAAAAACTACAATATATATTACTGTTTGGTTATTATAGTCCCTTTCGTATTTGTATATGATCCTTGTTTATTGTGTACTCAGAGGGCTCGCCAAACATGCGAGGGAGAGGTCGTGGTGGTCGTGGAAGGGGCCGAGGTAGAGGTAGAGGTAAGAATTTGTGCTATGGATTGCTTCAGTTCTGTTATGGAATCGAAAAAACATGTTTTTATCAATTTCTATCTTTTCTTATTTACCACTTCTGCTCTTACATACAGCAGTTCGAAGATAGTTGAACACTAAATATAATCCTTTTAGTAACTAATAACGTTCTTTTTCTGAATTACATAACTATATAATTTTTGACAAGCAGTACATTAGTAAGCACCTAAGGGGCGTAACATAACAACAAAGAAAGAAAAATAAAATTGAGCTTTAAGAAGACACAGAGCTCAACATTTGTCTGAACAACATAGAACAACTCCTACGCAATAGCTCCTAAAAAACATGAACTCAAATGTGGAAAACAAAAATAACGTCTTCTCCGGTCCAGTTCCCAAAAGACCGGAAAAATAGAGTAATAGAAATATGAAGCAGCAGTTTAGGCAACTCCTCCTTGAATTACCTATTGTTTTCTCTCTCCATATGGATAACATGCTTCTAACCTAGACTTAGTGGACATCTGTGTTAATCTTACATCCCTGTTAACAAAGACATCTCTTGCACCAACCGCAGCATCACCCACTTTTGAACAGCCAACATTGATTTACTCTTTTACGTGCACACTTTCTTTTCGAATTTTCAGTAGTCAAAATAGCATATCTTGTTCCAAAGAGCTTTATTAGCTCAATTTGGCACTGGCGCACACTTTCCACTTAGGAGGTCATGTGTTCGAATTCCTTTACCCCTTTTCAGTTGGATAGCAGTAAGAAGGAAGAGACAGAGATATTTACTATAAAAATAGCATATCTTTTTGCAGCCCATCAAAGAACTGCTATCTCAAGGACTTAGGAGGCATCATTTTTCAAAGTCTTTTTGATGGAAAAGCAATTGCCAAGTTTAAGTGGATAATAAAGCAGGAGGAGCTGAAGTTGGAACACTCCATTTCCACATTCCAATCATAGCAAACGTCTGAGCCACCTGGAGGAGGCCACTTTCCCAAATCGCCCTTCTAAAGCAAAACACGTTATCTCATAAAGTCTACTGCAGTACTGCCAAAGAAATATTTTCATTCCAAGAGTCTTACCAAAACACTTACAAGAACTTAAAAACAGAAAATAAAAGGCTTAGTAAGGAAGGGATATCTGAAGCTCTACCAAAGCGAATGAACTGAGAAGTACCAAGCCTAGCTGCCATAACTTGCCTCCATAAGCTTCCTTTCAATGTTGCAAGTCTCCACTGCTACTCGCAAGAGAGGGGCTTCATAAAGATGCCAAGTCCCTTATCCCTACCCGCACCTTGACAGAAAGGTTAAGAAATCTCTTTCGATCCCAGTAAATTTTACTTCAATTTCCCAACATTTGCTTTGGTCCTTTCTAATAGGAAAGCCCTGAGTCTGAACATGTGATTGATATTAGTTTCATCTGCAAAGAGCAAGCGCCAATTTGTCTCTGTTTGATTTTCTCATAGAACTTGACAACACGTCAACTCCCCTTTTCACATCACCCTTAACAGATATGAGGTTTCCATTAATATTCAATACCCTGTCGCTAATGTCGTTTAGTGTTTTAAAAGGTGAAGGTGTAAGCCTTGCATGCAAAATTATATTAAAAAAAAATAAGAAATAATTAATATAGGCTTAAAAAGTAAGCTAAATAAATACTAATTCCAAATTATATTATCCCCCCAAAGCAAATATCATTTATGTAACTACTCAAGTATAATAATGTGAAGTTCTGTTCATATATGATGTATAGATGTATATGAAATGCCTAAGTTCTTTTCATAAAAAATATACAGTTATACACAGAATGAAGAAGCCGCTTTAGCTAACCTGAGCGAAGAAGAGACAGATCTGTTTGTTACTTTGGTGTTTGGATGGCAATGGAGTTCGCCCCCCCCCCCTCTCCCTTCTCTCCTCCCTCATCTCTCTCTTTACAGTCGACAGGAGTGAGTACTGAGTATTGCTGTTTGGTTAGGACCTTAGGTTTCATTCTTTACTTTTTTTTTACATTTGTTTTTTGTCAAATTTATTTCCTCAGAATGTCGGTTTAGAAGACTAAACAATGTAAAAAAAAAAACCCAAAGCTTATGCCCTAAATGCATATGCGCTAGAAGCGCACGCTCTGATGGAAAGCGTATGACATGCCTAACATGCGCATGCTTTCCTTGCAAACCGTGCTTCCCAATGTGCCTCGGGGCGTTAATGGCCACAAGTGCATGAAGACGTGCCTCAATGCGCACCCATAAAAGCCTTTTAAAACACTGGAGTGGTTATAGTGCCTCTGTTCATTATCCACATTGAACAAACTTGGAGATTTTGTATCATTCTTCATCTAGAAGAACTTCATGCCTAACTTTAGTTGTCTGGGTTTCCTGCTTCAATAAGACAAACAACTCCTTGGGGATCAGTTACTTTCTAAAAATGGCTTGGAATCCTAAGCTACTAAAATAATAAAGTAAAATACAATTATTCCCCTATAATTTTGAAAGTTATAATTAGTACTACATTTGCTTCTCTTGAAAGATTTTGCTTCAAATTGATTGTTGCAAAAGGCTTCAAAAGTTGAGATCTTGCAGCTTGGATGTTAGTTGTTTGTTATCCAGTAGATTATAGACGCTGTTTTGTATGTTTATTTTCCTTCTTGGGCATTCATAGCAACCTATACAAATATATCAAGCGGAGGTTTTGAGAGTATGCCAAGTGACCAAAATTTCTGTTGAATTGAGACAGTTTCCATTTGTGTCCAAATGGTTGATCCACTCAGATTCCGCTTTCGTAGCGGCCTCCAATATGCTTTACCTATCAAAATGAAAAAACTTACCCAGTCGACAACCTAGGGGGAAAATTAACCTACTTTCATTTAAAAGTACAGTGGGTTTATATTATAGCGTTTTCCACTCTGCAGGGATTTATAACAATGGAGCAGTAGAGTACAACGGAGATGGAGGCTGGGAAGGTGGGCGGGGATACGGTGGTGGGTATGAAGGTGGGCGTGGTGGATATGGTGGTGGAAGAGTTGTTCGTGGTGGTAGGGGAAGAGGGCGTGGTGGTTATCGTGGGCGTGGAAGAGGAGGTTATGGTGGTGGAGACATGATGCAACACGAATTGGGTGGTTACAATGATTATGGTGGAGCAGGGCCAATGCCTGCGCAAGGCCGTGGTAAGTCCAAATTCTTTAGTCCGTATAATTCCGCTGTTTCTCCATCTGAATTTATGTATGTTACTTTTAGAGCCTGTTTGTTTTGGCATGAAATATTATTTACCTAGCCACCTAGGTAAAAAATATAGAACAGTGAATGTTTTACCTGTATCGGGAAAATGTTCCGTTGTTAGATTGTGTAGTTTTACATAGTACCTACAAAAGCTTCAACAATATTGGTAAACATAGTACCTACAAAAGCTTCACTTCCAACTTGAAAACCTTTGGTTATGTGATTTATGCTTGACCCCTTTGATATGGAGTCTGAGTTTGTTCCATGATAACATTATTTGTATGCTAGTTGTGGGGTCGATTAATTGGTTCAACAATTGAATTGCAGCATTTTCTTTTCATATGGAAAATGGTATTTGAAGGTGTTTCATTGTGGTTATTTTCAACCTGGAGAACTATGTATTATTTATCTTTAGGTGTCCGTCGAACACCACAAGATGGAAAGTTTTGTGTAAGGTAAAAGCTGACTTGTCGTTAGAGAATGTGGAATATTATCCATTCAGGGCTTGATTGGTTTAAGTTTTAGGAATGGAATTGGCATTTTAGATTCTAGAAAAGCTCCTCTCTTGGCATTCGAGATTCCTTGGCAATGCAAGGTTAACACAAGAATTATCCTTATTGTAAAGGGGTCGTTTTATCACCACTTGACCAAAGGCAGTGTGATATTGCATGCACATCACGTGTCACAGGTTCTAGCACTGTGTCAGCTTTATTATAACACTAAATAATGTTTGATTATTTTGTCAAAAACAAAGAACAAGGGTTCCTGGATTTCTCTTATCTTTCCCACCTTGAATATGGGAATTGATGTTGGGAATCCTCCTTTCCTAGGATCATGTATCTCGTGCAAAACTACAACCAGATGGAATCATGTATCTCTTGCAAAACTCCAACCAGATGTTTGAATCTTGGATGAAGGGACAATTTAGGATACTGGAACGATCAAAAGAACGGATCAAAAGGAATCTAAATTCACTTGCTTGGGAGAGGGTGAGAATTGAAATTCTAGCCCCTCGAGGAACCTGATATGGCCGTTTAGTGGAATTTGTTTCCATGAAGAAAGTTGGGCTATCAAACTCCACAAAAGATTGAAAAAATGTGATTTTCTTGTGGATGAGAAACGCATCACTTGAAGTCCTTGAATAATCCCTTTATGTGTTGTAGTTTACCCCCGTTTGTTTTTTTTGATAAGAGTTTTCTACCCGTTTTACCTAACGGAAAGCTATGTTTGGTGTTTTTGTAGGGCGGGGGCGGGGGCGGGGTAGGGGCCGTGGACGTGGCGGTGGTGGAAGAGGTCAGGAGTACAGATCAGAAGTTGCAGCCCAGGTGACTGCTTGAGCCCTAGACCACTGTGAGGAATAGGATATAAATATGCTTTACATTGAAAGTTCCGGATGCCTGCTCTGCTGATTTATTATTATTTTCTTTTAGAACAAAAAAGAAAAAGAGAAAAGAAAAAGGTGGGTTCAATTTTATTATGAGTGAGATGTATTCATTGTAGTGAAGCTGCTCCTTTTTTTTAAAAGTATTTGTAGTGCTCATGTTTTTGTAGTTTGGAGGTAGGGTTAATTTTCATTTAATGCTGACGAAAAGAAAAAAAAAAAAAACTCAGGAAGTTGTACAATTTTCGCATTGTGTTTTTTCCTTTAGGAGTAATAATAGAGCAGTACATTCTTTTATTCTTAAATTCTGATTTTGAGACTTCTGTGGAATATGAGAAGTTTAGCAAATTGTATTTGTAGAATAATATAATTGACACCACAAGCCAATTTATTCAAATAGACCAAACCAACTAAACATAATTTCTATCTATTTGCATTCTCCAAATTATTAAGATTTCCGCCCTAATTAGTCTGAATTTTTTTTTATCTATTACTTCTCTATAACAAGAAAACAAAACGGAAACATATTTTGAATGATGATGGGTACATTGTACACAAAGTTATTACATGAAATTAGACGATGGTAACTAAATTTGGAAAAAATAAAGTGAAACTACATTTGCCTAGAAAATATTCAATGAACTTGACGTATAACTGCAGTAGTATTTGATTTGCAGAATCTTTTTGTAGAATCAATTATCTAGCTAAGTCCATATGAATCTAAAGGTGCCTCAACACAAGTCTATTTTTTGGAAGGGAAGTAATTTGATGCACACAATTTATTTATTAGCTTGATTCATATAATTCAGAAAGTGACTCCCCCCTTAACTCTCTTATTTTAAAGGAAAGAAATTAGATGCTGCCTAACTTGAAACTTTGTAGAAACTTGGAAAAAGAGCGGTTGCAACAACACAATATTCTATGGAAATAAAGGCAGAAAAGGGTTTCATGCATCTATTGACTTCTTTTAAAGATTAAGGCAATTCTAACATATTTTTGTAAGTTCAAGGACCAATTTGGTTCGAATTTTTGAAATGGAATAGGCATCTTAAATTATTTTTTTAAACATTTATGATTTATTGCCATTGTTTGGTTCAAATGAGAATAAGAATGACATACACATGAATTATCAAAATATTTTTTATTTTATAAAACTAAAACACAAGTGCTAACAATTTTACGAAAGTAAAATTTAGATTTTTATTGTTAAGAACGGTAAAAAGTCATTGCATGTATTTAATAATAATAAAAAAAGTTTAATAATAATATTTTTTTTTCTTTGAAAAAGAATATAAATAAAAAAATAATATTATATTCATAAGTGAAAGTGATGTTTTAGTTTTACGAGAAAATTTAAAAGACAATATATAATAATCATTTTATCCATTTAAGAGGTAGAAGTTTGATGGAATATTTTATTCTTGAAATAATGTATTTTTAACCTAAAATTTGAACCAAATATCAAATTATTCAAATATAAAATATAGTATTTCGGGAATGATTTAAAACTCGAATTAAACGAGCCCTTATAAGGTGCAGGTAAATTGATGAAGGGATTGATGGTCACTTCATTACATTTAAAACTTAGAGAAATTCAGTTTCCTTCCCAAACGTACACGTGTACTCCTTGTCTTAATAAAAATACTCTCACTTGAAAAAGTGTGCGCTGCCCCTCAGCACCTGTCGAACAACATCTTCCATAGTTATATTGAACAAGTCAAATTTTGGTAGGCATTTATTAGCTTACTACAATAAACGAAAGCACTGTTAATAGATTCTTGTGGCGCACGTTGTATGCAGGGATAGTTATTTGTTTCTCGTGATATATATATATATATATATGGGAGCATATCTCATGCGCACCACTATTTACGGACCGTCTGTACGAATTGGCCCGTTTGGCACGCTTCCCGATGAAATTTTTTGATGAAATTTTGTGGAGATGTTCTTCATCGTGTGTAGAACATCTCCATCAAATTTCATCAAAAAATTCAACCGGGAAGTAGGTTAACTACATGATTGAAAAATATTGGATTTTATATATCTATTTCTGGACCAGTTTTTTTCAATCATGTAGTTAACCTACTTCCCGGTTGAATTTTTTGATGAAATTTGGTGGAGATGTTCTACACACGATGAAGAACATCTCCACAAAATTTTATCAAAAAATTTCATCGGGAAGCGTGCCAAACGGACCAATCCGTACGGATGGTCCGTGAACAGTAATCCGCATGAGATATTTGCCCTATATATATATATATTTATGTCGTTAAATTTGAGTTTTTCTAGTTTTCTTAGATTGGCAATTAAATAATTGTTTCTAGAAGATGCCCTTGGAATATATGTTGTTATAGCTAGCTTGATGGAATTTCACATAGCCAGAATATGCTAGTTTCCTTAGTAATAAGAAGTATATATAAAAAGGTTTTAATGCGTACGTACACATGTACACTCGATCATCTATCTCTACATTATTTGTTTTGATCCTTTGGAATCACAAGTCTAATTTTCTATTAAAAAAGATGGTATTGGAGGCACAAGTATTCCACTAATTAATAACAAATCAAGCCATTTTATCTTGTTAGCATGTATATATCTTAGTACTATAATCCTTCTATATGAAATGATAATCATGAACTTGCATCATATTTGGACCGACACTCACATTGAGACGCTCTCTCTCAATTATATTATTATGACTGAGAGATTTTAACTTTAAATATTTTTACTGAACTGCAAAGAGAATTTTGGAAAACAAGGTCAATCAAAAGAGGGTTTATTACTATGAAAATAGAGACAACATTCCCATCATTCAAAGAAATAGATCAAGGAAGGAAATAAAAATAAAAATTGACCTATATAGCCCCCCTAAATTGAATTCCTTGCATCAAGTGTGTGACTGAGATAAACTTAGTAATTGACTATCAGTCAACTCTTCTAAAATAGAATATATATATATATATATATAAATAGGGTGTACAAAGGAAGAAAAGACAAGATGTGTAAATGTTGCAAGTAAATTTGAAGGACTTTCATTTTCAAAAGTCGTCTTCTACATGATGTGCCAAACAGGCATTTTATTTGTTTACTACCCCGTCACGCAAAGCCACATCTTCACCTCGTCTAATGTCTTATCTTAAAAAAATATATTAATTTCAACAACTAAAATTAAAATTAATTATTTAGCGGTTTTAAGTAGATCAAGTGGTTAATAAATATCCAAGGTTGTTCCTTCTTTTTATTCTAAATCGGGCCTTAATATTCTGTCATTATGAATAAAAAAAAGGAGAATAAAATTGTTTACCATCTCTAGATTTGATACACATTCATGGAATATTAAATCATACAAAATTTGCTATTAGTATACGTGTCTTATAAATTTGGCAATGTATTTTAAAAGAGTATTGATTAATATGAGAAACGAAATTAGTTGATAAAGAATAAAAACAAATATGATCGCATAAGAAACTTTTGACTCGATATTGTATCGTTTGTGTTGTATATAAAAGATTTAAAGTATTCTCTTGTTCAAGCTTATTTCGCGCCGGACTAATTACACCAACTGCATGCTATCATTCTTTCTTGTATATACAGAAGTTTTAATCCTCAATCTCTTTGACATCATTCAATTCAAGCAAGCACGAAGAATCAAACATGTTACCTCTAAACTAGGAGGTGTGGTACGGTCTTGCCCGACTGAGAATAAACTCCTCATCAACAAAGTTAAGTTATAGATAATCGTGTCTACCAGATCAATTACTTCGGACACAATAAAAGCATAAGTTATTAATTAATAATTTTTCATAATTTAATGCCATTCTATCAAATGTTTAATGATTTAAAGGGCCAATTAATTCTCATCCTTTCTTTCACGTATCTAATTTTGTCATCGGGCCGGGTGAGAAAACCGTGACTGATGGGTACTCTTAAGTCCTCATTCAAGTCTGATGTAGGCTTGTTCTTGACTAATATAGGTACCGGTCTTCTTAGGTTGCAATTAATTACAAAGAACTAAACACACATCTTTCTTACATAATAAATATATGTTAGATATTTCTTTTTATCTTATTTTTCTATTATTTGTGTATATATACGTACATGTGCGAATTCACAGTTTTTTTTTTTAATTTTTTTAAATAAAAGTCTCAAGTTCGAGGTATCACCAACTATAGATACAACATTAATTCCTCTCGGTTGTAATAATACAGGTTTGCTAAGAAACTACACATAAAAAATCTTTCTTTCTCATTTTCTTTTTTGCGCTTATATTAAAGATACCTTACTAAAGATTCATAGATTAGAAAAATAAAATCAATGAATCTAGACAATACACTTGAAACTTTTTCTGATTCATTTAATGAAATTTATGATAATTAAGCTGTAATTGCATTGGATGACATACTTATAAAATTATTAAAATCGCCTTCAGTATAATGTAATGTAATTTTGCTTCATTAAGCTATGATGGCTAAATTTATTCATTATTTTGTTTGTATGTATATATTTGATATAATTAGTTTCAAGTATTTTAAATTAACAAACCAATAAGTAGCAAATATGAACACTCAACTTTGTTTTTTGCCACTTTTTCAACGAATTTGATCAATTAGTTGGCATGAGATTTGCAATAGTTGGAATGATAATATTAAATTAGTACATGTCATTTCATTTGGTCCTAAAACTAATGCTAATTTGTGAGTAAGGACAGTGACCCCTCAAAATTTCCTTTTTGTGGTTGATTTTAAGTCAAATTTCTATTCAATAACTTTTTAGTCAAGGTGGCATTCGTGACTTGCAACAACTCACAACATATGTTAACCCATATTTGGAAACTATAAAAAAAATAAAACTAAAAACTATTTTTAAAACAATTTTTTAATATTTATTATAATTTTAACATATATTCTTTTTATAAATCATTAACAATTTAATATGTATTTTTAAAACACGTATTTCTTTTTCTTTATATATTGTAAATTTGAAACTTTTTATAACCTTTTTTTTAGCATTTAGGCCACATTTATTACGGTGATGAAATAGTTTTCACCTAATTTAATTTTACCTCTGTTCTTTCAAGTTCTAACCAAGGAGAGGAAAACAATACATGCAATTAGTAAGACTTGAATCTAGGATACTAAGATTTGTGTAAGAGTCATGTATTACTATAATACACCCACACTCAACTCTTTGAGTTTATTTTCTTGATAATTATGTGCGCATCGTTTCCAAAAAAAGAAAAAAATATTACAATGAATATAAATTACTCTCATCGTCTTAAATTAATTGGTAATTTCATTTTCTTTTCGGGATCTTTTAATCTGATTATTCCATTTCCGTATCAAAGTCAAAGTGAAAGAATCGAAATCAGAGAAACATCAAACATTGGTCCATCAAACTCAAAGGAGTTAAAAAGTTGGCCCCACTTTGATATAGCAATGTTTGAAATTTGTGGCATAGATTCTCAGAAATGGCCGGCCAGGGGAAAATTGAATCCCACACACTTCTCTATAAATACATGCATATCTTACAATGATGAAGAAAAATAAAGCACTTAGCAAAATATGAAGACTTCATTGAGTCCTTCAATGGCTAAAGCCATTGAGGCCAATAAGCCTTACATTGCTATGGTCTTTATACAATTTGTATATGCAGGCATGTCTTTGCTATCAAAAGCAGCCATTAATGATGGAATGAATCCTTATGTTTTTGTCGTTTATCGCCAAGCTTTCGCCACCGTTGCCTTGGCTCCATTCGCCTACTACTTCGAAAGGTTAGTTTTATAGTATAATAATCTGACAGCTCCACGTCAGAGCAAATATGACTATTGTCAAAGCAATGTACAACTTTGAAAGTACTTAGTACAACTTTTGAGAGACATATGCTTTAGAGTTCCTTACTTTATAGTTTCTTGCTAGAGAAAATATGGCTATTATTGGAGCAATGCACAATTTTGAAAGCATATGGTACAATTTTTTGCAGCAATACCACATGCTTTCAGATTTCCTTACTTTATAATTCCTTGTCAGAGCAAAAATGGCTACTATCAGAGTAATATACAACTCTGAAAGGATATGGTACAACTTTGCAAAGAGGTATTGTATTGCAAGGTGTTCTAATTTTGCCATTTAAATTTTGCAGTTCCAAGTCGGCTCCTCTATCATTCATTTTACTCTGCAAGATCTTCGTTGTTGCTTTTGTTGGGTATGTGATTTCTCTTTCGCCATCTTTAATGATATATAAAACTTAATTACTTTAAACAATCATGAATTCATTATGAAGGATCGATCATAAATCCCTTTTATGTGAAATTTTATTTTGCAGCATTACCATGAGCTTAAATCTCTACTACTTTGCGTTGAACTACACTTCTGCAACATTTGCCACCGCACTCACCAACACAATCCCTGCCATTACGTTCATCATCGCAGTTTTCTTAAGGTATGAAAGAGATTTCGCAAACAAATAAAGTAGGAGCTCCTCTAGAGCATTTTTGAAGAAATCTTATTAATTAGTTCAAAGCAAGATGGTACAGATTACACATACTTTTTGTCTAAACGAGTGCTCGCAGAGCCAAACCACTATTAGTCAAAACTATAAGACATCCAATTTTAAACTAACTTTCCAGATTTCAATGAATTTTAAATCAATTGATTCATAGACTTGGTTGGCTTTTGAATGCTTTTTTTTAGGATGGAAAAGGTTTCAATGAAGCAAAGGCATTTGGCCAAGGTGTTTGGGTCAGCGCTGGGACTTTGTGGGGCATTAGTGGTTGCTTTTGTGAAGGGACCAGCTGTATATTCAGGTAGACATAATCAAGTTTCAGGGCATTCAAGAGAGGATTATTCAACTGCGGATTGGATTAAGGGTTCTCTTATCATGATCACAGCCAATATAACATGGTCTTTGTGGCTTATTATGCAGGTCCATTTCCCATTAATTACCATTTCCTTAGGGGGTGTTTGGTTGTCCCTAAAATTGTTCCTTCAATCTCTCTTCATTTAAATTGCATAGAAATTGATCAACTTTCTTTCATTGTGTTTTTTCTTGTTTCAGGGTCCTATTATCAAGCAATATCCGACAAAACTACGTCTTACAACTCTACAATGCTTCTTCAGTTGCATACAGTCAGCGGTTTGGGCTGTGGCCGAGGAAAGGAATATATCGTCTTGGAAACTGGGATGGAATGTTAATCTCCTTTCTGTGGTCTATTGTGTAAGTTTCTCGATTCATTGTTGCATTTGTGTGCTATCACAAAGCGTCAAAGCACATACACATATTGAGTAACATTACATTGACCAACTTGTTTGACCAAGTGCTTTTTACGGTTGTACTAAATCGTTAATGTTATGTATAACAATCAAAGTTACAAATGTACGTTAGAACACTTGGTCAAATAAGTTGGTCAATGTAACAATAATGTACACACTTGTACATTACGGGATAGTGGATTATTATGCCTTTGAAATTAGGGAATTTGACATGAAAATTGCAGGGTGTAGTGGTGACAGCAATTACTTATTGGTTGCAAGTTTGGGTTGTGGAGAAGAAAGGACCTGTTTTCACAGCCATGTTCAGTCCATTGGCACTTGTCATAACTGGTTTCTTCTCAGCAATTTTGTTCAAAGAGACCCTTCACTGGGGAAGGTCTATATCCATACTTACCTCCTGTACACATTCACATACATACTATATTTTTCAAACTTTTTCTTTCTTAAAGTAATATTAAATTAATTAATTTTCTCATGTATATTCTATAATTATCCTAAAGTACACAACCTTAGTTTAAAGTCCTTGTTGCCACAAAAGTCAGCACAAAAATCTTTTCCAGTGAACTACTTAATGGGGGCCCACTGGGTCATTCTTCTAGCATAGAATAGCTTCGGCCAATTTTAGAGATACTCAACATAATGACTCAAATTCAAACTCAATTTCCTTTTTGGATAGTAAAAAACTTTTATCATCTAATTATTTATTATATTGAAGCTAGTATAATTTAAAAAAAAAAATGAAAAGTGGAGTCTTAATTTTTGTATTAGAATATTTTATCACATTATATACTCCCTTTGTTTTAAAGTATGAGCTGTTTACTTCTCTTTGAAGTTTCCCAAATTTTAGAATTCTGTTCTCATTTCTGAAAATAACCAATATAACAAATATCACTATAATAAATAAATCTTTGTTCTTAACGGCTTATCATAGTCATTAAAGAAGCATGAAAGTCAAACGTGAAATTTTAATTTCTGAAAAAGAGTACAATATTTAAGACTTTTTATTAAAATTAGAAACTAATAATCCTTTATTATGAATCGGCAGTGTTTGTGGAGCAATGTTGCTAGTGATCGGTCTCTACGGAGTTCTGTGGGGAAAGAAGAAAGAAGCCAAAATTCAAGCTAACCAACAAAATCCAGAAACAACAAATGAGCAAAAAACAGAGAACAAAGAGGAAACAACATTGGAGGGCATCACAATACAGAACACTAACTAGTGGGATTAAGTTATTATTATAAATTTTAGTAATTCTTTTTTGTTATATTAATATCCAAAATATTATGTGTTTAGTCTGATGGAAATAATCTTTACAATTAACCAAACTTAACCCAAATGATTAACGTTTTTACATCAGCCATTTGGAATTAATGAATATACTTAGTTTCTCCAAATTATTGTCTACATAGACATAATATCTGATAGTTACGTGATACTTTGCATCTAGTAATAAATCATCAGCAATATATTGATTATCACCTAATAATAAATAATCAGCAATGTGACTTTGTATTCCATGATGAGCTAATCTAAGGGAATTCCTCCGCCTTCTCCTTCTTCTTCTTCTTCTTCTTCTTCTTTTAATTTTAAAAAATGGGAAAGAATTTTATTAATCAAAAGATGCCTAAGAACCATTACATTCAGATTGAAGGGGCTCTACCAACCATGAAGAAAATTCTTTAGACCACCAAACCTATTTATTGACTTGTGTTCTCACTTTGCTTTATTCCCCAACTGCCTCTAGGTAGATCACTCCATTTTTTATTTTGAAAATATTTTTAGGCAGAAAAAGATTTAACAATAATAATAAACATAATAGATGTGATACATGAGCAACACACGAAAGGTTCACAAGAATAAAAAATGATTAATTAATTTTAATGTTAAGACTCAAAACTTTATATATAGAATTATTAATTCATTCTTAACAGAAACATTAACATCATCTAAGTCAAACTCTTATATACTTTGGTGTCTATATACTGATTTGTCTGAAGCAAATTCGCCGCTGAAGGACTAGTCCTTATATGGCAGTCACCACCAAATCCGCCCTAAACATTATAGTTGTGTAGTTTTATACGTGAATTTGTCAAATTAGAATTCTCAAAAAATACAAAACTCAATCTAAACAAATGCAGGGTAATTATAACAGGAATATACTGCCTTGATTTATATCATATGGTTGTCTCGGTTAAACTACCAAAGAAAAAAATGCCAAATATAAAGGTCTTACACTAGCATAAAATAATACTAACTCCGGTATTTGTTGTTAAGTTATTTTTTCATGAACGTAATATCTTCATAACAAGTCTTTCAAAATCCATAAAATGCGGTTTTTGTTGAAAAACCAATCTTCTTATGCTTCTTTGCTAGATTGTGCCTGCCAAATTCATGAAAACAAATACTATTAGATTCAAGACTGAAGTTAAGAAAGAAGGACATGATTTTGCTTCTGATTTTATCAAGCTTCTAATAATAGTTTAACACAAAGGAGATCTCAGGACATTTTCTCAAAACTAAAGCACAATCACTAGCGTTTTGCAAAACGTGGGAGATCTAAGTGCTCGTTTGGTTCGAGTTTTGATTCGTTCCTAGAATCCTAAAATGGTTAAGTGGCACTAGTAGTCATTTATAGTTCAGGCCAAGAGGTTGAATCATAAGTTGATGAAGCTCAAACTTTCAACGCGAAATTACTATTTCAGATTTCAAGAATGAACAAAAACTGAAACCAAACGAGCACTAAGTGTATACGTTTAAGCTTTTGTGTTCTTTCATTCATGAAATATTAACATGAAATATAATACCTACTGATCTTGGAGTGATTACCTTTGGGAGTTCTTCCATTTCAATTTTGGCATTGGGAGATTTCTTAAGCAAATAATTCAACACATCCTGCATAGCTGGCGTTATTTCCTTGCACTTCCCACAAGATCTTAACCTTAAACTCTTCAAATTACAGAATGGAGGGTGGGGATCTACCAATAAATCAGGAGCTAGAGAGAGCACCTAATTAACACCAAAATAAATGCAGATAAAGATTGTGTTAAAAACAACTATGTTAGAATTATCATTCAACTCGAAAAATGACTCGTACCTAAAAGCTTAAGCTGATCATAGGTTGTGGGTAGCTGTGTATATCATGCTACTTAGAAACATGGCTCCCAATATTTTACTCAGAAACATGCAATAGATATAATTTCCATTACTATAATCATAGGATTTTTCAGTGAAAGTAGAATTTTAAAACAGGCATAGTTGCATACTCGCATAAGAAAATTCACAAGAAAATAAGGGTGCTCAATGTTTTCAGTTTTGCGTGAAAATGATGAATTTCAGTATCTCCTGTTCAAGTTGAGCAACAACAAAGCTTATACACTCTTCTAGGCTATTAGGATCTTAAGCATTACTTGGGTTACTTGCATTTTCACCCTGAAGTACAGTAAGTGCATCAAATGGTAACATTCTTTCAAACTCCATTTAAGTTCTTTAACTGAGTCCTTATGCGCCATCCCCATGCAAAAAAGCAAATTATCCATGTCGCACAACTTGATTGGATGAACTTGGTGGGATTCCATATACACTGACACGTAAGCACTTGGTAAATGAATTGAAACGGAGTTCGCCAAAACTTTGCACTCAATGTACTAAAATGGTCAAGATCAAAACTTTTAAAAACAGTAATTACGAATAGGAGAAGAAATTGATAATACCTCAAGGGTCCTCAAGGTCAGTCTAGCTGATTTCGCATTGCATAGCTGCCTAAGCATCTTGATCAGAAGTATTACAAACCCCCGCTTATATATATCTCTATGAAACTGCACATTTAGTTCAATCCTGAACACATCTAGACAAGGAAGCTCGCTCATGACAAAATCCATTGGATTCGACCCTCTGAAGCTAAAAGACACAAGGCTTGGTGCATCAATTGCAACTTTAATGTGGGATGGAGAGAGGTATCTCAACCTGTGGAGATACAAGAACTTTATGTTCTGAAGCTTGGGACCGCAAATGTTGAGAACCTCAAGATCATTGGGTATAGTGCAGTAGTACAAATACAAATGTCTAAGGTTCGGACAGCTTGAGAAGGTATACTGGTTAGATTTCGACAAGGAAAACCATTCTAGCTGTATTACTTCTAGTGCCGGTAAATTAAGTGATTCCGGCAGCCTTATAGAACAGTTAAAACTATCTAGCTTAAGCCATTTCAGTGACTGGCAGTCAGAACAAATATCGAGACAGGCGAATGGGCTTACACCCAGAGGCTGCAACGGTCTTGAGTCTCTCTATGTTTTCCTGGATCGCAGTTAGAGGCACATTTGTATAAAGAGAAGTCATACTCAAAAACTTAACGTTGTGGTGAAATGCATAGCGAATGAATTTTTTCAGGTACTTCGGATCAACAGAATAAGGAGCCACAAATTGTAAAGTGTGAATATCGGTAAATGCATCACGGTTATTCAGAAAACGTGACACGGATTTAGTGAAAGAGGAGGTTGTGTCTTCAGGGTTATTCCCTAACTGGTGATTTGGGTATCTGAATTTGAGAATGTGGAGTTTTTTCCACACGTATAGCCATCTTTTTGAGAGAATGCAGGTTTGGGCTGCATGTTTGGCCTCTAGTTTACGAAGAATGCAGTGCAGAATGTGGTCAGGCAAACTGCTGATTCTGTCTTCATCCTCTATGGTTGACCGCAAATTCTTGTTACTGCTCATGCTGTCTCTGCTGTTCATTGTAATAAACAAATAATATAATCAGACACATTGAATTAATAATACCCCCTTTGTCTCAAATTGATAGTCCCATTAACTTTGGAACTTATTAAGGAAACACTAATTTCAACCTAATTACCTAATCAATGGTCAATAATACAATTTATTTTTTATTATGAGATTTAGTACATTGATTATGTCCTAGAAAAGAAATTGGACAATCGTTTTGAGACGTAGGCGTATCTACCATGAAGCCAATGGTTCACTCCATACCCAGAACATAGAAATAAGACGAGGGAACAAGAAGTGACAGTAGCTTATATGTTTGTAGACGTTAGTCTTCATTCGCAGAACAGCAGCACACCATCACATAGATATGATTTTCCTATATTGGCTGTTCACCTATCTATATCAAGAACACACCCATTTCATTTCTTTTACTCGTGAAGGAAGCTGGGTAATGCATGAAATGTTTGGATGTTTCTTTATTTTTACCTAATTATCAGTGTATGTGAATTATATATATAAGCAATATCAATAGAAAATGAAACTTAAAATTGCTAGTACTACTACTAGTAGAAATAGTTAGATATTTTATTCTATTATATGTAGTAATTGCATTTTATAGACTAGTCCAAATGTAAAATACAATATAAGCCAATTGATGATATGTGTTCCTGTCTTTTACACAACGACTTCATTTAAGCTTTTTATTGAACATGTAGCGTCTGTTACCAAAACACATCCATACAATTACCAGAGTAACAATTAAACAACACTTAATCATAACTTTTAATCGATTTTATCTAAGGATTTCGCTGTATAGAGAAGTCGAGGTGCAAACGTGTGTCAATTGATGACGAGTATCCTATCTTTTACCCAACGACTATCTTATGGTGGGCGTTTTCTTAACCTCTGAATGCTGAAAAATTGATGCTCAAGGTCGAACGCAACGCTGAATATATAGCATTTTACAATTTTACTTATAATAATGAATAAAAATGAATACTTGTACAATTAAAGTATAATTTCACTAAAATTAAATTAAACATTCAACGCATGGTTTTGCCTCTCAATGCTGAATTTTAATCCAATTCAATAATTAATAGATGAACAAACAAACATTATTTTTACCTCTTTATACTCAATACACTTGCATTTGAAAAACAAAGACCACCTTAGGCTTTTCATCGAACATGTAGCGTGTGTTACCATAAACAAACAAACCCATACAATTACCAGAGTAACGATTAAACGACATTAAATTACTAGTCCACTAATTTTATTAAAGAAGATCCATGTGATTGAAATTTAATTGCATGAATAAAAGAAGCGAAGGAAAATGTTACTCACACGAGAAAGAGCGATAGACGCGAAATGCTAAGGGGAAGGGATGCATCAAATTACAGTGGAGTGAACTGATCGGAAATAAATAAATAAAAGTATAAAACAGATGGAAAGCCGTAATAAATAACTTGATTGATGGGTAGGTCGCTGAGTTTTTGCAGCTGGTTAACGCTGCTTCGTTAACCACACAAACTAATATATATATTTTTAGTTGTTTTTATTATTAAAGCAAATATAATTTTATCCGAGCAAGTTATTATTACTCTAGTAATAACAATAATTTTTTCCGCGATAATACCAGTATATATTTAAAATGTAATAACTTTGAACATTATATATGAATTTTAAATAAAAAATTTATATTTAAAATATGCTATAAAGACTTATGGAACAAGATTTATTGCAATTACAAATTATCCATGAAACAACTGAAATTCTTGAAAAATTTAATAAAATGACATCTCACGTGCGTTGGTTTTTTATTGATTCTTTCAAAGTTTAGGCCTGAGTTTATACTTAATAATTGTACCCTCGAACATATTTTTTTCAAACTTTAATTTTTAAATAAAAATTAATTGACACGTATAATTTATATATATCAATTTTTAAGGACCACTGGTGGAGTTGAGGTCCAAAAAATTATCACTTCATCACTTGTACCTTATACATATATATAATTTCAATTTCAATATTATCAGTAGTGAAAAGTAAAATTCGCATATATTTAAGTTTGTTATGCGGATTGTATAAAATGGCATGTGCATAAACACATATATAATCTCAATTTCAATATAATCAGCAGTGAAAAGTAAAATTCACATATGTTAAGTTTATTATGCCGATTGTAGACATATATATAATCTCAATTTCAATATAATCAACAGTGAAAAATAAAATTCACATGTGTTAAGTTTATTATGCCGATTGTATAAAATGACATGTGCATAGGCGGACCCATTACCCATTACCAATACACCCCCCAACCTCCTCCTTGCGCCCTAAAATTTCCAGAAAGTAATTTTATTTTTGTGATGTTTTTAAAAATTATAAATATATGCTAATATTAGTTAAATTTGTTTCCTTTTAATTTTTAAACATTTACAAATAGTATTAATTTTATCCGTTAATCCTGAATAAAAATAATGTTAATTCTAAATTTTATCTCCATCCTAAATGTTAATTCTAGACAATGTTAAAAAATATCTTAGCTGCATCCTTAGTTAGGTGGTTATTTGGTGACAATGGTTCTACTTGAAATGACTCCTAGTTTTCTTGTTAGATGAAGTAGCTTGAATTTTTAAAATAAAGGCAATTGTTGGATTCCACTCATAAGCTCAGGATTTACTATTAGAAGTACAAATTAATTAGCTTAATCCATTTTCTAAATTTTGTAATTGTTTAAACTAATTTTTAAATGCAAATTAAGATCGAGACTCCCAAAACAAATACAATCATATAATGCAAAGATTGGAGGCAGCAACATAGTCCAATCTAGAGTAAATTGAGGATTAACCATGGTTGTATACGGGGCTTGCAGGGCGAGCGTCCATGGCCCAAAAATGAGAAGGGGCACAAATTTTTTTGTATATGATTTATATACAGATTTCTGGTAGGTCCAGCCTTACGGAGTTTTTACGACACTTTTGTGTCAAAAACACTTGGGGGTGTGTTTTTACGACTCAAAAGTCGTAAAAAGTCCCAATCAAGGTCTGGACCTTATTTGAAATTTTCCCTATATATATATATAATATTGTATTAAGTATATGTTAAGAATATATTAAATAAATAAAATATCTTTCCAAAAATCTTTATTTAATAAGTATTTATAAAATACGCAAATTTCCAAAGTCGGTCTCTTTGTTTTTGCCTAGTTTCTAGAAAAATTAAGAAAAATAGGGCTTGCCTATTCTTTTATTATTCTTCAATCTTTAGCTCTTCCTTTTGAATTGTCATTGCCCTTTTGGCGTTATTTTGGAACGAGTTTTTGGAAGATGAAAATGCCGAATTGAAAATGAATATAGGTGCTTGAATTATCTTGTATTGGTTTGAAGACGAATCGATAACATGAAGTTTGTTTCAATTTTTAATCGAATGTGTTTTTGGTGGAATACAAAAATTATTTGGTTTTTTTAATATAGAAAAAATTAATAAATTTATTCATAAAAAGGGCTTATTCTAGTATTGGCCAATCTGAATATCTTGGATTTGAAGAGCATGCGTTCATATGTATTGACAAAAAATAGCATGGTCCGTCGACAATTCATATCTACATTCCATCATAGCATGGTCCGTCGACAATTCATATCTACAGAATTGGCAAGCAAGTAATTGACTATCAATCGACTCTTCTTAATAAATGTGGTGTATGAGGAAGAAAAACAACTAAAATAAGACATCATTAAAATCTTTGAAAACACAGGCTCGAACTAAACGAGCACTAAAATAGCAATTAGCAGGAATTAATATTCTACCTTGGTATTTAACTGATACAATTTAGGCCTCACGTTCGGACCAATACGCACATATCGTATAATTGTCTCAGCTAAACCATCTATAATATTTTTAATGGCATACAATGTTACTGACTCGTGTATTTGGTTTCAACTTGATATTTATAACAAAATTCAAAAGATGTGTTTAGTTGAGATGAACCTGAGCCGATTTGTTGACGTGCAAAAAACAAAGAAACCAATTTTCTTTTGCTGCTTTGCTAGATTGAACCTGCACATTCATGAAAACAAACAATAATATTAGATTCATCGGCATCAGGAAAACATGAGATCTAAGTGAAACTTTTCCATGGGTGGAAAGGACTATGTTTATGTTACATTGTTACATCTAACTGAGTGTTTATGTGGCACGGCATCTCCCTGCCAATAAACAGAAAAGGAATATAAGCTACCTGGATATTTAGGTGAAATAGTTTAGGAATCATATTCCGACCATTACGCGCATTCCATATACTTTTCTCAGTTGAACCATATCTTATATAACACAAAATAAAACCAAATATATGCGGTCTTACATTGGCATATGTAATATGTTCCTTTGTTGTTTTTAAGTGCATACGTCTTCATCAAAAGTCCTCTAAAATCCACAATGTGTTTTTTAAGATGAACCTGAGCTCAGTTGTTGATAAAACAATCAAAACCACTATTCTTATGCATCTTTGCTAGATTGAACCTGCCAAATTCATGAAAACAAATAATATTAGATTAAAGTTTAGGACTGAAGTTGCATCTTGGTAAGGTAAAGAGAAAAAAATAAGTTTTTTCTTACGCTAATTTCCAATCCTACTCATGAGGTCAGTGCTATTATGCAAAGCACAAGAGATCTAAGTGAAATTAATCTACCCTTTTAAGTTTATTTTTAGTGATGCAAAATAAGTATAAAATTGAAGTATTTAGCAACTCTACAGATCTTGGAGAAATTTACATTTGGGAATCCAGCCATTTTAATTTGGAAGCAGCTGATCTCTTAAGCAAATAATTCAACACATCCTGAATAGCTGGTGTCATTTCCTTGCACTGCTCATCAGCTCTCAACCTTAAACTCTTCAAATTACAAAATGGAGGGTGGGGATCTACCAATAAATTGGAAGCTAGAGAGAGCACCTAATTATTACCAAAACAAATGCAAAATTAGATGGAATTAAGATTGTGCAAGAAACAATTATGTTATGGTTATCATCCAAATTGTAAAGTCACATACGCGCCTCAAAGCTTTAAGCTGATATGCAATGGGCTAACTATGAATATCACGATACTTACAATTTAGGAAGTTGTAATGAATATTCTAACCTTCCAATTTTTTCAAATTGACTCTGTAGTACAGTAACTTCATCCATGACCTTCTTGGTAACTTTGTATAAATCCTTTAAAAGCATGCATATGTGGCATCCCCATATTGAAAAGATTATAAGATTATCCATTTGGCACAAACTAAGTGGATGAACTTGCCAAGTGGGATGCCACATGAGCTGCCACGTAAGCGCTACATTGAGTAATTACAATGGAGTTAACCACAAGGTTAACCTCAGTGCACTCAGTGTGCGAAACTGTTGGAAAATTTATTTTATAAATTTAGTTTTGACCACCTTTTACTTCTATATAGGTCTCACGTGTTAAATATTTCGGGTCTTATAACTTTTGGGTGAATGAGAAATTATCTTCAAACATAATCAAGTTTAAGAAAAAACTAGAAAGTCATTAATTATCAGCATATTTCTCTTCTCCACTGGCCAAACATGGCCTAAGACCCAATAGTCATATGCCTTTTGGTAAAAGCAGTTACACCCAACGGTTGTAACTCTTGGCACCAACCGTCACTTTTTCTGTCTATATAAAGGAGGATTCCCTCCTTAATTGAGGCATCCATCTGGTCCTCCATATAGAACAAGTTCCTTCTTCTATTCCTCTATTTCCTTCCTATTCCGATAGAGTTATTTAGAGAGAGTTCAAGCACAAGTTAAGGTTCGCCGTCTCTCATAGTTTGGAGTGCTCCTATTGTGAGAGGTGACCGTTGTATCCTGGGAGGCAACTGCCATTAGACCGTAAGCACCAGTGCGGGGCAGAAATTGCCTTAAGGCTATAGAGTCAAACTCTAGCCTCGGTCATCTACCGCTAACCGAAATCTTCATCAAAGTTGAATTTATCTCTGTAAGTGTTCTAATTAATTACTTTCAATATTAATTTGATTACAATCAATTAATTTTCGGATACTTTTCACTAACAATCTTAAGGCAATTTCTTTGAATCGAAAAGGACTGGAAATAATTGATTAATAAACTCACAAGGTAATGACCGTTTAATTGGTTCGGTTTCGTCTGCCGTAATTTCATAATTTTAAAGTTTTAATCAGATTCATCTTTAAAGATTCCACATACATATATATATATATATTGGTGTTCGTCAGAACACATCAAGTTTCCTTATATATATATTTTTAACATTAAAGATAAGTCCATTTAATCTAGTTTGGTTTTATTATATTTACATTTTACACAGTCAGATTAAATCAATATTGTACTTTATATCAAATTCTCCTTTTGTTCTAATTTCTGTAGGCCTAATAAAAAATTAATTTACTATGTATTTGTTTAAATTCACAGTACCTATTTAAGGGAATATACATGGTTTTAATTGAGACAGATTCTATGTGAAATTAGTTTTTATTCATTTGGTTCCTATTTAATATATTTAATTATTTTTGGCCTATTGTTTACTAAAGACTAAGTTAGATTACAAACAACACAGTGTGTAACTTTAGTTTCGGATAATATTCTGCGATTGTTATTTTAGAAAGTTCTGTTATATTATTATTATTTGTTGTTCTCATCTCTATTGATTAAGTTATCTTCTGTTTTATATAAAAACAGAAATGGCAACAACATCCACCACTCTACCTGCTTCGGTGATAAGCCATGAAAAACCGGAGAGATTCAATGGCACAGAGTTTAAACGTTGGCAACAAAAAATGCTATTTTATTTGACTACCTTGAATCTCTCCAAGTATTTATGAGAAGATTGTCCAACCCCGAAGGAAGGAGAAACTGATGCTCAAACCAAAGCAGCAGTGGATGCATGGAAACATTCAGATTTTCTTTGTCGGAACTATATCCTTAATGGATTGGATAACAAACTTTATAATGTTTTTTATCCAATCAAAACATCTAAAGAATTGTGGGATGCTTTAGATAAAAAATATAAGACAGAAGATGCCGGGGCAAAGAAATTTGTCGTCGGTAGATTTCTGGATTTTAAAATGATTGATAATAAAACGGTTATGAATCAAGTGGACGAGTATTACCTTCTACTTCATGAAATTGAAGCAGAAGATATGACTTTAAGCGAGTCTTTCCAAGTGGCGGCATTAATTGAAAAACTACCACCATCTTGGAAAGATTTCAAAAGTTATTTAAAACATAAACGTAAAGAAATGTCTCTTGAAGAACTAACCGTTAGATTGAGGATTGAAGAAGACAACAGGGGTTCTGAAAAGAAACAAAGTAATAACTCCATGGAGGCTAAAGCGCATGTGGTGGAAGGAGGCTTAAAGACCAACCAAAAAAGGAAGCACTCGGGAAAAGGCCAAAACAAAGACAATAGTAATCCTAAGCGGTTCAAAGGGAAGTGCTTTATTTGTGACAAGGAAGGACATCGTGCTAAAGAATGTCGCAAGAAAAGGAAATACAAAAAGACATCAACACAAGCCAACATAACTGAAGTGGATAATCTCTCTGATGACTTATCCAATTTCAATCTTTCCGCTGTGGTTTCAGAGGTGAACTTGGTCGGTAACAATCTTAAAGAATGGTGGATAGACACTGGGGCTACCCGCCATGTCTGCGCTGACAAGAAGATGTTCTCTACTTATCAACCCGTCGAAAATGACAATCAAGTATACATGGGGAACTCTTCTTCTTCAAAAGTGGAAGGAACGGGCAAAGTTGTATTGAAAATGACATCGGGCAAGGAGCTTACTCTCAATGACGTTATGCATGTTCCTGACATTCGTAAGAATTTAGTATCAGGGTCACTGTTAAGTAAGAAAGGCTTTAGGTTGGTATTTGAGTCTGACAAGTTTGTACTTAGTAAGAGTGGTATGTATGTTGGGAAGGGCTATATGAATAATGGGCTTTTCA
Organism: Lonicera japonica; assembly: GCA_021464415.1. Taxonomy (NCBI): domain Eukaryota; kingdom Viridiplantae; phylum Streptophyta; class Magnoliopsida; order Dipsacales; family Caprifoliaceae; genus Lonicera; species Lonicera japonica. The sequence goes on along the minus strand of CM038469.1, from coordinate 38,123,795 downwards.
AACTTAATGTAATGACTGTAATTCCTAATATTAATAAGAATAAGGATAATGCAGTTGCTTACTTGCTTGACTCTTATAATGTTTGGCATGGGAGATTGGGACACATGAGTAATGATGCTATTAGAAGGTTAATACATCTTAACTTGATTCCTAAAATAGATTATAATCCTACTCATAAATGTGAAATATGTGTGGAATCTAAGTTAACAAGAACACCATTCAAGATAATAGAAAGGAACTCTGAACCTCTTGGTTTAATTCATAGTGATGTATGTGATTTAAAGTTTGCACCGACTAGAGGTGGAAAAAAGTATTTTGTTACTTTTATAGATGATTGTATAAGATATTGTTATGTGTATTTGCTAAATAGTAAAGATGAGGCTTTTGAAAAATTTAAAGTTTATAAAAATGAAGTTGAAAATCAACTTGGAAAGAAAATAAAAATTTTAAGAAGCGATAGAGGTGGTGAATATGTATATCCTTTCGAGGAGTACTGTAAAGAAAATGGTATTATTCATCAAACAACGGCTCCTTATTCACCGGAATCCAATGGGGTCGCGGAAAGAAAAAATCGAACCCTAAAGGAAATGATGAATGCTATGTTAATAAGTTCAGGACTACCTCATAACTTATGGGGGGAAGCTTTGCTTTCTGCCAATTATGTTCTCAATAAAATGCCTCATAAGAAGACCTATAAGACACCCTATGAATTGTGGAAAGGTCATCAACCTACCTATAAATACTTAAAAGTGTGGGGGTGTCTAGCCAAAGTCGTAGTGCCTAAACCTAAAATGATTAAAATAGGACCAAATACTGTTGATTGCATATTTGTTGGATATGCAATTAATAGTAATGCATATCGATTTCTTGTACATAAATCAGAGATTCCTGATATTCATCCTAACATTATAATTGAGTTAAGAAATGCATATTTCTATGAAAATGTATTTCCTTACAAGAATAGAGGGAGTTCTCTAAAAAGAACTTACGAAGAGGCGACTAGTGGTCATCCTGAAACAGTAGATAAAAAATCTATTGAAAATGATGACAATGAACCTAGACGTGGTAAAAGGGTAAAGACTGCAAAATCCTTTGGTCCAGATTTTCTAACATATGTGTTAGAAAATGAGCCTCGAAGCTTCAATGAAGCAATGTCTTCTCCTGAAGCACCGTATTGGAAAGAGGCTATAAATAGTGAAATTGAATCCATCATGAATAACCATACTTGGGAGTTGGTTAATCTTCCACCAGGAAGTAAACCCTTAGGCTGTAAGTGGATTTTCAAAAAGAAATTAAAAGCAGATGGATCAATTGATAAATATAAGGCTAGACTTGTAGCTAAAGGATATAAACAAAAAGAAGGTCTGGATTACTTTGATACTTATTCACCAGTTACAAGAATAACATCCATTAGGATGTTGATTGCTATAGCAGCAATACATAACCTTAAAATCCACCAAATGGATGTTAAGACAGCATTCTTGAATGGTGAATTAAACGAAGAAATATACATGGAACAACCTGAAGGATTTGTTGCTCCAGGACAAGAGAAGAAGGTGTGTAAACTTGTTAAATCTCTTTATGGGTTAAAACAAGCACCCAAGCAATGGCATGAGAAGTTTGATAAAGTAATGTTATCAAATGGATTTAAAATTAATGAATGTGATAAATGTGTTTATGTTAACAACACATCAGCTGGGTATGTCATTGTTTGCCTTTATGTAGATGATATGCTTATTCTCGGTAGTAATAATGATATCATTAAAACTACCAAGAAGATGTTGACCAATAAATTCGAAATGAAAGATCTAGGTGTTGCTGATGTTATACTAGGAATTAAAATGTCTAGAACATCTGATGGGTTAATTCTATCCCAATCTCATTATATCGAGAAAGTACTTGCCAAATTTGACAAGTACGGTGAAGGTTTAGCAAAAACACCAGTAGATATAAATATACATTTAGCAAAGAATAATGGTCAAAGCATATCACAACTAGAGTATTCTCAAATCATTGGTAGTTTGATGTATATAATGAATTGCACTCGTCCAGACATAGCATACTCAGTTAGTAAACTGAGTAGATATACTAGTAACCCTGGAAAAGATCATTGGAAGGCCATAACTAGGGTTTTGAGATATTTAAGATACACTCGAGATTATGGATTGCACTTCAATAGATATCCAGCAGTATTAGAAGGGTATAGTGATGCCAACTGGATATCAGATACAAATGATTCGAAATCCACTAGTGGCTATGTATTCACGCTTGGAGGTGCAGCCATCTCATGGAAATCTTTAAAACAAACTTGTATTGCAAGATCCATAATGGAATCTGAGTTCATTGCATTGGATAAAACTGGAGAAGAGGCTGAATGGCTTCGTCACTTCTTAGAAGATATTCCACTATGGCCAAAACCTGTGCCCGCTATCTGCATACATTGCGATAGTCAATCAGCTATTGGTAGGGCACAAAGTGAAATGTATAATGGTAAGTCACGACATATACGTCGTAGACACAATACCGTTAGGCAACTACTCTCTAATGGAATTATATCTATAGACTATGTAAAGTCTAAGGATAATCTTGCGGATCCGCTAACAAAAGGTTTAACTAGAGAGCAAGTGTATTCTTCATCGAGGGGAATGGGATTAAAGCCTACCAAACAAAAGTCACCTTGATGGCAACCCAACCTAGAAGATTGGAGATCCCAAGAACTAGGTTCAAAGGGACAACCGAATCTTGTGTGACTTAGTAAGAGCACTAGGGAGTAATAACTCCTACTTATTCCTATGATGAACCAGTGCAGTCTGCAACATGTTTAGGATAAGCTATGCTTTTAATGACTCATATATTTTGGAAAAAATTCCAAATAGGGTATGGCAGAATACTCTTAATATGAGGTCACCTATGTGAGTGTGAAGAGTGGCCGCTTCTATGAGAATTTTTATAGGCTGAAATTCTCTAAAGCACTCATGAAACCATGAGTTGTTCAGGGCCAAAATGAACACAACAATGAGAACCGACTGTGTTAGAAAGGTACTGTGTGAGTATTGTTGTTTTGGTTTACACAAATAGCTGACAGTTCAAGGCGTTTTTCGTTCACTGAACAGCTAGTAAATCCGATAGTACATCACTAGGGAAGATTCAAGGCCAAAAGCTATCTATCCCAATGCAGTATTTTTTTTTATTGTACTCTCTTAAAATCTCTTTCAACCATTTCGCATTACGAAGTTAATTTCCATTCATGTGGGGGATTGTTGGAAAATTTATTTTATAAATTTAGTTTTGACCACCTTTTACTTCTATATAGGTCTCACGTGTTAAATATTTCGGGTCTTATAACTTTTGGGTGAATGAGAAATTATCTTCAAACATAATCAAGTTTAAGAAAAAACTAGAAAGTCATTAATTATCAGCATATTTCTCTTCTCCACTGGCCAAACATGGCCTAAGACCCAATAGTCATATGCCTTTTGGTAAAAGCAGTTACACCCAACGGTTGTAACTCTTGGCACCAACCGTCACTTTTTCTGTCTATATAAAGGAGGATTCCCTCCTTAATTGAGGCATCCATCTGGTCCTCCATATAGAACAAGTTCCTTCTTCTATTCCTCTATTTCCTTCCTATTCCGATAGAGTTATTTAGAGAGAGTTCAAGCACAAGTTAAGGTTCGCCGTCTCTCATAGTTTGGAGTGCTCCTATTGTGAGAGGTGACCGTTGTATCCTGGGAGGCAACTGCCATTAGACCGTAAGCACCAGTGCGGGGCAGAAATTGCCTTAAGGCTATAGAGTCAAACTCTAGCCTCGGTCATCTACCGCTAACCGAAATCTTCATCAAAGTTGAATTTATCTCTGTAAGTGTTCTAATTAATTACTTTCAATATTAATTTGATTACAATCAATTAATTTTCGGATACTTTTCACTAACAACAGCCAAGATCAAAAATAATATTGACTGTTAAAATCAAGAAGTAGGAAAGCCAACTTTTGAAAGAAGAGATTAATAATACCTCAAGGGACCTTAAGGATAACCTAGCTTTTATCGCATTGCATAGCTGTGTAAGCATCTTGATCAGAAGTAGCGCAAACCTCTGCTTATATATATCTCCATCAAAATGTGGTTGCAGTACAACCCTAAAAGAATTTAGAGAGGGAAGTTCTCCCATGAAAAAATCCAGCGGTGTCAACCCTTCAAACTTAAAACAAGCAGGCTCGGAGCATCAACCACAATCTTGCAATCAGATGGAGAATGGTAACTCGGCTTGTGCAGATACAAGATTGATAAGTACTTAAGCTTGGGAGAACAAATGTTGAGAAACTTGAGATCTTTAGTAATAACGCAGTAACACAAATACAAAACTTTAAGACTGGGGCAGCTTGAGAAGGTATCCTGGTTAATTTTCAACAATGGAAACCATTCGAGATGGACTACTTGAAGTGCCGGTAAATTTAATGATTTTGGCAAACTTAAAACGAAGTTGAAACTGTCTAGCTTAAGCATATCAAAGACTGGCAGCCTGATAAATAATGTGATAGGTGAATCGGCTTGAAACCTAAAGATTTTATGGATTTGAATCTGTCAAGGTTCTGTTTGATTGCGGCTATAGGTTCTTGTGTCTAAAGGATTTCATACTAAGTCTTTACGTTGTGCCGAAAAGCATAACAAACGATGTCATTCAGGTTCGTTGCCTCAAAACAGTATGGAGCTACAAATTGAATGGCGTGAATGTTGGTCGATGAATCACCGTGAGACAAAAAATGCCCGACAGATTCAGCGAAAGAAGCAGTTTTGATATTAAGGTTATTCTCGAGAGGAGGTGATAATTGGTAATTTGGATAGCTAAACTTAAGAATGTGGAGTTTTGTCCACACATATCTCCATCTTTTCGAGAGAATGCAGATTTGTGCCACGTTTTTGGCCTCTAATCTACGGAGGATGCATTGCAAAATGTGATCGGGCAAACTGCTGATTCTTTCTTCATCCGCAACGATTAACCGTAGTTTTTTGTTGATGCTCATGAAGTCTACACTGATCAAAGTATAGTGGCATAGTCAGGCACATTGGACATAATATCTCTATGAAAACAATTGTTCAATCAAAACCCACATACCCATAACACAGAACTAAGATGAGAGAACGAGAATCGAGAGTTGCTTATATGTTTCTATATGTTCGAGTGTTCACTCAGAGAAGAACATGACATATATATATATATGATTTCTATATTTGTTGTTTGCCTATCGATATCAAGATTCAAGAACACGACCATTTTCATTTCTTTTACTTATGAGCTAAGCTGGGGAATGGATGAAATGTTTTTACATTTTTGTTCATAATACTTTACTAGTTTTTACCCACGTGCAACGAACGTTATTCTTAGTCCTTATTTTCCATTATGTTAAATATCTAAACTATCTTCTGAATTATTTTGTACTTTTTTTTATATTGACGTGTTCTTCAATAGAATTTGAGCGGTTTTCGACATGATTTTATGACTTCATTTTAAAATTTACAATTATAAATGAGTACCTTGCTAAAGTACGTTTTTACTATATCTTCAATTATTTTCATAATATAGTAGTAAGGCACTGATCAGGAGTACTAATTAACTCACTTTTGTATCGAGAACCAGTAGATATGCAATTATATCCTCTTTTTTTTTTTTGAAATGAAAATCATAAATAATTAAATAAAAGACGAATCTATTAGGAGGGAAGGCAACAAAAACTCCGGAACCTCCTCCACCCAGGACTCAAAATCTGACACAACTTTAGCTTGCTTAGCAAGACAGTGGGCAACTTCATTGCCACTACGCCTAACAAAAGACCAATTACAAGATCTAAAGATCCGAGCTTCTCGATGAATATCATCTAAAATATGGCCAAACGAACCAGCAAAATTGACACTATTTTTAAGTAAATTGATAACCTGAATCGCATCTCCCTCAATATCAACATAAAAAAAACCACAATCCCGGGAAAAGCGTACAACGCTAAGATATGCAATTATATCTTATGTATGTATTTAGGTGAGATGTTTTGTAATTTTCTTACTACATTTTCTAAATGTATGTTGTAAATTTGGAACTCTTCTAGGGTGATGATCGATGTCTCTTGGTAAAATAAATACAAAGATAGATACATATATATATGGAAAATTTTAAGTAAAAGGACCTTAATGTAAGGACTTTATTTACGGACCGAGCCATTCAGTACATTTCTCGATAGAATTTTTTGATGAAATTTGATGGAGATGTTTTTCATCTTATAATATAAATATACAGCATAATAATACAAATAAATAATTACAAAAACATGAACGCAATCAGTGGCGGATCTAGGATTATGGAGTCAAGGGAGCTTAGTGTAAAAGTTCTAAAAAAATTCTACAAATAAAATAATGCTAAAAAGATAGAAAGATAATACTTCCATTCATAATTCATAACAAAACTAATAATACAAGTTACAATTGTCGACGATGAGTTTTTATATTCTGAAAACGTTGCATTATAATTTCGTTATCAATACAAGCAAAAAATCTCTCTCAATGTAAACAATAAAGCTATCATTCAACTACTGATCTCCCATTTTGTTGCGAAGTGAATTTTTAATAATATTCATGGCGAAAAATGCCATCTCCACTAAAACAGTTGCAATCAGTAAAACCAAAGCCAACGTAAGAAGCAAATACACATAAGAAAATATTTCATGCATTCCTTTCTCCACAATGTTTTGATCCGTTATAAAAAATAAAATATTTTAAAAATGTAATCAAAATTTAATAAGTTTAATTAAAAGCTCTCCTAATAAAGATTATTTAGATTTCAGCTAAGCAGTTAAGGGATATTGAAAATTAGGGTTTGTATGAAAAAGTTTTATGTAAAAAAACTAGGGAATAATATTTTTTTTAAATTGAGGGCCTATATTTGACCAAATTCATAGAGGATTGCAAAGTTAACTTTACAGTAAATTTTTAAATTGTATTTTTTTATAGAATTATGCAAAATTAAGTTTACACTATATGTTTTTAGCATATTATTATAAATAAGTGTTTAATTAACATTACTTTAAAATAATTTTAAAAAATTACATATTCAAAACCTATTTATTAATAAAATGCACATAATAATCTTTTCGGAGTTATGCAAAGTTAAGTTTGCACTGTTTATTTTTTAAAATATTACTATGTATTTGTGTTTATTTGACGTTGTTTTAAAGTTTTTTATATGAAACATAAGACTACACTTGTTAAACAATATAAACATATTATACAAAACCAAGTTTGCGCAAAACATAATTTTGTGTAAAGTAAAGTTTGTACTCAACACAATTTAATGGACAGTAAAGTTTGCACTTGATCAAAGCTTTTATTTTAAAACACATTTGATAAACAAGCCATTATCTCAGAATGCTAATAATATCTAAGCCCTTATTTCTAAAAAATATTAAGGATTTTTTGAGTTTGCCCCCTATTATTAATTCAAAACTCAGCTTACCCCCTTTGTTTTACTAATCCTTTGAGTTACCCCCTGCGATTTGACGGAATGCTAACTCCGTCCTATTTTCTGTCCCTTTGACCATTTTGCCCTTACTGTTCATTATCTTCCTCACTCACTGATTATTCAAGAACCCTAATTTCATTTATTCTCTTCCTAAACACAAAACCCAACAACTTTCTCTCTCTAATTTTATCTCATTCATTCTTTATCTCAACCTTCAAGAAACTATTTCGTAATTATATCCAAAATTAGTTTTAACTTCCTCTCTCTAAAATTAGTTGATTTAGGGATCTAATTTTAATTCGAATCTTTAAATCTTAAATGTCAAATCTCAAATTTCATTGCATATCTTTCAATCGCGCCAAGGAGATGATAAAGAAATATTACATAGGTGAGAAAGAGTGAGGAAATAGGGGAGAAAGAAAAGAAAGGAAAATGGGTTTATCATCATCATTTTTTAAAACGATTTTAGAAAGAATGTGAATAGTGAACCCATTTTTGAAAAAGAAGATGAATAGTAAACGGATTTGGATTTGTAAATTGGGTATGAAAATGGGTTTAGTACTAGAAACAATTTTGGATTTCGAAACTGGGTGTAAAAATGGGTTTATTATTGAAAATGATTTTGGATTCATCTTTGAAGAAGAAGATGAATAGTAAACCTATTTTTGTATTTCACATTTGAAGAAAAAGATAAATAGCAAACAATTTTTGGATTTGTAAATTGGGTTTACTAATATAAACAATTTTGGATTTTGAAATTAGGTTTATTGTTGAAAATTATTTTGAATTCATCTCTGAAGAAGAAGATGAATAGTAAATCCATTTTTTTATTTCACATTTGAAGAAGAAGATGAATAGTAAATAGAGGGATAATTCGGTCCAAGAAATTAACAAATAGACAGAGTTAACATCCTATGAAACAGCAGGAAGGTAACTTAAAGAATTAGTAAAACATGAGGATAAGTTGAGTTTTGAATTAATAATATAAGGCAAACTCAAAAAATTCCAAAATATTATTTGTTGATTTTTTTACGAAAAACACTATCCCCCTTTTCCCTTATTTCCAGAAATCTAAAATAATTAAGATAAATTCCTTCAAACTTTATGGGGTTCAAGTGGTTCACTAGGTTTAGACAATCAATTTATTTAGCCAAGAATTTTGTGTTTGAATCAGTACAATTGCTTACAAAGAAACAAAAAGGTACAGAGAACTCATTCTCTCCCCCTCCAACTGCAGCACCCAACAGAAAGAACAAAAACCCAAGGCCCGGAATTGTGAAGGGGAAAGAAACCTCACACACTCACTCTGTCTTCAAATTCTCAAAAATGGATGGGCTGGAGCTCCACTCTAAAGAAATGGAGGCCAATGATCTTCTTGAATTTACCCTAGTTGTGGTGAAATTTTATTCATCAACATTCTTCTTCTTTTAACATTCAATGGAATATTAACACATACATAGAGAGAGAGAGAGAGATTATTATATATTAGCTAGCTCTCTCTTTTTTCTTAATTTCCCCTCTATCTATTACGAACATGATGTGCTCTGTTTTTGGTTCGTTCATTTTTTTTTTTCAAGGTTCAGCTGACCCCTCTTGTGTCTTACTACATCCGTCTCTGAATGCAATTAACTAACCTCAGAAGGATAACTGGAGAAAAGAACGAGAAGATAATCGGTACAATAACCCTCAATACGTGCATATGACAATCAAATTTGTAGTTGAAGAGGATCATCAGTGTATTATAAAAGTTTTATTATAATTAGAATATACCACTATTTCTTATTTAAAGTCCAATAAAATGGAAATTCTTATAGAATCCACAACGTTAACAATCTGTATCAAGTAAACTTTGATTTGAAATATAACCGTTTTAAGTTAAAAGGCTCTTAACAGTCGGTCTCAGGTTTGAATCCTGGCAGCACCAACACCTTAGGGCCAGCCATCACTCATGGAGAACGAGCCGACATTTAATGCCAATGCGTCCTTCATGGGGTTTAGTCACGGGCCGACATTTAATGCCAATGCGTCCGCCATGGGGTTTAGTCACCTTGTACAGCGGTGGCCTGTACGAGGACCGGGGATTAGTCGGACCGAAGGTGCGGATACCCCGGGGCACGGCCAAAAAAAAAAAAGTTAATACATAATTAAAACCAAAAAATAAGGGGCATATTTGTCCAAAAAAGAGAAAAATATACTCACGTGCCCAGCACTGGTGAATTACCTAAATACGGGAGATGCATTTAGCTTTTTCATTGAACATGTAGTGCGTATTACCAAAACAAACCCATATAATTACTGAAGTACGTAACAATTAAACAACGGTGATAAAAGCAATAGTTCCAATAGAAAAATAAGAGGAAACAACGTTAATAAATGAAATTTATCGTCCACTAATTTTATTAAAGATGATCGCCGCGATTATTACTAATTGCGTGGATAAATTAGGGAAAAAAATTGAACCAAAATATTACTCACCCCAGCAATAGCGAAACAAACCAAATGAAAAGCACCAAATCACAGACAGTGAAGTGAAGAGACGGAAAGAAGTAATAACTAATCAGTACGTAGGTAAAGATTATAGAATGTTCATACGTTATATATTCACTACGATTCATTTTCATTAACCACGCAGAGGAGAAGAATTGCAATTCGTGCTTTTTCGTGGTTTATGGACTTACCACAACATGACATCTTGTTATTATTATAAAGTATAGAATTATAATTTTAAAATCTTAGTAAATACACGCTAATATGAGTAGAAAAGAAAATTTCTTTAATTTATATATGACAAAACAAGACAAGACATCATGTTAAAAGCTTTAAATACCAAACTAACACGAATATAATTTTTCGGGTCAATTTTATTTTATGTTATTTTACCATTTTTTAAATTGTTACACCTAAATTGTAGGTTATTCAAATGAACTTTTGTGGGGGTGGAGTGAACAGAATGAAGAGCTAGTGTGATAATATATTGATTGTTGTTAATTATTTATTTATAAAATTACGTTTGATGGTATATATATTTTTGTTATTCAGCTGTTATTCATTGATTGTTCGAAGTGTTTGATCACCCAAGAATGCTTGTAACAGTGCGCGATGCACTAAATATACTAGTGTGATAAACTTTGTAACAATAAACTACATTATTGGTAGATTGATTAGTTATTTGTAATTATCGATTTCGAGAGGGGATATGATAAGAATCAAGGATGGATTGTGTGGCTGTGGCTGTGGGAAGGGGGGCGCAATATTCATTAATATAAGTCACATTCAATAATAAAAATTTTAAAAGTAAATAAATAAAAAAATACAATTAGGTTATAAAATAATAGACATTTTTCTTGGTAGAATGTGTTATCGTACAAAGTAAATCTTTAATAACAATATGTGAGTGAGAAAAAAATCGTCATTTGCGCAAAAGATCATCACAATAAAAAAAAAATTGTAGTGCAAGTAATATATATTTTTACCCCTCAAAAGTCAATTCTTGACTCCGTCCTTGATAAAAATTATGCATCATAAAGGTGTACACCAGGTTTAAAATAACGTATATGTTTTTGAGACTGGCCCATAAACTTGGAATAGGGTTTTCACCTAGCAATTGCTTCGAGAGTAATACCAATTTTTTGGGAAATGTCAAACTTGTGTTGTAAGGTCACGTGTGTTTTTTTTTAATACAAGCGGTGATAGATTCGAGTGATTCTTTCGGGGCAGGGAAGAAAGGGGTATCGAACTTTGGCATCCTATGTGAAATATAACATGCTTAACCACTTGAGTTCAAGCCCGGATCTCATAAGGTCACATTTTTGTTAATTATTATTATCATGAAAGGTCACATGTTAAGCATACTAAACATTAAATATGATAAATAATACTTTGTAAAAGAATCTATGTCATATTTAATGTATTAAAACATGTAATAATTCCTGTGTCAAATATATAGTTTGCCAAACTGATGGAGTGCATAAATTTGTTACATCCACGTGCATGCCACCTAGGTGTTAGTAAAGTTGGAAAGAAACTTACCTTATGTTACGGTTTTTGAATCACGGGAATCCCATTTTCTTTTTCCTTCTTCTCGTGATCGAACAACAAGTGTATCTATGTATCGATTATATCAAAAAGATAGAAATGTATTATCTTGATTTCATAATAATGCAAATATGATACATTAGAAATAATTATGTACCAATTTTAAACCCAAATTAAGTAACAACATGGAGAAAAAAAAGGAATCATTTGTAACAATGAATTTTATTTACATTTTAAAAAATAAGTATGTTCATTTTGTTGATTTAAATTCTATATCATCACCATCCACTAATTTTGTAATGTGCATTGTGTATATTGGTAGCAATGCATTCTTAATCAAGCATTTTTTTCTTATTGAACTATTAATTATTGAATCTTCTAGTAGTTAAAAATCGATGAACAATGTATTGTTAAAAATTGATGAACTAGTAGTAGCACTTCGACAATGTGTTTGTAGCTATGTGATTATGAGTTAATTTGTTGTGATTTTTTTTCATTTCTGAAGAAGTGGTTTTGGTTGGCATTTTTGACTGCTGGCAAAGCAAACAACACAGTTAATGATTGTACATCCTATTTAAATTATTATTTTTATTATTTTTTTTGATAAAAGAGCAATTGCATTACTACGATAAATGGGAAACATCCCACTGGAGGAGAAGTAACAAGAAATCAGGAGTCTCTTCCATTCAAAAAAGGAAATCATCAACATTTTTTGAAAAATTTGCTAAACAATGAGCTATTGAATTACTTTCTCTACGAACAAAAGACACTTTCACACACTACAGAAATTTAGCAATTGTTTAACTTAAGCAACAAGGGTTCTTGTATATGACAACATTGCAAGGATCATTATGATTCGCCGCTTGAATGACAGTAAGACAATCTCTGTCTGAATGAATATGAAAAAACTCCACTTCCAAAGTTAGACCCCCAAAATGTGTTATACTGAGATGAACCGTAGCAGACTTGTTGATAAAACCATCAAACAAGTCTTCTTTCTTTGCTAGACCGAACCTGCCAAATTCATGAAAGCAAAATTGTATATTAAATTAAAGTTTAAAACTGAAGTAGCATTTTGTTATGTACATTAATCAAAAGAACACCCGCTTTTTGTCCAATTTTCAATTACACATTTGCAGCATGGTTAAACAATTTTCTTTCCTTCTCATGTGTGTTGTGGTCAGTAGCCTTACCAACTACTGCTGTCACCAGTGCACTAACCATCGCAACCGTCCTTCACTGGAGCTCTAACTGTGGTCCGGCAGCGGGAGGCAATGAGGCGGCAGTGGACGGTGATTGCTAGCGGTGGTTATTTATTATATATTTTTCTTTTTCTCTGAATACAAGTGGTAGGAGAACATTTTAGGTAAACAAAAATGAACCCACCTTACATGAAAAGTATCTCAAAGATTACATAAAAACAATCGTACAAGTCAAATAATTCTAAAACCAGATTGATTAATCAAACTACGCATACAACAATTAGTGGCAAAACCAAAAAGTTAAAAATCCTCACGTTTATCATTGAAATGAAATTGAACAGTCTACATAAGTTTGAGCCAATTTTTATTTTGGGGAAATCTTAGTTTCGATTTTGGCATCGGGGGAATGCTTAAGTAAATAGTGACAGACATCAAGAATCGCTTCTGTAATCTGTTTGTACGTGCGATCAGCTCTCAACCTTAAACTCTCCAAATTACAGAATGGCAGCGGATCTTCTACTAATAAATCAGAAGCTCGAGAAATTAAAGCACATAATTAGGCACCAACGAATACACAAATTAAGATTGCATAACAAACAATTACATTGTAATAAAATATCGTAAAATGAGTACCTTAAGCTTCGGAAGAGTAGAACATGGCTTGTCATTCATTGGCAAAAGTTACAATTCCTGCAAGTAACTTAAATACTCTCTTAGTCTCAATTAAATGAATAGTCTGAATTTCTATATCATTTTCATTTGTGGGACATGATCAATGTCTTATATTTATCAGTAGTAAATAGTTATTTGCCAAAAGTAACTCTGTGTATTCATCTCCTGCTTCAATCTCAAAGTCTCCCATAATTGAAGACAATCACAGATCCTGGATTAAGCTCGAGAAGTTGAAAGTGTGAGCATTCACATAGGTGCCCCAGTTCGTGTCCGCCCCCACTCCCCTCTCCTTGCTCGAACCATTCAGATTTGTCCATTCACTTGTATAAAACATAGAAGACAATCACAGTCCTTGATAGTATAATGTACGAAGTACATTGATTTTGCTGAGACTACTCTTACTACTAGAGAGCTTTGAATGAAATTGCATCCATTAATCACCAAAGTAGTTTTACATTTAGATGAAGAAATTACTAAACTGTTTCGACAAGAACCCGACAACCATTAATTAAAAGCTGGATATGGGATGGATGCGGAGAATCTTATTTGGGTGTGTTGACCATCTATCATAATTCATAATTCATAGATCATAAAATTTGATCAAAGAATCTGTGCTTCGTAGATGATAACATTGATTTTCAAAGAGTGTCCTACCTTTTTTTTCCCAGAAGGAAAGATTTACGCCATCCGTCTCAAAAACACAGTTCCACTTTTTATTTAAGGATGTCTCACATTGATAGTCTAATTTTATTTTTAAGAAATAGTCAATGTACCAAATATCGCAATAGAAAAAAAAGTTGTATTTTTGACAATTAATTGTGCTAAAATTAATATTTATTTAAAAAAACGCAAGTTGAAGTGGGACTATCTGAGATGGAGCAAGTATAAAATTGAGACATGGAGTAATAAGCAACATTAAAAGTACAATAATGCTACTACACAAAGAGTACACAAATGATGTGCTACTTAATTGATTGGTCAACAATCAAACGATTCTAACTATTTTCGATCAGGTAGGCCCCAGTTCTTAACTACTCAAATATATTTTGAAGAATTGTGCACCAATTTTTTTTATTTACCGTTTAAGTGTCTGGCATTACTCTTAAAAGTAACCAACTGAGAAAAAAATGGCATAATACCTCAAGGGTCGCTAAAGATAACGTAGTTGATTTCGTGTGGCATAGCTGCATAAGCATACCAATCAGAAGTAGAGCAAATTCTTGGTCATAATATCCTTCTTGACAAAAAATTGGCAGCAATTCCTGCTCAAGCCTAAACGAATCTAAAGAAGGAACTTTTGCCATTAAAAAGTCCATCAGAGTGAACCCTCAGAACTCAAAAAACATGAGCCTCGGTGCGTCAATCACAAGCTTGGGTCGACAAGGGGAATAGTAGCTCTTCTTGTGCAAAACCAGATCTTTAACTCCTCAAGCTTGGGCAAACGAATATTGAATACCTCACCGGGACCAACTAATGAACAGTATCTCAATCACAAAGTTTTGAGAATTGGGCACCCCAGAAAACATCCTTGTGCGAACGCACAAACCAAAAGCACTCAAGGGACAACAAATTCCAGAGCCGGTAGATTAAGTGATTATGGTATATTTATAACGGAGTTAAAACTGTTAGACTAAGAATCTGCAATGTATAGAGTCAATTAGATAGTAAGATATACCAACGTGCTTTACTAAAGGAGACAAGCGTGCGACTAACTGTATGTTCCTTTTGAATGCGAATAGAGACTCTATTGGATGATGCGATCTCATACTTAGTTCCTTCACATTGTGCCGGATAGTATAGCAAATGAACTCTCTTAAGAGCATCGGGGATACAAAGTTTAGAGAAGAGAATTGGAAGGAATCAATGACGCATTACGACAGAAGACGAAAGTCGAAAGGGATCCTGAGAAAGAGGTGTTATTTCCCTTTGTTAAACTTAAGTATGTGGAGTTCGGTCCAAATGTGTCTCCATCTTTTTTGACATAACGCAAGTTCACGCCGCCTGTATGGCCTCTAAATAACTAAGAATGGCGCACTGGATTTCGTCAAGTAAATGGCTGATTTTGTCTTCGTCCTTGATGGTTAACCACAATTTGTTGATTTTTTTTCATGATGTCTCTGCAGACTAAGTACAGATGCAAATGCAAACGTGTAATGAGAATCTAATGGTTCAAACAAAACCTATAAAGATATGGCATGAATTGTATCTCTTTTTTTCTGTGTCTTGCAATACAATCACTCTATATGATACACGTACATGATACAAAGTATAGTAGTGTTAGATTGAATATATTTTTTGTACAATTTTTTTATTCAAACTGATGCGACACTGATTAAATAAAAAGAAAGATAGACAACACATTAAATGTGTGGCTCAACCGGTTCATCAAAAGTCAAATTTACACGTAATGTTATGCAACTTTAATCTCAACCATTAGAAATAGAAAAACACTTTTTATCTCAACCTTCCAATCGTTTTTGCCTTGTACATAATTCACATTTAAAACCACCATGTTTATTATATAAATAGACTAGGGGAACCCTTCTTGTCACTATATGTAATTAATCATTTTCACATATTTTATCCCATTTAAAATGGCATCTTTTATCTTAACCTGGCCAGCAATCTTTTATCCATGGCTTATTTGTGTAGGATAATTAGGATATTTTTTATAATACTATAAATGCTTTTGGTGGCTGAGTCATATGGTGTATAATTCACTGTTCGGTGGGATAAGCAAATGTTAAACATAAGTTCTACAAAATTTAATACACTAGAGTCGTAGTATAATTCACTGTTTGGTAGGTAAAAGATTGAAGATTATGATATATATTGTTGGCCCAGTATTTAATAGTTTAAATTTTTGGAATAGATGGTTCTTAAGGCCATCTCCAATAGTATTTTCTATATATAAATTCATTTCTATAGTATGTGTCACAATGCTTTTAATACATTTTTATATTTGACTCAACTTCCCCCTCACATATAAATGGTTATATAAAACCCCATTAGAACATATTTTTTTATTTTTCTTTTCTATCATAAAAATTTGTATAGATAGAAATAACCATCGGAGATGGCCTCACATAGCCAATAGGAGTACTATTTTTCAATAGATCCATGGGATTAATACTCGAAACTATTGTTGACAATCTTAACTTTTGAGGCTTCAAAACCCATACTCTCTTTTTTTATATGTAAACCGACGATTCCAAAATACAACTTTTTTTATACAAGTCATTAATCTACAGCTACCCCAACAAGGGTTCAATATTGAGGATAAAGAGGTTGGTTGTCATCGGAAGTATTCTCTCTTTATCTAATTTTATTTAAGTTTATTTGCATTATTTCCTCTTTACATATTATACTTGGGGTTAATTTTTTTCAAGTAAGAATTAATCATGAGAACATTATTTTCTAATTTAACTTATTGTACAACAATCATGGATCCTTGAAATATTTAAAAAGAAAATATGTATAGATAGTCTATTTCTATTGCTGATTAATAATTTCACATTAGTCATGTGTTAAGTCTCGCCATTGCCCTTGCCATGTTTTACCAACATATCACAAATCCGGTCTATAGATATTAAGTTGTCAACAAAGCTTTAAAGCAATATATGAATCAGTCATCAACTTATTCTTGTAACATAGATAGCACTGAATCTAGCTCTAAATTTCAGGTATATGAACTAGTACTACTCATATGTATCAATTCAAAGAGTCATATTTGAGTATTTATTCACTTGCAAATATTAAGGAACTCGTGCAAATATTAAGAAATTATATTGCAATTAGTAGTCGATGTACTCAAATTTCAAAAGGACAATTTTGGAACTATAAGTTTTATCAAAAAAAAAATTTGTCATATAAGTTTTATCATTTTCTTCACACTAGATTTATGAAAATTTTAATTCAAACTACTCAAAAAAAAAGCACTTTTCTTTTTTATCAAAAGAGGCTTACTTTCTTTTTCTTTTTTTCAATCGAAGGGGAAGTTTACTTTCGCTATGAAAATATTCTTTCATAAACATACATTTACTCTAAGAATTATATTTCCAATTAAAATATATTTCCTATTGGCATACTTTACTTTTTTTTCTTAACGTTTATAAAATATTTATATCAGTTCAATACTTCAATACATTGATCGAATATATGCACTAATACAAGACTTGAATCTATGCTAATTTAAAATAACAATAATCCTGTTTATACATGTTAAATAGTGAATTAATTTCGACTATTTTTTTTTATATCTCCTAGTTTAAACCAATTAATTTTAAATGGAGATAAATATTTGACATAAAAACTTGGCATATCCAATATAAGAGCGCGCACCCAATCCAATTCGGTAGTTTTTAGACTATCTACATCTAATTTGATCTGAAGTCAGTTTTAGAACTTAGCATTTAATCCGATCTAACATGCCATACCAACCCAAATGTTGGATTGGATAAGATTCAATCCAAAATAAAATTGAATAAGAAAAAAAGTAAGCCAATATAGTAAATTGTCAATATACCTATTGAAATTTTTTTAAATTGGCAAATATGATAAATTGACAAAATAAAACTATATAGCCTTTAGTCAAATCTCAAATAAAGAGTAATGTTGTAAATAGTTTACCCTGACCATCAAAAACACGAAAACATACGACACTTTTAAAAACCATATAAACTAATTTGATTGGTTTATACATCTCAAAACCGAAATCGATCTAATATTTTACAATTTTGCAAATTAATCCATAAAATTTAGAAATATTGGATTGGATCAGTTGATTTGGTTAGTTTCCTGCCCACCCACCCTAAACGACGATGTGGTCATCATATATTACTTAAAAGGTCCATGCAGGACTCATTCTTATCGCAATTTATTATATGTATTATAAATTATAGCAACACTAGTTCGTTGGGTTTATTGGGCATGTAATAGACGATATTAGAAGAGCGTTGTCTAATTTGGGACCTTGTAAATGGTCTTTCATTTATCGTGATGGTAATAGAGTCGCCCACTGTCTTGCGAGACAAGCCAGCTATATGTCAGACTCTCAATGTTGGTTGGAGGAGGCACTAGGTTTCTTGTTGGCGTCCCTTCAACAAGATTCTAATTTCTAAGTATTTTTGTGGTTTGAGTTAAAAAAAAAAAAAAACTCTTGATCTAAAGGATCACATTGTATATAATATTATAATTGGTATATAATTAATTTTAGCCCTTAATTATATGTTGTTTCTCCTCACATAAAAATATCAAATTAATACAATAAATACTCACATACAAAGTATACACCAACGACACTACTCTTTTCATTCACTTTCTCTCTTATTAACTTTCTAAAAAATCTTAAAAAATGTCGTAAACTTAAAATCAAAAAATCAATTTTAATAAAATTTAAAACATTGATATCTACTGATCAATATCTATAAAATGAGATTTATTGTGAACATAAAATTGTAAAAAGTAAAATAAAAAATTCAAGATCAATATTCAGATATTTTATAGTGTATTATATATATATATATATATATATATATGTGTGATAAACTTATGCAGATATTTATTATGGACAAATTGTTTAAGTGTTAGACGTTTATTTTTTCTTTTATACTAGTTATCTCGGATTAATTTAGTTAACACTTTTATTCTTCACAATAGAAGTAACATTAGCTTATAGCAACTAAAGTTTTTCTATTTTAACTAAATTCTATTTTGTGCCATTATTATTTGTCATATTATTTTATATAATACTCTTATTTTTAAATATAAAATATTTTTTTAGCCGTGCTATCGCTGTATCGCACGGATAATACCTCATAACTAAAAAGTAATCAACAAATTAATATATTATTTTTAATATCAAATAATTATATCCATATAAAAGCACTCAAGTTAAAAATAAAACTTATTGGGCTTTTTTAATAAAAGGACAAAACTCATATTCTCTTTCTAAAGAAAGAAACACTTTTGTTTTGCCTTTGTTCAAAGGACAACTTTTAGATGAAGGACAAAATAATAAACAATTAAATATAAATAAAATTAATTGTAGTTTCCACAATTACCCTTTTTAAAAATAATGCAAAAATAAATTGGAAAATGAAATAAATATATAGATAAAAACTTAACGAATAACAACTGAATTCAAATTTTGAATCTAAAGCATCCTATCCAAAATTCAATAACAAGAAAACAAATATTTTGAAACTTATCAGCAATCAAATGAAACTCTAAATATATTTGAGCACAAGATAAACATTTGAAAAAAAAATTGTGTAATTAACATCGTAAAATGGGTGTAAGAAAATATTGAAATGAATAACAAACTTGATAAAAAAAATCATCAAAATACATGCGTATTCAACATCTTTTTGATTGACGTGACATAACTATTATCTGCAATAAAATAGTACATAGTTTAATGGGCAATGATCACAGGTGGCTGAAACATTGAAGGATACACATAGAATATAACTTTATAAACACTGAAAACAATAATAAACGAAGTGGTGGGGAGCAATATGATCACAAACGATCAAGGAGGTTGGATTAAAAGTATGACAGTGCAAAAGAATAATGAATGATACCAATGGTGATGATTTATGCTAACGAGGGAGAAAAGCTGCATAAAAGCCAGTTTTACGATTAAGATATGATTTTAGGGATGGATACAAAAAAGAACTCAAAGTAATCCTTAGATCTAAAAATTGAGGATACTAGTGTACAGGAAAGAGTTTTACTTAAAAGATAACACATGGTGGGTAATAAGTAATGGGCCTGGAGATAGACAATGGGCATGAAAAACACATCAAAATCTTAAAGATGTCATATCCAAATGAGTTTACTGAGCAATAGGTATGGACAATGGCTATGAAAAATAGGTATATAAACAACGACCCAACAAAAACCAAAAGGAGCTAACTGAGCCCATATATAAATATGCTATAAAAACATGAATGCATAAAACCAACCCAATCATCTACTTAAATATATGTAATGAAATGCACAACACATATATTAAGTGGGTCCCATCTAAACTAAATCTTGGCCATGGAGACTATAATAAATAATTGAATCTTACACATCATACAAGCTTCCACCTTGAACATAAATAATTGGGAACACAAGCATAATATAACTTATGTCTTTAAAAAGGAAGATCCTAATATATTTATTCATATATTTGATGGCAAAAAATAATATATCTAACTAAAATGAATTATAAAAATTCCATAATAATTGGTAGAGAACAACCTAACATCATAATGTGTTTGGCAAATAATTGAAAAGATATAACTTAATATGCCTAATAGAAAATTGAAAAAATGTATCTTAATATGTCTGAAATGGTAATGTTTTAACTGATAAAAAATACAATATATCTGAAATGGTAATGTCTAATATACTTTACTGAAATAACTAATACAATATGTCTTAAATTATAATGGTAAAATGTTTGTGTCTAACTTTCTAGTAAAATGTCCGTGTCTGGTTTGCTTTGAATTTATTAATATATCTTACGTCATTTTCTTTTTTGAATTTTTTGTGATATGTATTTGAATTGGTTTGAATTTATTTTCATTGATTTAATTTTGAATTTAATATTATATTTATTTTCGTGTATTTATCTATAAGAAGCGTAGTATTGGAATTCAACTTAATTAATTGAAATAACAAAATAAAAATTATTTTGTCCTTGATTAAAAAAGATTGTCCTTCATTACAACAATTGTTCTTTAAACTAAATATCTAAAAAAATGGTCATTTATGTTAAGGACAAGCCCATCAATATCCTTTATAATTTTTTTCTATTATTATTATTATTATATTAAAAAATAGAGCTTGTATGAAAAAGTTTTTTGTAAAAGAATCATGGAATAATATTTTTGTAAATTAAGAGCCTATATTTGATCAAACTCTAGGTCTTGTTTAGTTCATAGAAGGAAAATCAATTCCATTATCTTTCCCATGGAGATGGGTAACTAAATTTCCTGTCAAGATTACTTTCTTTTGTTTGGTAAAACATAGAAAGTATTTAGGCAAGCGTATTGTTGTCCAAAATTTTTATAATAAATGCTTTGAGAGGAACAATTTTACCCCCTACTTTCTCTCTTGTCGAAAAAGTGTTTCCGGAATTTGTGCTTACCAACAAAAGAAATGAAAGACTTTTCTTTTCTGAGTTCTCAAATCCGTGAACCAAACGAGGCTTAAAAGAAGTGCAAAGTTAATTTTGTAGTAGATTTTTGTGACGCCCTGCGAGTGATGAGTATTCCCTTAGAGGAAAGGAAGTGTAGCTCAAAGGGGGGCATCCCACATTGGAAGATGGGGGAAACAATGAGACTCATATATGGGGCGGCTTAGCACTAACTCGTATAAGGCCTTTTGGGGGGCGTAGCCCTACCAAGAACAAAGCCATGAGGGGGTAACCCAAAGCGGACAATATTGTACGGGGTGTGCCGGGTCGTTACAAATGGTATCAGAGCGGACCCCGTCGAGGTTGTGTCGACGAGGACATCGATTCCCTTGGGGGGGAAGAATGTGACGCCCTACGAGTGATGAGTACTCATTTGGCAGAAGGAAGTATAGCTCAAAGGGGGGCATCCCACATCGAAAGGTGGGGGAAACAATGAGACCCATATATGTGGTAGCTTAGCACTAACTCGTACAAGGCCGGAAGTGTAGCTCAAAGGGAGGCATCCCACATCGGAAGGTGGGGGAAACAATGAGACCCATATATGGGGTAGCTTAGCACTAACTCATACAAGGCCTTTTGGGGGGCGTAGCCCTACCAAGAACAAAGCCGTGAGGGGGTAACCCAAAGCGGACAATATTGTACGGGAGTGTGCCGGGTCGTTACAAATGGTATCAGAGCGGACCCCGTCGAGGTTGTGTCGACGAGGACATCGATTCCCTTGGGGGGGAAGAATGTGACGCCCTACGAGTGATGAGTACTCCTTTGGCGGAAGGAAGTGTAGCTCAAAGGGGGGCATCCCACATCGAAAGGTGGGGGAAACAATGAGACCCATATATGGGGTAGCTTAGCACTAACTCGTACAAGGCCGGAAGTGTAGCTCAAAGGGAGGCATCCCACATCGGAAGGTGGGGGAAACAATGAGACCCATATATGGGGTAGCTTAGCACTAACTCGTACAAGGCCTTTTGGGGGGCGTAGCCCTACCAAGAACAAAGCCGTGAGGGGGTAACCCAAAGCGGACAATATTGTACGGGAGTGTGCCGGGTCGTTACAATTTTAAAATTGTATTTTTTGATGGAATCATGAAAAATTAAGTTTGCGCTACCTGTTTTTTAGCATATTATTATAAATAAGTGTTTAATTGACAGTACTTTAGAATAATTTTAACAAATTACATATTCAAAACTTATTTGTTAATAAAATGCACATAACATTTTTTTCGAAGTTATGTAAAGTTAAGTCTGCACTTCTTATTTTCTAAAATATTATTACTATGTATTTGTATTTATTACTATATATATATACTTATTTTTTTTTACAATCAATAGAGATAAATTAAACCAAATCGCTTGAGAGTACATCAGAAAGAAAAGCAAGACAAATATCGAACCATTCCTGCTGACCAGAGAAAGAACGCGACGCTCTAGCAATCGAGTGGGCAACCGCATTCGCTGATCGGCGAACAAAAACAAGCTTATAATTAATTAAGGGGACTATTATTTACACCCCCAATTTTGTCACTAACACCACCATCTGCAATTTGATAAAAAAAAAAACACATTTCAATACCCCACTTTTTTATTACAAACACCCTCTCACTTAACTATCACTTAACTTATTCACTCAATGGTTAAAACATTAACATATCTATTTATTCATATTTTAATAAACTAATATAACATTAACCTAAATAATTAAACTTATATCTCCCATTTTTCCCCCCTTTACAATCACATTCCATTGCTTCAAGTAAAATAATAGAAAGAGGAGAGACTTACTTCTTTATCATTTGAGCTCTCAAAATCAGGAAATCACAACCAAATCGAAGCACAAACATTATTGGTAGGAAGTTTGAAGCTTAGATTATGATAAATAAGAAGCATTGTTCATGAGATGGTGAAAAAATAAGAAATTCAAGAAAAAGTTGGTGGTGAAATTCCATTCCAAAATGAAGCCAAAGATGTATTAATGTGTATATTAGCATTCATACATCATTTTACAATATTCAAATTAAAACAAAGATGTAATCCTCAAAACAAAGTATGAAACGGGTTCTGTCTAGGCTTGACTCGCTTTATATAAGGAGAGTAATCTAGTTACAACGCTCCTCAAATAAGGCGAGTGTGTACAGACATACTCACCCTATGTGAGACGAATGTGTGTTATTAAGTCAGTCACTTACAACACATTCACCTGATGTGGGGTGAGTGTGTGTGAATTCACTCACCTGTCATTAGGTGAGTCTAATTTAAAAATACTTCAGTACATTCCGCACTCCATTGCCTTATACTAGGCGAGTCACTTACAACATATTCACCTGATGTGGAGTGAGTGCGCGTGAATCCATTCACATGTTATTAGGTGAGAGACGTAAATAACTTCTTTCTTTTTCAATATTAAGTAGTTTTATTTTTAATTAATGTTTGTGTTAACTTTTAATTGAGTGAAAGGTGTTAGTGATTAAAAATTGACATGAAGATATTGTTTGTGACAAAGATAATATTAATGACAAAATTAGTAGGTATAAATAATAACCCCCTTAATTAAAGCCAACAAGAGAGAAAAACAATCCTCTAAAACTGAACCTACAGTAAATACAAACACGTCTACTTTATTAATAGCCTTAATGAGGATTTGGGAATCTAATTCAATTGTTATCTCTTACTTGCCCGAACGAATGAGCTAACTCAGCACTTCTCTTAAACTGATAGCCTCCACAATTAAAGGACTGAACCTGCCTTGAAAGGATCCTGCTACTACTGCAATAAAGTTACCCTTGTCGTTTTTTAAGACTCCTCCGTACTCCCATTTAATTCGGTTATGAAAAAGTTGATGCGTCAACATTACACTTCCACGTACCCTGGACCGAAACACACCATTTGTCCAAGCTTCTTGAAAGAGGTGAAGCTACTACAGAGGTGATAGAGCAGACTGAGCGCCATTCAGTAAGCACAGTCGCTGCTCCGTTCACAACCTGCCACGCCGGTTGCGAGTGTTCGTTCCAAACACTTTCATTACGGCTCAACCATATCTTCCACAAAATTACTGCTATAAATTCCACTGCTGCTTTATAATGCGCTGCTGCAATATTATTCCCCCATTGCCAACTTGCAGCAAATAGTCTGCTGCAAATATACACAATTTGCATTAAATATTTTTTATTATAAAATTAAGTTCGTACAAAACGCAATTTTATATAAAATTAAATTTGCACGTACTCAAAATCTTTATTTTAAAACACAATTAATAAAAAAATAATAATATTATTATTTTTTTAAAAAAAAAATATTATTCATTAACTTTCTTATAAAAAAACATTGCCACCCATTGTTATTATTTTTAAATGTTAATATTCATTAGGTACACAATATTTGTATATCGTGCCAGGATTTTGAGGTGAACTTACCACGCACCGTAAAATTCTTACCTCTTCCAAGGTGATGGAGATGAGAGCAGGTGAAGAAGATGACATAGACATTGGCCAAGACCTCACTCCCCCTCTCTCTCCTCTAGCTTTCTCTCTCTACAACTCCTCTCTCCTCTCTCACTGCTCCTCATGCTCCTCCCCTCTCCCCCCAAACCCCCACCCCCACCACCACCTCCCCTCCCTCCTCTACTGCTCCCTTAAATGCTCCTCCACCTCCAACCCCCACCTCTCCGCCGCCGAGCATCACCTCCTCCACACCCAACCACACCACCTCTCCGACACCTCCGACCTCCGCGCCTCACTCCGCCTCCTCTTCAGCTTCGACGCCGACATTTCCGGATTTGGTGGCTTTCCTGCCAGGATCCGAGGATTGTTGACCAATCGCGAGAAACTGATAAGGATTGCTGGAAACGATGGCGTTAAGGAGAGGATTAGGGATGGGGGGAAGGCGATTGCGGTGGCGAGGAGGATGAGTGAGGGTTTGGATTTGGATGGAGGGGAAGGGAATTGTGTTGTGGAAGAGGCGGTTCTGTGCGCTGTGCTAACCAACGCCGTGGAAGTTCAGGTTTGTTGCATTTATAATACTCCTTTGAGAATCAAATAATTTGGGAGCATTTACCACTGAATTTTGAATGCATTTATATATACCAAATTACCAATAGCTAATGAATGAAAGAATAGGTTATCATTTGAATAAAAAAAATTTATTGTTAATTTAAAATTTAAGCACTGGACTGGACTCTTCACGCTGAATGCTGAATTTTAATCTAATTCACCATGGAAAACAAACATCAAATCTACCTCTTATTGATAAATGGACTTCCATTCATCATTAAGAGGTAAAAACAAACACCACCTTAGTTTTGGATATAATTTGGCTTGAGAGATCCTTGGTTCAAGCCACATTGAGAGACTAAGAAACTCCAAAGTTGCTACTAGAGTTTCTACAGCTGCTTTTAGAATTTTTATCCTGGGAGTTCTGCGTTTAGTCTGCTTAAAATAGCGAGCAATTTCACCTTAGGATATTAAGTCAACGTGCACAGTTTTTTCTGGTTTTCTATTTTCCGCACGATCACTATTAATACTTTTATAACACAGGTGAAGGGGGGAGGCAGCATTGGAATTGCTGTGTATGGTACAGATTTCTCATGGATCAATCACAGCTGCTCTCCCAATGCTTGTTACCGGTTTTTGCCACCAGAGTTTTCTGGAGGTGAGTCACGGTTGCGGATAACTCCGGTTGCGACTGCCGGTGGTGGTGGAATTGAATTGGTAGATAATGGTGATTGTAATAAAGACAAGACAACAAATGGTGATCACTTGTTCAAATTTCAAATTTTTTGCTGAAAATGATTTGCTTTGTTCCAAAGTTCGTCATAATTGCAATTTATTTATTCGCTTTTGGCTTTCTGGTTGTGCAGAATGCAAGGGCTATGGTCCGAGAGTAGTTGTTCGGAGTATCAAGGCAATTAAGAAGGGTGAGGAGGTATCAATTGCATACACTGACTTGTTACAGCCTAAGGTATATTTCAAGTCTCTTAGCCTGGTTGGTTTATTGTGGTCTAACTTCTTGTTCTATCATTGTTCTATCGGTTTAAAGTTCATTTTGTTTTTACTATTGCTCAAGCACATCTTTTAACATTAGACATAGTTATGGCTTATTAATTACGAGCATGGAATTAGTGTAGAAAATAATTCAATTTTAGGTGATTCATTTATAGTCAAGCAAATTTCATGCAAAAAAAAAAATCATTAGGCACATTGATTGCGTTTACTCATTTAGTTTCTAGGTGGAAAAGATGTATTTTGACTATTTTCCATATAAGTTCAACATAATTTCCAACATTTGTGATTTGATTGCATAGTTTTTCAAGTAGAATTGAGCTTCTGGCTTGGAGCGCTTTTGCACCTTAAGCAAGATTAAAACAACATGGGGAGATTAAGAATTAATATGCCTAGAATGGATTCTTGTAGAGGCCTGAATACCTCTACTTATAGTTGTTATTTCTAAAAAGGAAAGGTCAATATTTAACTCATACTATTTGCATATTGTTCTTCAAGTACTCGAAAGTCATGGTTTAAGCGCTGTCCGAGCTAATTAACTCACAGTAGGTAGGGTGGAGCTTGCTTAACTCAAGTTCAAGTATGGTTGACAATATGGTTTAATGAAGTGCTGTTTTCTGCATGACATCCCCCATTGCCAATGTTATTTGATATATTTAAATGGCTAACCTAGTCGTTTTCACCTTGGGTTGTCTAAAGCTGCTCATTTGCAAGTGTATAATAAAATATCAAGAATTTTATCCCACCTTAGTGTGTGCCATCCTTAAGGCCTTTTACCCATCTGGAACAAAATCATTTCAAGCTTACGGATGTACAGATTTTAAGTAAACTTGCTTTCCACTGTCTACACATCTAAAATGTAAGATCACAATATCTTCATTTTTGTTACCTTTCTTCGTACTTTTGGCCTATATTTTTTTTTCTTTCTTCAACTTTACATCTGTTCTTCAGAATCATAGTTCTTTATGCACCCGTTCATTTTCTTCAGGCACTTAGACAGTCGGAGTTATGGTTAAAGTATCGGTTTATATGCTGCTGTAGGCGATGTAGTGCGTTGCCTCCATGTTATGTGGATCTTGCGTTGCAAGTAAGAATTCAATGAAGGAAGACTAGTTTCTTTACCTTATATTTTTAATGTTTCTGAGTCAATTTTTGGAACATAAATTTCAATCTGGTGACGTAATAATTGCCCTTTATTTGTCCCCTTTCTCACTATTTTCGAAATCTGGTCCTTGTAGTGTGCTTTCGGATCCAAATATGTTTTCGAAATTTGCACTTGGCTTTTCCAATTTCTTACTTTTTGAATTTTCCGTACTTTGCAATTTTGAGGAAGAATCACTTTTTGTTTTCTGTTGACTAGTGAGGGTTATTTACCATGTTATTTTTCGCGTTCTATTTGATATTATTAATACTCTATGGGTATTAGCTTGTCAAAGATTAGAAAATGGTAAACAAAAGAAATATTTGTGCAATGGCTTATGCACTTTCCCTTCTAAAACAACTGTCTTTCAGTACTTACTTACTTGGAACAAATTCTTGCATTCACTTGCAACAACCACTCTGAGTGGTCACTATATCCTCATCAGCTCCCCCAACTTCATTTAATTTCTTCTTTCTTTAATCTAAATAAAAGAAGAATGCTCTTGAACCTCTTTTTCTTAACGAGAAGCAAATGGAAAGAATGCTCTGATGCCTAAACTCTCTAATTGAGCCTTGTTAATAGTTAATCGTCAACACTTATGGCAGTTTTTTCATCCAGGAAGAATCAGTTGTCAATCTCGATTCCACAAACCCAAGTTATGATCAAAACTTCTACAGAGAGAAGGAAATAGAAAAGCTCACTGATCACATAGAAGATGCTATTAGCGACTATCTGTCATTTAACAACGCCGAATCATGCTGTGAAAAGCTTGAGAATGCACTGACTCATGGCCTCCTTAAGGAAGAAAACTTGCAGCAAAAGATTAGGTTGCACCCTCTTCACCATCTCTCTCTAAATACCTACACAACACTTGCTTCGGCATATAAAGTCCGTGGAACTGAGTTATTGGATCTTAATCCCGAGTCTGACAATGATGAAGATTATATGCGTGCTTTCGATATGAACCGAATCAGTTCCGCATACTCATTCTTACTTGCAGGTGCAACCCACCATCTTTTTTTGTCCGAATCTTCTCTTATTGCATCTGCTGCGAATTATTGGACCTATGCTGGGGAGTCTTTAATAAATCTTGCTAGAAGCACAATTTGGAATTTTGTTCTAAAACGACAATCCCCAGTTACCGACTTTTCACCATTTCAAAGTCCTAAAAGCTGTGATTGTGTATTGATGGCGATGTTTGAGGCAGATTTTGTTAGCAGTCAATCTCGAAACACTGAGTTTGAGGACATATCCAGAGAGTTTCTTCACTGTATAAAAAATATAACTCCAAATGTATGGTCCTTTCTGGTTAGCAGCAATTGCTACTTGCGAACAATTAAAGACCCTCTTGATTTTAGTTGGCTCCGAACCAAGAAATCAGTGAATATATCAGAACTACTTAAAGGTAATTTAGACAGCAGCAAAGAAGAGGGATTTGCTGACCAAGAGAGGATGGATATCTTTCGCCTTGGCGTCCATTGCTTACTGTACAGCGGGTTCTCGTCGAGAATTTGTTGGGGCAAGGATTCCTATTTGACTTGTTCTATTCAAAGTGTTTTAAATGGTGGACGTACCTGATTAATGAAATTTGTTCATTGCTTTAGCCGCATTATGGAGTCTTGCTAATTATTTTCTGCCAAATATTAAAGGCATAAGCTTTGTGCCATGCTCTCCTACTTATATGTCAACATTTTTTCTTTGGAAGAGAAATGTTAAACTTTTTTGCTTGATGCTGTGTAGGTAGAAGTCGAATTTTCTATAGGGAAAGTGGACTCTTAGTTTGGGGAGGAGGGAGTAATAATTCTGGTGAAAGGGTAATATACTTTCTTATCCCGTGCATATGATATAAGTCTTGTATATCTAGTGTGGCCGCTGTATATTAGTTCGAATATTGGGTTCATATGAAATTTATCCTTATAACAATACATTTGAACCAAGGAGTAATTGCCAGTTTAGTATATAAATGCTTTATCGTCACATTGAATAGATGAGAATACAAGAAACAGGATACATTATTTCCAGTTGTTACTTGTTTTAGGAATTTTGGATATTATTTTTATTTTATAGGACTTATTTTTTCCCATTCAGAAGGATTTCACCTCATAATTGCAGATACACCCTTTCCCTTATGTATCACGCACAAAATTATTCTTGTGTTGCTAAACTATTTTGTAATCCAAATTCTAGATGAGGTTTCTAAGTTTACCCAAAAAAAATGTTGAAATTATACAAAAAAATAAAAGAGAAAAAGTAATCCCTCTGTGCGAGATTCTTGGACAGAACAGAACTGAAATGTGAGTTTATAACATGGGTGTTTGAGGCTTCTGGATTTGGGGGGATAAAAAAAAACCCCTACTATCTCATCATCTTTCACATTGGTACTTTTTAAAGAAAACAGTAAATTTCAATTTTATTAATGTTAAGAATATAACTTATTTTTTACTGTGAGATTTTGAAGGAAATTATTGGATAATGATAAGTTAATATAATCGAATATATCATTTTTGTTGTTCTTTCTGCAACAAAATATGGAATGATCCGAAAGTGGTTTTACAAAGAAACAGAAATGTTGCTGCTGGTTGGGATATGGAACGTAATACTGCAGTTGAATAAGCTAAAGGTGTGTCTTTTCCTGGCAAAATGAGGGTTTTGGCATTGGCTACTACTGTCATACTGTGTATATGATTTGGGGAGAAAGAAATAACAGAATTCTCCAGCAAAAAAGGCAAGATAGAGAGAGTGTTGGGGGCACAATGAAAAAGCTGTGATACTTTTGCTTGCTAACTGGTGCTTGTGTAGAGAATAGTGATTGTTATGTTGTTTTAGATTAGGTTTGATTGCGCATCTTGTTCTGTTCTGGGTGTTAGGAGCTTTTGCGCTTGTTGCTTTGTTTTTGTGTTAGCTGTGCAACGTCTTGTATTTAGTTCTGAATTTATTAATATATTTCCCAAAAAAGCCATACAAATTGTTAACATAGGTAGTATTAATACATTTTTAGATACACAATTATAAATGAGACGTGTTTTAAAGATATAGTTATGCATATAACAAATGATCAATATTAAAAACTATGTTAATATTGTGCTTATTGATAGAGGTAGCGGACATTTTGAATGTAGTAGGGGGTTTGACCCCCCCCTCCTCCTACGTATTTTAAAAAATTATTTACATTATTAATATTATTGTTTACACAGTACAATTATTTTTGGGTCATTGCAGAAATACACAAACCAAGATTTTTCTTTTTGCCCATATATAATAAAATATATATATATATATATATATATGGAAAATTTCCTACGCGGATTACTGTTCACGGATGAACAGTACGGATTGGTCATTTTGGCATGCTTCCCGATGGAATTTTTTGATGAAATTTTGTGGGGATGTTCTTCATCGTGTGTAGAACATCTCTACCAAATTTCATCAAAAAATTCAACCGGGAAGTGGGTTAACTACGTGATTGAAAAATATTGGTCCAAAAATGGATTTATAAAATCCAATATTTTTTAATCATATAGTTAACCCACTTCCCGGTTGAATTTTTTGATGAAATTTGGTGGAGATGTTCTACACACGATGAAGAACATCCCCACAAAATTTCATCAAAAAATTCCATCGGGAAGCGTGCCAAAATGACCAATCCGTACTGTTCATCCGTGAACAGTAATCCGCGTAGGAAATGCTCTGTATATATATATATACAGAGCACACTATGCGTATTTTGATCCAGAAAAATGTATTAGTCAACGCACACTATGCGTATACAATACATAATAATTTTTGACATTATGTAAGATTTTTAAAACAAGACAAGTACATCAAATAATATTTGGTCAAGTGCTAATAACATGTGTTATTTAAATTTTAAATCCGTTAATATTTTATTTATGTTTAAATTCATAAATTTTTGGAAGATTTATCGTAAATCATGTTCCTGTTTTATATCTATATATAAAGTAAAACGAAAGAAGTGAGACGGTTTTTTTAGTTAAGCTATCATGTATATTGCACTTACTCCCTATTTATTCATTCAATTTTAAACGTTCATTTCTTTTCTAATTATGGCTTACTTCTACTTCTTTTTATTCCTTTTGTGTGCATTTACTCCCTCTTTAATTAATTAGAGCTCAAATCCACGTTTATTTCTTTTCTAATTATAGCTGACTTCTACTTCTTTTTATTTATTTTGTGTGCATTTACTCCCTCTTTAATTAATTATAGCTCAAATCCATTTAGCTTACGCACAAGTTCATCCATTCCCAATGCAATCTGCAAACTTTTTCTTTTTCGTAATTTGGTATTTACTTTCATTCTTTATGTTTCAATTGCCACATGAAAAAATAATTATTGTTGAGAAAATCCAAAGGAGCTCTCACATACCATGCGGTGAACCAAGCATGATGCTTAATTATATATTGATCAAAAAGCTTTGCCATCATCTTCTTTGAATGTGGTGGTACGTTGGTAACACTTTTTTGTGTGTGTGTATAGATGTCTTCTTTCGCCTTCATTTAATCTCATTGTGTTGTTTGAGTAAGGTTTTATTGAACAATTTTTCTCTCTTAATAGATAATATTGAAACCTCTTTTTTCTCTTATGTCTACGAATAATGCCTTTTTTCTTTTTCCTTTTTCTTTTAACAGTGTGTTATCCGGGTGCCAACCAACACGAGTTCAATCGATACACATTTAAATGATTTTTGGGGAATGCCAAATTTCACACGTCAAATGAAAAAAAAAAAGTTCATGTTACTTGGTGAGAAATATGTTTGTAAGACATGTACTGAATCACGTGAATCGTGTTAACGATGCGCTAAGTCAGTAAGTCTACCGGTCTTCCTTTATTTAAAATGGCCCATTTAAAGCTCTACTGGGCCTACAAATTTGATGGCTACGCCCATCATATTCAATTAAAGCCCACATGGCATCACGCCGAGCCTTCGTGTGCCACACATGGTGGGCCTTTACCTTATCTGTCCACTATTTAATTATCCACGTAATCTATCACTTTATTATTTTTCAAGATAAAGAAGAAACAAACTTTTTATTTGTCGTAATGTATCACTCCTTTATTATATTATATTTGGATAAAGAACAATTGTTAGTTTGTCTTCCTATTATACAATAATTAGATGTGGATGCACGCGCTACGTGTGTATATGTATTATATTTATGCACGCATAGAACTAATATTAAATGACAAAATTAAAACATGTAAATATTATTAACTTAGTAGTTGAACTATATTAATTTCAACTTTAAGATTTGCAAGTTCCAACATAACCAATTACAAGCGAATAATAATACAATGGGCATATTGGAAATACACCAAACTTTTGATATCATAACCGAATCAAAAATTATTGAGTTATATTAGTGATAAAGGATTGTACTTGAATGCACACCATTCATTTTGTCATACTACCACTAGTAAAGAGTATGTAATCTCGTCATTATAAAGATTGAATTTGTGACTTTCTTATTACAACTTTCTTATTAAAAGAGTATGTCATTTTGTTACAAAATAATTGAGCAAATAAGATCTTAATTTAAAGTATCATTTGAGGCTCAAAAGGGGGTAATATTAAGCTACTAAATTTCATTAGTTTTAAATGTGTTGTAAATTTCATTATGGGTGACATCTAATCCAAAAACTTTCATAGCATTATATTTTAGCTTGCATCAATACATTTATCATTAATGTTGAAGATTGCAGCACTGACTCCTTTTTTTAAGTATATATCTCTTAGTACCCATCTCGCTTTAAATTAAAATTATATTTCGTGATCCATATATTATATTAAAATAAAAAAAAATTATAAAACTATATATTATATTAAAATTTGATGAGTTCTTACTAACCACACAAACTTAAGTTCAATCTCTTTATTTAAGACGAAGAGAGCATATATTTCGTAACTCAACTTTCGAAAAATTATCACAACAATAAACTAACACATTTTAATTCATTATTTTTTTATACAAAAAAATTAGTATTAATTTTTATTTTACGTACAACTAGGCAATTTGGTATTATATATTTTAATACATCATGTGACATACAATAAATTGCATTTTTTTAAATATATCTCAAACTAAGAGTTGTTATAAATAATAACCATTATATTTGTTTTGAACATCAATTTTCAGAACTATCTAAAGCGTTTGTAACTTTTCAATTATTTCACACCAGATAAATAGTACATTAATTGTATGGAAAACATTCACCTGACAGTTTGGCCGAGTGGTCTAAGGCGCCAGATTTAGGCTCTGGTCCGAAAGGGCGTGGGTTCAAATCCCACAGCTGTCAAACTTTTAGACCTACTGATATTTTTATTATTTTTACATCCTTTTGAACAACTTTTTCATTTTTATATTCAAATATCCCATGCACTTAGAACTAGTTTAGTGGACCTTTTGGAAGAAATTAATAAATTAGTAAATCTAGGATTAAGTTCAGATTGTCAAAAATGTGCACAATGAAAGCTCAAGTTTCAGTTTTATCCCATCCACTCTTCTCTCTTCAAACCACTAAGGTCTCGTTTGATTTGGGTATTAAAAAGTGGAATGGGATTGTTAATACCACTTTTTTTATAATACATTGTTTGATTCGCACAAATGTGCTGGGATTACTAATACTGGTACTAACTTAATACCACTCTTTGTGGTATAATTTAATACCAGAGGGAGGTGGTATTGTTTATCCAATATTAAGAAAAAATGAATCATATATTTTCAAAAATGCAATTACTACTATATTATTATTATTTTAACTTAATTTTTTTAAAAAAAAATTTTAAAAATTTTAAAAAAAAAAATTTTAAAAAATATTTTTTATTTTGTTAGTCCAAAATGTAATCCCGTATAGGAGTTACAGAATCAAACATGGTATCAACGTCAACATGATATATTCCAGTATGAATCAAACAAGGTATTAGTATTAAATTAATACAAGGATTAATAGCCCAGTACTATTAATACTGGTATTATTAATCCCACTGACCCTAATACCTGAATCAAACGAGGCCTAAATGTATCGATATTTGTACTAAAAATATAGAAATATTAGAAATATATATAATATTAAAAACAATATTACTTACTAACATAGATTCCGTTTGATAGTAATTTAGAAAATAAAAAAAAATAACTAATTTAGGTAAACAAATGAAAAAATAAGTTGAGGGGTGTGATGAGATATTTTTTATTTTATGCTCATATTTATGAATATATGTCATCTATTCTCCTTTTTATTTTGTGAAAAAAAAAATCACCACCATCCAAATAATTTTTTTCCAAGGAAGAAACTAAAAGGTAAAAGTAAATCTCATTACATCCTTCAACTTATTTTCCAATTTTTTACAAAAATACATTGTTTATCCAACTATTTTCTATCTTATTATCAAATAAAACTTTAGTATTCATTTGTTTTAAATTTTATGCTATAAAACTTTAAAAGAATTAACTACATTTTAGTACAACGTACTAACACCGAAATTCCATTCAATACAAGACACTTTTGTATATTTGTATATGTATTTTATGGTGACTTTTGATCAAGGAGAAAGGGGTAGGAGATGGTGATGGTGATGGTGATGGTGGAGGTCAAAAAAAGAGTGGTGGTTGGGAGGGGAGGCAGGTGTTCAAAGTTGTTATCGCCGATGACAACTGTGAGGGATCGGGTTAAGGATTTTGGAATGATAGGAAGATGGATGGGGAGGTGTATTAAAGCAACAATTATTTTATTTTATTTTATTTTAATCGTTAATTAATGTGTATTAATAACTTGACGGTACATATATGTGGATGCCACATCAGCGCTCTATTAATAGTGTATTATTTAAAAACAAATAAAAATATGTTGCTTTATTTGAACAAAAAAAGAAATATTGTATTAAATGAAATTTCAGTATTCGTACGTCGTACTAAAATGTAGTTAATTCAATTTAAAATAATAATTTCTCATTCAAACTTTGAGCGATATTATTTTATGATTCAAATTATTAACATAAATTACAAAAAAACTCTCAATGTACATTTTCTAATTTACGATTAAAAAATAACAACAAATACTCGATAAAATGAGCAGAGAATTATGTGGGCCAGGGCTCAATTATTGTTTAAAGCGGATTATCCGGGGAAATATACCTTTGCCGACAAAGTCCGAAAGTCCAACTGCCGTTCAATGGGCCTTACGACAATTACATTATCTGTTTGGTTAGGAGGAAAAAATAATTATATATATTATGATACAAAATCAAAATTAATTTTAATTGTTATAAAATAGTGTCAAATTTTTTAATTATCTATTTTAAGTTTTCTGTCTCTTTTTTATTAAAAGATATACTTGCAATAGTGTTTGAACATTCCATCTTTGATAAAATAATTTGTTATTTAACCATTAAATTATTTAATATTTTATATTTTAATTTAAATTAAATTTATTTAAATAACACACACTTCATATATACGTGTGATTTAATATATATGTATATATATATATATATATTTGTGAGCGTTTAGAAGAACTAGAAATTAGGTAGAAGGGCTTATTATACATTGATTTTTACCAAAAATCCAATGAATAATATTTTTTGAATGAAGGGCCTATTTTTAATTAGTAATTAGTATAAGAGGCCTATTTTGTTTTATATTTTAAATGAATGTATTTGAATAAATTTAAATATCATTTAATTAATAAAAACATGTTATATATTACCTAAATTACCCCCTCTTTATGAAATTTGCACAAAAAATATGAATATTGCAGTGAAATATGGACTGCAATATGAACTTTGCACTAGAAATATGGACTGCAAAGTTCACATTGCAGTAAAAGATGGACTGCAATATGAACTTTGCACCAAAAACATGGACCGCAAAGTTCATATTGCAGTAAAATATGGACTGTAAAGTTCATATTGCAGTGAAATATAAACTGTAAAGTTCATATTGCAATCCATATTTTAATGCATATTAGTATTTTTTTAGTTTATTTTAAGGGTTGGGATGTCATTTTATAATGAAAAAAAAAAGACACATGTCATATTATCAATAAAATAAAAAATAGGCCCTTTATTTAAAAAAAATTATTCCTTAACTTTAGTGTGAAAATCTTTCTCTAATAAGCCTTTTTTTTAATTGCCCCTTAGAAGAAAGATTAATCTCACCCGTTACTTTCCGGGAAAATCAGTTCGATTAATTATCTTACCAAACAAATTAGTGGAAGCAAAATTCATCTGTTCAATTAAAAGGTGACACATGTCGTATGTACCTATCCATATCCAAATCGAAATTGTTGGCCACAAACCCACAATAATGCACTTGGTAATGTTCTATGTTTTCACTTTTATAAATATTAAAAATAAATGTATACTCAATGTACACATCAATTATGGATGAGTGTGTGTTGATTTATATCTGATTTTGTGCCTTACTAAAATTACCAGTTTTAGTAAGAAACGTGTTGGGTCTCTGAACCCATATGTGTTTATTCATTAACCATTTTCAAAAAAAAAAAAAAATAGATGTATACGCTATGTACACATATATGTTATTTTTATGTATGTATAAATATAATTCAAAATAGAAAAAGTAAAATATAATAATATATATCGTTGGTTGAAATGGTCTTACTTTTGACGTTGATATTGCACTAGTTTATTTGAACCTTTCCATAAGAGTGTTTATTGGCATAATTTGAGGTTGTAAAATGTTTAAATTGTTTAACTTATCTGAACTTGAAAATAACAATTAAACCTTTTAATTGCATTCAAAACTTGAAAATAATAATTTGAGTATACAGTAGTTTGCTTATAATACTTGTTAAAAATGCGTCAAAAAAAAATATCTCTCATTTTTTTTGCTTAGTTTGAGTTCTTTTTCTTTTCCTTTATTTGGGAGTAGTTGAAAACACTCTTGTTTTCTTTTTGTTGCAAATTTATAATTTTGTTTTTATTTTCTTAACTTAATGAGAAAGCAAACCTACACGCATTAAAGACCTTCAAGTCTCTTAATTTATGTGAGGGAACCCTCTAACCGGCCAGTATTTAATTGGTGAATGACTATTTAGGATTTGGGTGTTGCTTTTAATTTTTTAATTTAATGTTCACATGCAACACATAAGTTATAATAGACCTAGTAAACTCAAAACCGCCCAAAACCTTTTTTTGATCGAAGTCTTACTTGCTTTCATTGAATACGTTGGCTCTTAAAAATTATAACCTAATCCGGAGGATAGATTCAGTAAATGGTGCATTTGACGCGCCGGATAAAAAGGTAGGATATGATAGGATAAAGACCGGATAGGATAAGACTCGGACTTAGTCGAATAGGAATTATGTGGGATAGGATAGCAAATGAATCAGTCGGATAAGGATTAAGTGAGATCGGACAGGATAATGATTAGTCGGATAAAGATTTAATAAACTTTGCATTTGATGGAGTTCTAGATTACAAATCTAGATATTATATAATACAACTTGCTTTTCTTTTAAAAATATATCCAATTTTAATTTTTGTGCAATTTTTTTTTAACTAATGCGATTCTTCTATTTATAAATAAATTTCGTAAAAAAACTCTTTCGGGATAAAAGTTCTATATCACGTATAATATTTACGAACTAGGCATTAACTTACCATTGAACTATATATACAAGCTTGTAGTTCCTTTTCTTTTTTAATTACTTACACTATTATTTCAAGGCATAACGGAGATTGATGCTGCAATTTACAACTAAAGATCGAATACGTACTCATATACCTAAAATTTTATATTTGGTTTGGATTCTTTAAAATTGAGATAACTCACTCACGCACCCTTCAATCATGGTGAATGACTGAATGTTGAATTAAGACTTAAAATGGTGGTAAAGAATTCGATTCTCTATAATTAATAAGCGCCATTTTGAAACTAAATTTTTATAGTCTTACAGTTTTCAATAGATTGATGATGAGATTCCAAAATGGATTGAACTTCAATTCAGTAAACATATCACATGTGTGATTAGCAATTTAAGTATGAAAATTTAGTACGTACATTTTCCTATAATGATATATATTAGGGTGTACTATTGTCAAAATAATTATACTTATTAATATAATACAACTTCTGAAAATAAAAATATACTATAAAAAAAATATTTTTATACTATAGATAACCATATAATATTAGTCATACTGCTTTAAGATGTGATATATTGATTATATTCTAGAAAAAAAATAAAATTATCAATTTGAGAGATATTAGAAAAGGTGAAACTATGAATTTCAACAAGAGGAATAATAAAGTTATATGGCCTTTTAATAATAATAATAATATTTCTTCTTTCTCTTCTTTTTCTCAGATTCATTCAATTTCATTTTACTCCTTTATAAAGTCAAATTAATCTCAACACCCATCGTGCACAAATAAAGCCTTACCTCTAAATTTTGATTACTATTAAAAAGGACCTCCCTTAGATAAGTCAGAGTCCTAAGGCAATCCTGACCGTCCAGCACATCAAACATGCTACCTCATAATTAATTGCCACCAAAATCTTGACTTATAAATACCACTGCACATTGTCTTAACAAAAGCCACATCACAATCCATAACACCATACACTATCAACAAATTCATAAATTTCAAAAAAAAATTCCCATCACACTTTCCACTAGCGCCCACCACCACTATGGCTGAGGAGAAGCACCACCACCTCTTCCACCACAAGAAGGAGGAGGAAGAGAAGCCTATCGAGGCTGTTATATATTCTGAGTCTACCTACAGTTCTGACAATCTAGGTGGTGGTTATGGCGAAACTACTGAAGTTTATGGTACCGCTACCTCAGTTGATAACTTTGATTACGAGAAAGAAGAGAAAAAACACAAACACCACGAACACCTCGGCGAGGCCGGCATGGCAGCCGCGGGTATCTATGCTTTGGTACACCACTAGATCTTATACAAGAAATCATTAAATAATATAATTTTCATACTATATAAATGTGGCAGATCACAATTTATATTGTGAATGTGACCCTTTGAAAGTTAAAGGGGTTCTTTCTGAATGTTTGGAAAGATTAGGGCCGTCTTGAGAAAATAATCACGACACAAGTATAAACAAACTATTTATTTTCAATATAAATAGGTACGTGTGGCTGTTTTCAGTTTGCACTCTAATCTAATACTTTATTAGTATATCAAATTCCATCACAAATAAACTAAATTAAGTGTCCTAAAGATCGTATATCTTAAATATATTACTAGAGTATTTATTCAAAGCGTTAACAGCCATATATATACCTTATAATTATATAGTAGCTAGGAGATTGTTTATTTTCATTTGCCCTACATACTCAACCTGTCATCGTAAGAGAGATGAGTTATTACCATAATTTCAATACTTGCAGCTTAAAAAACAAGGCATTACAAATTTTAATGTTATATATAACTCGAAAAACAAAGACTGTGACTATAACCATAGAATAATTATTACTATATATCATTTTCTTAAATCAATTTGGTGTATTAATCAATAAATTAATTATTATTTCATTGATTTATTAACATTTAATTTTCTGCTATCTATTATATAAATGAATAGCATGAGAAGCACAAGGAAAAGAAAGATCCAGAGCATGCACACAAGCACAAGATAGAAGAAGAAATAGCTGCTGTTGCTGCAGTTGGAGCTGGTGGCTATGCCTTCCATGAGAAACATGAGAAAAAAGAAGCCAAAGAGCTTGATGAAGAATCCCATGGCAAGAAGCATCACCACCTCTTTTAATTAATTAATTAATCTTAATACATATATATATAACCCTCCAAATTAAATAATCAATCTTTGTGTGCATGTGTGGTTGATTTTGTGTAATTTGTTTGGCTTTTATTATTAGTGGGGTCTCTCTTTATATAATATGGGACCTATGTATGTATGGGTGTGGATGAGTGGGGGTGTTATTTGGTAATTTTGTTATATATGTGGTGTGAATAATAATTATTATAGAGTTTGTGATGTTTATATCATATATCTTGTATTATGTTTTTTTTTTCCAACCAAATTTACGTTGTCAGAAATATATATTTTTTGTATATGTAAAAAATACGTACAGTTAATTAATGGGTTGAGTAAAATGTTCTGGTCTTGTGGTGAAAATAGCTTCCACTCCTTTTTGGTATGGGGGTTCGAATCCATGCACTAACGTGGTTGAGCACCTATTTTTGGCCAAAAAAAATATAAAATAATATATATATATATATATATATCCCATAATCTTTCAAGTGAAACTGAGAGCAACGTCAATTGGACTAAAATTGTTGTGCTTTTTTTAAATATAAAATAAATAATGGATACACAATTATTACAATGGGTGGACTTAATAAAGTTTGATACCATATTTATATTGATTGAATATATTATCTTCTTATTTCGAGAATCTCTAAAACATGGATATTTCATAGGGGGTCACTATATTCGTATCCAATACATATTCTGCACTAATACTTGCTTGTCACTTGAACTAAAATTGATGTGCTTTTCTTAAATCCAAAATAGTTTATACTAAGATATATAGAATTCCATTTAAAAGTTCAAAAGTTGTGCTTTTCTAGATCTTAAATCTAAAATAAAGGGTGGATACACAATTATTACAATGGGTGGACATAATAAAGTTCGGTACCACATTTATATTGATTGAACATATTATCCTCTTATTATGAGAATCTCTAAGACACGGATATTTTATATGGGGTTGTCGTATCCATATTCGATACATATCATGCACTGATACTTGCTCGATATACCAGGATACGTATATGAATTTTTCATATTTATTATTTCTTGTATACTTCTTGAATGCGCCTATGATACACCACGGATACATCTAAGATAGAACGTGTAGACATGATAATATTTTATATTAGTAATAAACAGGCCGGGATTAATTCATTATATTGAAAATGTACATGAAGGAAAAAGCTATTAAATACTTTCAAATTATAATAGTTATGAATCAATACTTAGATACTTGAGGTTGATAGTCATAAGTATTTTTTTTTTATGATGAGATTACTAACTATCTTTTAAGATAATGAGGTAGACATGAAATGTGAAATGATAATGCTTTTGATAGGGTGTGTGAAATATTTGAAACTAATTAAAGTCAAATAGCGATTTTTTGTTATATGTAATTGATTCTTAGATTCTTGTCTTCACGATTATTGATAGTAATATTTATAAACTTTGGAAAATTATTAACTTTTATGTATAAGAATATATTACATATTAATTTTTATTGCTTGTTTTAACTGTTTCGTATCCTAAATTTTTCTTATTTCTATATTAATATTGTATCGTATCGAATACCCATATTTATATCTATACTTTCTAGACGAGAATCAGTATGATGACATTTAGGACGTAGAGTAGATGGTCAAGTAAGGAACATACCCTTATTCTGTTTATAATTAGCTCATTGTACACATTCTCGAGACCTACGCACAATCCAAGTGTAAAGTTAACGTTTGCTTTACAAAAAGTTAAATCATTTCAAAGTCTAATTGATAAAATGAAAAATCATGTCAGTGCTAAAAGAGGTTGAGGTTGACCCACAATTCACATACCTTTTAGGTCCACGCTGGATATTTTTGGCATGTGTTTGTTAGTGATTTGTAACCCTAATGCCCCTTTCCCTTGAATTTTTTTTTTTTATCCTCAATTATTTTACTCAAAATTGAGTAAAACTGCATACACAAGCATGTAATATTCTGGGATCAAAAACATGTAATATTTTTTTAGTCCCTAGGACGTGTCTTTTGTTAGTAATTTTTTAAAAAATGAATAGTTGTACGAGATTTATCTTCACTTATTTTAAGATTTGAATTTTGCCTTTGTGTAGTTCTTAAATTGTCCTTTATCATTTTGCACGTTTCACGCATGTTATTTCTATTCCATTGCTTAATTTCAAGCAAATTTGAAATAACTTTAAAAATATAATGCTGTAATGATGAGATTATTTTCGCCTCACTAAAATGCATCTTGTCTTCGAACAAGAGATCACGTGTTCAACTGTTGGAAGCCACGTCAAGGTCTCCTTTCTTCCGTGGACAAAGCCTAGATGTATTCGTACACTATTCGTACACTGTTGTACCTTGCTACAAAATGAATCGATCTAATTTGGTTGTAAAATCGTCCAATTTTTATTTATATAATTGTAAATTAACAAATCATAATTTTTTTTATTTTAACAAAAGATTGTTTTAAGTGTGATTTTTTATGCATGAATTTGTATGATGATTATAAATTAAGTAATTTCAACAATTTCTTCTTGTTTTCTTATTTGAGGTCTTAGGAATTGACCTAAATTTGTGGCTTTATACAAGTTCTTTTTTGCAGCAAAATATTAAAATTAGATAATTCTATAAATTAAATAATTTTCAATGGGCCAATTCGTACATGGTGGATAACCGAAAAGGACTACATTTATTTATAAAAATGTCCCGCAAAATCACAAGATTTTTGGGATAGCCCAATATCTCTTATAGGCTTTAGCCCAATTATAACTTAGTGGACCAAAATTAACGCGTGTCAATGAATTGGATAATTTAATCCATATTCAATTTTCTTATTTTCTTATTCAAATATTTTATTTTTTTCATAAGAACGATGATTTAATGATTAAATTTTACCTTTCTTTCCACATTTGCTTATTCAAATACAGATCACATTTTCCAAAAGGTGTTGCAGATAATTCGTGCCAAAAGGCACCTCAATTTTAATCTCCGTTCGTTGGATTAACTAAATACATTATTTTAATCATTTTTTCCAAAAGAAACCAAATTTATATATGTTAAGACAATATTATTACTGGCTATGTAACTCCATCCGCACCAAATTGGAGTCTTCAATTTAATTTTCATACATTTTTTTTAAAATACGAAATAGATAATCGAATGAATTATTTTGTTGGCGTGTAATTTTGTACACCAATTATGTCAAATAAAAAAATTAAATTCTTAATTTCGGTTTTGCAAAAATAAAATAAAGTTTTAAATTAGGAAACAAAGGAATTTAGCTATAATAACACAACTTCTCTCTTGCTTTTGTGGTTGTGGTTGTGTTTTACTGTTTTCGGTACTTTATATATTTACCTTTTATTTTGTTTATTTTATTACATCAAATATTTTTGGAATTAAACCAATTATCCTTTAATAACATATTATTGAAAAATAAATTTTCCAATTGTTGGCTTCGTTAGGTTGCATAAAATATCAAATTTATAATTATTTCATTGTAAATTGAAAAATCGCAATTTTTTTTTTCATTTTAACAAAGTGTGTTATTGTTTTTTTCATATGAATTTGTATGATAGTTATAAGTATGTCATTTCAATTATGTGTTTATGATTTCTTATGTACTTGTTCATTTTGCAATCAAAATATTAAAATTAGATAATTCACAAATTAAATATTTTTTTAATTATAATATTATTAATAATAGAGTTCGAACATTATAACAAGAATAAAAAAGTGCTTTAAAAAGTTTACAAAGGTTGTAAAGACATAAACCACATTAATCAAGGGTTTACAATATAAGGAAAAACTTGAAAAGGCAGGAGATATCAAAGAAAAATACCCATAAGGCACATCCCAAAATAGAACCACACAACTAAAAAAATCATTCCACAGAATCTTCATGCACGTCGA
This sequence comes from Lonicera japonica, assembly GCA_021464415.1. Taxonomy (NCBI): domain Eukaryota; kingdom Viridiplantae; phylum Streptophyta; class Magnoliopsida; order Dipsacales; family Caprifoliaceae; genus Lonicera; species Lonicera japonica. The sequence goes on along the minus strand of CM038469.1, from coordinate 38,079,372 downwards.
AATGCCACTAAACAAGTAAGAACAATACCTTTTAATTTTGAGTCAGATCTCCACTTCAATATGTGCTGCTTGAGATAGACCTCCATAACTAGTAAGGAGGAGGACAAACATTCTCACAAAAAAAGAGACAAAAATATCATAAATCTTAAAAAAAAATGTCGATAGAGACTCAAATTAAATAATTTTTTTACTTGGTCTAATTCATAAATTGGCCCAAGCATTATAGGTCCATGGGCCGAGTGAAACTAACTGCAAGCCCACATATTATATATGCTTAATATTTCCCAACTAAAACTCAATTCCCTCCCAATCACAAAATATTTGCAAGTTCTAGGGGTGTTGTAGTGGAACCGAACAATCAAATCGTATTAAGCCAACCTGATTCGTTAAAAATTTAACCCAAAAAAATCCGAAATTAAACCAGAACTAAATATATTTAGTTCGGGTTTGAAGAATGAAAGTGTAAAACCAAATCCTTGTATATATGACTCAACAATAATATTGCTTAACTATCAAAAAAAATATGTTCTTAAAATTTACAAGTTACAGTAAAAATTTGACTGTTTGAATTATAATGAATATTGAAATTATATTATAAATATAATAGTTAATATTTTTTCTATTGAAAATAAAGTAGGAGCAAGTATAAATTTATTATTTTTCTCACCAAAATAATATTGGCTTACAATTTATTTATTTAAAAAAAAATACATGAAAACCGAAAAGTTTAGTTCGGGTTTGGGTTTGAGTTTGGAAATTTAGAAATCGAATCAACACCGAACTTTCAAATTCGGTTTAGGTTTGGATGTCTTAATTTCTACTCCAACCCCTAAATTCCTAGAGTTCGAAGCACACTCAATGCATAAACAATAATATACATTTTTTGTCTTAAATCAAAACTTCATTTTTCTTGATGGTCGAAAGTAAATTACAATAATAAAATATGGCACACTAATTATGTTGCAAAAGTAATATGGCTAGCAATTTCTCATGGAAGATGATTAATTTATTTATTTTTTGGTATTTTCTGACTTTACAATCAGACAACTTAAAAAAAAGAAGCTCTTTTTACTCATGACGCGCGCAACAATACCAACAGCGGTCCCTATAGAACAAGTTTAGCTTATTTCTGTTTACAAACAAATTTAGTTTTTGTTTTCTAGTCAAGTGAATTTTGTGTATCGATCAGCGAATGCCGTGGCTCATAGCATTGCCAGAGCAGCGGCTTTTGTGTCTGGTCAAAGAGTGTGGGACGGTATTTGTCCTCCTTTTATTTCTAATGTAATTCTTGCTAAGCTGATTTAATATATCCCATTTCTTGTGTCAAAAAAAAAAACTCTTCATAGCTCTAGTCATTTAGAATTATTTAAAACGAAACAGGAGAAAAATAATTTCACTAAAGTTGTAAATAAAATTTTTAGCCTTTTCATGAAAAATAAGTAAACGCGCCCTGTGTAAACTTTTTTTACTAAAAGCGAGGAGAAGTACAAACGTTGTATTTATATTTGGTGAAACGTGAATGTAAATGAATATTTTTACCACTAAAATATAAAACATCAAAACAAACCTTGTTATTAGTGGGATATTTTTATCCTTGAATGTGGACCAACATTGCAGCAGAAATTTTTGTATGGGGGAATTTTCTTTCTGGGTTTGGTGCATAGTTAATATTATTTCGTACACTCTGATAATATTAATTACAAAAACAGTACTATAGTTTTTCTGACACTGGTGACAAGTGAATCAACCCACCCTCACCACTTGGACAACGATAAGTATAAACTCTCTCCTTCCTCTTTTAAATTTATCATTTTTCTGTTGGAGTGTGAGGAATCCATTTACGGGGAAACTATTTCCGCATAATTATATTTTATTTACTCTATTCAATCCATCAGATTATACGTGTCTACGCATTCCAACTTAATTAAATTCTAAGTTCTCGTTTGGTTCACGGAAAGAAAATCGATTCCCTTATCTTTCTCATATAGGTGAAAAAGTAAATTTCCTGTCAAATTTTCTTTCTTGTGTTTGGTAAACCATGAAAAGTATTTAGGAAAGAGTATTATTGTCTAAAATTTGTGTAATAAATACTTGGAAAATCACATGAAAAAATCAATCCTATGTGTTTTGGGAGGAATGGTTTTACCCCTTACTTTCTCCTCTCTCGGAAAAGTGTTTCCGGAATTTGTGCTTACCAAACAAAAGAAAGGAACGACTTTCCTTTCCCGAGTACTAAAATCCGTGAACCAAACGAGGCCTAAGGGTGTGTTTGATTGGTAACATTTTTCATGGAAAATGAGCATTTTTCAGTTGATTTGACAACTTAAGGTGTTTGATTGCATTTTTTTCTAGGCAATTCAATTCTCACTTTTGCTTCACACATATGCATTTTCAAGGCAATTGAGAAAAATGTTTTCTTTGGGGGAGGTGGTTTTTGTTTTCCATGTTTGGGCACGGTTCACGAGACAAGGTTTTTACCATTTTCTACATTAAAAATGCCATAACTTAAAATATAAAATTCAAAATAATATAGAAATTTAATATTTAAAATCTACTAATTAAGTTCAATTAAACAAGATCCGTCATGACTATATAATTATGTAAAAAGAAATACCAATAATTTTTTCTACATTAAAAATGCCATAATACAACAAATATTTTTTGGGTAGAAAACTAAGGCAATCAAACACACCGCACTACATTTTCCATGCAACTCAATTCTAGGCAATTCAATTGCCCGTAACTTATTTTCTTTTCATGCAAATTCCATGCTTGCAATCAAACGCACCCTAATGGTTTGAGATTAAACTATTATTTATATTGAATCTCAAAATTGAAGTCTCATTTGAAAATCAGAATATTCAAGAAGAAAATAGGTTTAAAGAAAAATAAATACTACATGTCATTAATTGATTGCCGTCTCTTGACTTTAACATGTTTTAAACGATTAATTTTAACTTAATTAACCGTATGTAAAAGTTATGATTATTTTACTTTGTGAGATATGATAAGTTAAAGATATTTAGGAGAAAACGGACTATTAATTTAAGACATACTTAAAAAAATGTGACGATTAAATTAAGATGAAAGGGGTAAAATAAACTAAATCTTGATGGGTTTGGGCCTGTTAGGCAAATTAGCTTTATAGGCAGCTTAACCATAGGCCCAAATTATATCTAATCCAAGTTGTTACCAAAAAAACATACACTTCCCCTTGTGCTAGTGGAAAGATATACATTACTTACCAAAAATAATTTATTAGTAAAGAATTATTTCATAGATAACCAGTGTCAGAGTTCAAATTTTGTACATTATTTTTATCATTTTATCGTTAAAACCAGGCATATATTTCCTGCCCTCAAAAGTAGGCTATCCAAATTGAAATTAAAAAATTTAGAAAATATTTATTATATAACTTGACTCCTATAATTTATATCTTGTGTAACTCAAACTAATAACATATGTTTCATGATACTTATTTCAATTATATTTTACCGCACGACTAACCCTTAAAAGTTACATGTACATTTATGTACACAAATAAAATAAGTATATTCAATAAGTACATTTAGTGAAAGAAATTTATTTAGTTACTTAGAGCTGGAGAAGAACTAATATATGTAATTTGTTTCTCTTAATATTAACTCGCATGATTAGAACCATATTTTATGCATGTAATATATATATATAAAACCTTAATTTCCACAAAGCAAAAGCTGGTAACAAAATTTTAACTGCAATTGAGTATGAAGTAGACAAGCCTTTTCGAGCTTTAGGTCGGTCTCTTAATTTAATACTGTTTTAAGTAATAAAGACTTGTGGGAATTCGATATATAACTTTAATCTTAATTTGTTTAGTGTTAATTAATTAATTAATTAATCTTCTCTAATCCTATAGTGTCAGCACATGGAGAGAAGGTTTGGCAGCGGTATTGTTTTATTTTATATATATATATATTTATAGGGTAATTAATCTTCTTCAATAAATACAATATATAGTGTAGGTGGCAATCTAGACTCAAATAAACGAATCATTTGATTACAAAAATTTATTTTTGGTTGAAAACACTTTTAATCAAGAGCACTCGATTTTTCAAATGGAAATTAATCTCATTGTATTACCTTAAAATTAATATTATCTTTAGAATGTGTGAGTACGCCTCTTTTTTGTTGGTTGGGACCCAATATCTAGCACTATCATATGCCCATTCTCCGATAATTGATATGCATGTGATATAACATTATTAGAATATAAATATATATATTTACCTTAATTGTATTTAATTTATGAGGATATAAAAGGAAAAAAGAAATACTCTTTCTTTTGTGTGTGAGCATGTAAAAAGAGCTATTTCTTTATCAAATGAGTATTATGGTGTATTTGATTGGCTTTTTTTTTTTTCATGAAAAATATTCATTTTTAACTTGATTTGACAATTTAAAGTGTTTTACTGATTTTTTTTTTAAGGAAATTTTTTTCCCACTTTTGCTCACATGCTCACATTTTCCACCAAAACAAGGAAAACATTTTCTTTTGAGGGGGACTTGTATTTATTTTTTAGGCAATTGCACATTTTTTGAGATAAAATTTTACCCATTTTCTACATTAAAAATGCTATATAACTTAAAATACAAAATTCAAAATTTAATAAAAATTTAATATTTAAAATCTATTAATCAAGATCAATTAAACAAGATCCAGCATGACTATAGAATTATGTAAAAAAAATACCCATAATTTTTTCTACATTAAAAATGCCACAACACAACTAATATTTTTTGAGTAAAAAATTAAGACAATCAAAAACACATTTAATTGACATTTTTCATGCAACTCAATTATAAGCAATTTAATTACATATAACTTATTTTCTTTTTATGCAAATTTTATATTTGCAATCAAACGCACTCTTAATAAATTAATACTAAGAAGAGATGTCAATTGTCATCGAAATGGGCTCTCTTGCTTTAAACCCAGTAATCAATTGCAATGGTATCTTTGTACCTTCCTTCTTCTTTTTTACCGATTCTTTTTGTTCTGTTTTATTTATTAAATAAATATAATATTTTTTTCTTTTAGGTTTTAAATTTTGTAAAATGTGTACGTTGACACAGGGACTAAAAACATAAAAAATTATTATTGACACTTGTTAACGGTTATACGTAAAAAGATGCGAACTAAAACTATATATTTTGTTACGTGGTTACTGATATTTGTAAATAAGTGGTTCCTGTTTAGAGAAGAATTAATAGATAGTGCGTATATATATGTCAACGTATAATTTATCGAGAAAGAGGGACTAAAAACCGTTAATCATTATCTTATTTACATTTGTATTCAATGAGTCATCATCAAAGCGATCTAAATTATTACTATAATCATTTTTATTTTTTATATAGCAAGTGTTGCACGTGTTAACATATTGTTATATAGTCCTTTTCTAACTTTAGAGTAAGGCAATTTTAGGGTTGAGAGGGGCAGGCACCCACTTTTTCATGCATTTTGAATTTTTTTTTATCTATATACAATATTACACTAATTACAAATGCAATATGTATGTGTGCTGCTTAAATAAATAATTTGACGGGAAAGATTTAATAAAAAAGAAAAATTATATACTGATTAAATAAAATTTTAAATTGTTTATTTGCTATGATTCAGCTACAAACAAACTTTCTATGAAAAGAAATTAACATTACAAGTTAAAATTAACATTTTCAAGATATGTTGGACAAGTTTAAGCTCTTAATAAATGCCGTCAATTTTAAAACCTACAAATGCATTTTCTTTTTTCATGAAATCTAAAAGAAAATATATATATATATATATATATATATGTATATGATATGATTTTATTAATGGGATTGTAATGTTCAACCCTCCACCCCCACGGGCCCCACCCACCTACATTTGTTTTTTTGTATTCACCTAATTTATTTATTTATTTGTATTAACCTCTTCTATTTAATATTTTAAATGTTATTTTAGAATTTAGTGATAATAGGAAACACCAGATGCATATTTCCCTCTCCCACACACTAAAATTTGTATCCCCAAATTGCCCCGCCATTTTTTCGCGCCCTATTTTCTATCTATTTAAAGATGAAAAGTCAAGCCACCGACAAAAAAAGAAAAAGGAATAAAATTATTATGATGTCATCGCATATATATACAAGTTATATACGGACAAAGCGAAGTAATTGCATGACAGCTAAAGGAAAGAGACAGACAATTGTACAATGGCTGAGCTGTCAAGTGGGCCCCACATTTTAAGTGAATCCTACTCGCGGCTGCACCCACCCCTTTACATGGCATTAATTCAATCTTTCTTTTTTGTTTTTTTCTCTATGAAATATTTTTACACTTTTATTTTACACAAAAATTAAATTTAAATAATTACTAAAAATTACAACTTTTATAAATTATATATAAAATTAAAATATACACTACTACTAAAAATATTCTTATGCCTAACGGAGTATTGGTTTTATTCACGTGAATAAAAAATTTCACTTTTATCCCCATTAGTTAATGCCTCTAAAAATTTTGCACCATGTATTTTAGATATTATTTAAACACATTGTTGCAATATCCTTCCAAAAATGAAACTGAGATATTTAGGAGACATGGTTATCGATTATGTATTCGTGAATGAACTAAAATCATCATAATCAAGTTTACATGAAATTTAGTGTAACATATTATTGTGTTTTTGATACATATCTTTCAATTATATCTCCACAAAATTATGCATTATGCATTTCTTGATTACAACTTTAAATTTAAGAGTAATGATCTAAGGCAACAAATCAACAATTATTGAGATTGAGTATGGCATATTTCTTATCTAACTAACTAGACAAAAAATTAGTATACATTTTCCACGTGTTTTTATTTAAAAAACAAAAAATTTATGTGAAATTGCTTTTTACAAAAAAAAATAAAATATTAAAACATGAAGGGAAATCAAGTAAAATATGTGAAAAGGTGAAAAGGTGAAAATTTGTCAAACCATAAAATAATTTCTTCTTCACTATATCCCTATATTTTGAGGATAATGATATTAATATTTTAAAAAATAGATTAATGTATAAAAAATATTACAAAAAATTTATTTAAAATACTATATAAAATAATTTTAAAACTGTAAAATACCATATTTTTAAGAAAAATTAAAAAAATGTACAATATAACACCGCGTTGTTTTATATATACCGTTAAAATTTTTATAGCAAATTGGGTGTCCACCGACGAAAATAGTGAGTTAAACCCAGCTCCCGCTTCTCTGTCAGAAAAGTTGTTAGAGTGGGACCTCCCATAAGTGTCACATTTTGCTGACATGGGACCCACTGCTTATCTGTTGTGTAACCTTACACCTGGCACTTTAACCATAAACCAATGGATTTTACTTGTTGATTTCCCTCGAAGATATTTATTTAAAAAGTTAAATTGATGGATATTTTTATAAAATTTGTTAAAAGTAATTTATATAATGAGTAAATTATTTTTATAAAATTTTGTTTTAATATTTAATTTAAAAATAGATGAGATAATTATTTAAAATTTTAAAGATACAAAATAAATGTGTATATTAATTTTTTATTTCATTTACTGTTAATTTTAAAAAAATTAAAACTTTTTATAAAAAAAATATAAATTATTTCCTTAAAATTTTATATAAAAAAAAATCATCAATTTAACTTTACAAATAATTCTATTGAAAAGTGACGAGAGAGCCAAATTAGACACAGATTGGCTAGTAATCATTACACTGAAAATCATGATTACTAATCCAGCTAAAAGCACAAGACAATCTCCTAATCCCCCAAGTAACCTTTACCTAATTTTCTTAAAAGTTCCTTCCCAAAATAACGTGTCAAATATCTACTCTCTATGTCCCCCATCAAAGGTTGACTGTCTTCCCGCACAAAATGTCGTAAATTAAGTTTCTAATAATATAGAAAATGACAAAATAATAAAAAAAAAGGAAAATAAGGTATGTGATAAAAATGCTACATATTTTATATTTATTTTTATAAATATGTATCAATTTTTTACAAAAAAAAAAATATTGCTCAACCAAAAAAAATATTCATAAAAAAAACTGAAAAGAAATAATTAATCTCACCACATATTTTAACTTATTTTATAATTTTTTGTATAAATCAATTATTATTTTTATTATTTTCTTGTTGATATCAAATAGATTCTAAGAGTATTATAGTTTTTCTTTTAATATGTTATCAATTTATCAAATTTCAATATAAATATAAATTTTCAATTAAAACGTTGATTATACGGTGAAGGTAGTGCATTATTTAATAAATGATAAAATAAAACTAAACTCTTAAACTAACATTAAAGATTTGATTAAATGATGCGAATCATATAAACATTATGCTTATCCCAAAAACCTGAGGCAAGTGATGGACTTTCGTCCTATTAGTTAATGCAATGTATCTTATAATATTATCTCTAAAGTTTTATCTAATAAATTGCGTAGAGTATTATCCGATATGATTGATAAATGTCAAAGCGTTTTCATTACTGGAAGGCTTATCCACAATAACATTGTAATTGCTTTTGAAACCACTAATGCTATCCGTCATAGATTGTTGGGTAAAAACTGGACTATTGCTATTAAATTATATATTAGTAAAGCCTACGACCGCGTTGAGTGGTCATTTGTGAAAAATGTGATGGAGAGGCTTGGTTTTCATTCCTGATGTGTTGGGTGGATCATGAGACGTATTTCGTCAGTTTCCTTTTCATTCTTAATTAATATAAGACAGGTGGGTCATGAGGTACCTTTGAGAGGGCTTTGCAATGATACCCCCTTTCCCCACTTCTATTTATTATTTGCACTGAGGGTTTTCAAGATTGATAAGGTGTAGTGTTATGGATGGTAAAATTAGTTGCGCTCGCGTAGCTCAGCTTAGCTCGAAGTTATCGTACCTATTATTTGCCGATGACTGTCTCTTGTTCATGAACACCAAATGAATGCATGTTTTTAACTAAAGCGGATTCTTAGTATTTATGAGAAAGCTTCATGCCAAGCCATAAATTTGAGGAAGTCTTATATTCTCTTTAGCCCGAAGTTGCATTGAGAAAGAGATGCTAATAAAGTCAGTTTTGAAAGCAATCCCCAGCTATGCCATGAGTTGTTTTAAGTTAGTGGATAGGTTCTGTCAAGAATTGAACTCAATATTCTCTAATTTTTGGTGGGGTTAGTCTTCGAATGAGAAAAAAGTGTACTAGATATTGCTCAAAATAAGTTATGTAGACCAAAAAACTATAATGGTTTAGGTTTTTGAGATATCTAGAGTTTTAACAAGTCATTGTTAGCGAAACTTGGTTGGCAACTCTTAGAAAATGAGAATTCTATTATATCCAAAGATTAAAAAGGAAGTATTACCCAAACTTAATTTTTCTTGTATGTTACTTGTGGATACCGACCTTTTTATTTGTGGCGTAGTATTTTATGGGTTCAAGAACTTATTAATTATGGCATTAGGTGGCGAATTTGTAATGGTCAATTGATTAATATTAGATGGTGAGGGAAATTATAGGTCGGGATTTTGTGAGCTGCAATGTTGAGGTTTTGAATAGAAGATTGGGGAGCTACTTGAGCTTTTTATAACATTAGGATGGTCATTTGGTCAGATATAAATATAATTGCGTACGGAGATGAAGGGAAGGATGCAAAGTGGATTTATTTGAGCATGTGTGACTATATTCTTTCTGTTTAAAAAGCTCGAATATCTCCGTTAGCGATCCAGTCCTTGGCTTCTAACCGTTGGGTGCCTCTCCGGTCAGGACGTCTTAAATTAAATGCGAGCACAGTGATAGATGAGTTGAATCGGGTAATAGGGTTAGGGACGGTGATTCAAGATAATGTTAGTCGGTCTTGATTACGGCATCAAATTTAAGGAGAATTTTTAAAATTAATTTTTCGTTACTTTATTACACACTTAAATGCATAAAAACCCCTACTTTTCTGTAAAACACTTAAATGCATAAAAACCCCTACTTTTCTGTAAAATAATTAAATTAGTATAGCGAATGAGTATAAGTCGATCCAAATCCCAAGTTAATACCTTAAAGATAAGAAAATTTGTTGAAATTAAAGATTTTAGGAACCGAGATTAAAACAATTTTTGAATTTTGATTTTAAAATTATTTAAACCAATAAACTAAAAATTAAACTAAACTAACTAAATTAAAGCAAGCAAGCAAGTAATCAATATTAAGAAATCTCAACTAAAGAGAACTCACCAACATGGACATAAATAAAAATTATCTATTTATATTTTTAATATCCATCCATACTATATATACAAATTCAAAATCATCATTATTCTTTCTTTAAAATGAATGTAAATAAAATTAGGTATCGCTCATATTCCCAATTATGGTGATCACAAGATATTCTTATTTATTTTAAAAACAAGTGAGGTACTAGAATGAAAGCACATAATTTGAAAATCTTTTTTTAATTCGGGATGAATAATTAAAAATTAATTAAAATTAAACTAAGCACATTACATCCATGGCGTTTTCATCCATCCCCTTTGGAAGAGAATCTAGCAAATCGTATTGATTAAATAACACATGCAAATTAAATAATAATTCATCATTATAACTAAAATTGACGTATTTGAACACAAACTATATAAAACTAGAAAACGTCCTTAATTATAATACGCGAACTGATGTGTACCGGATGACTTTACGCTATCCACTACTTCACCTTTAATACTTCGGTTGCGCGACATCCAGTATATGAAGGAAGATAATATATGGGGATTTTCTCTCTCTAATAATTATAATATTTATATTCTATGTATTCTATCTCTTGTCTCCTTTTTTAGGTATAGAAAATTAGCCCAGGTTTGGTGGGTGTTTTTTTTTCCAAATTTTAAAAACTCAACTTAAAATCAACTTTACTTTTACACTTTTCAAAATTTATTTCACTTTACTTTCTCTCTATAAAAAAACCTTTTAAAACACCATAACTTTAAATTAAAAAATAAAAATTAGATAAAAATATATATTTGAAACTTACTCGTCAAGATATATAAAATAAGATCCACTGTAACTATTTTTTGAATTTTTTATGAGATAATTTAGTTGGTTAAAAAACGCAAACAAAAACCAAATTCACTTTTCAACATATTTTCAAATTCAACCAAACACCAGATTTTAAAAACTCAACTCAAAATATTAACCAAACATCACCTTAATCTCTCTATATATATGAATAAGATATAAAAGTATAATGGGTTTAGAAAATTGGAAAAGAAATAATAATTATAAGTTTAATTATGATTCTAATTAAGAGAGATAAAAAAGAGTTGAGTTTGAATTAAGAGAGAAAATGTGGAATTTGTGTCTATCTCTATCTCTCTCTCACATGGGAATTGATGGAAGAATCTAGTGGGCATGTAATCCATTGTAGTATAAGTACAACTCTTCCATAGACCTTCAGGTGTATAATTCTTCAAAAAATAAATTTATATTGTCATGTATTGAACCCTAAATTCTTCAAAGTATTTACCAATTAAACTAACTTTTGATTCATCAAATTTAATGCATCTTTATATCTTTCTCCTCCTCCTTTTTGATATTTAACTAACTTCTTCTACCTTTTTTTATTCTTTCTCATATTTTACTTATTCCTTCCAAAAAGACAAAATAAATATTATTCTTCCACATTTTAAACATTAATTATATACTAACGAAATATTATTTGTGAGTTTAATTATAATTTTGATCACTTATCAGCATCTATTTGTAAAGCCGATGCTTTCTCTGTGCATTTAGCGGAGGCTTCAGCAATGCTCGAGAGGTTAAAATAGTGAGGAGCCGAGGTTAAAAAATGGTAGAATGTTGGTTGGGCGCACTCACTTTGGTGCAGAAAATCATTTATTATATTTTGCTGCAAGCATAATAAGATATGTTGATAAAAGAGATTAAAGTTAAATTGCAATGGCGCGAGTTTTCATATATTTTTTTGTCTTCTAGATCAGTCAACAATTGGCTCTTGTTCTTGCTCGTAAGGCATTAGAATTATGTTCTTCTAGTATCTTGGAGGCTTCTCTCAAGAATCGGTTACTATTTATTGATTTAATTAAAAGTTTTGGTATGTTTGATTTAAAAAGGAAAAATGATTTGATTAAGTAATGGGACCGTCGTGTAAATGTTGTGTCTTGTTTGGCTAATTAAATGCTCAACGCATTTTTCCACTTTTGGTAATCCTAATATTTATTCATATATTAAAGCTAGAATATATTTCCGTAATCTTTAAAAAGATTAAATATTTGACTTTGACACTTAATGACATTTAGATTCAATATACTTAAAAAAGAAGTTAATACACTAAAATTTGCTTGAATATATTAGGAGATTAAAAACACTATTATGTTTCTAGAAAACAAGAAACTTAATTATTTCAAGAAATTTCATATAAGATTTATAAAAATTTAATTTAAAAAACTGGACATTCTAGTTTGATACTCGCTCCTTCAAATTATTATTAAATCTATCCAAAAGCTTATATCAAAAGATATATATTGATATATTTTAAAACGTCGTATGCTTATATATGTTGAACTTCTTATATAGAATAATTTTAGAAAAAATTAATTTTAATATTCAAACAATTTGTTCAAATAATATAATATAAACTCATTGATCAGTGGATGAGTAAATATTATTTTTATATTATTAATTTACATATGTTACATCATTCAGATTTCCTTTTTAGTAAGATGATGAATTTCTGTAGAATTATTTATGTGCAAAGTCTTGAATATTACCAAGCCAAAGTCACACCTTGAGAAACATAAAGTGAAAACCTATGTGTTGCGCTCAGCCATACTAAGATCGCCACATGTCCACAATCATACCAGGTTAGCTTTCTCGTTATTTAATGACGGCAGCCAACGAACCAAAAATATTTGTTAGCATCCAATCCAAGTTAGCTTGTTCACAACTCTAATTTTCGTTACAAACTTATTGATGATTCAGCTAACCATTTTTATGAGTGATGTCATTGATAAAATAGTTATTTATATTATTAAAATAAGATATATTTTTAAAAGCTTATGATGGAATTTTTAAAATAATATTATACTTTAACAAACAAAATATTACTTCATAATATAACTGTTTCACTTTTATTGCATAATTGTTATTAAAACAAATCTACATAAGTTAGTGACAGGTTCTAGTACCGATCGGTCTATATACGAATTAGCTTTTAGTAAAAAGATTTTATTGCCAAAATATTAGAGAGATAATTTTAACAACGAAATTACGTCGCTAAAAGTTGGTCCATACTTGATCCTAGGTTTATGGCTGGTTTAAGTCGAGGAACTAGGTATTTTTGTCAGGTAGGAATGTTGACCGGTGCTAAATATTTTTCCCATCTTAAGTTAAAAGTCTTAGTTTTCGTTTGATAGGAACATGAAAAATGATAAAAAAAAAATGTAAAGTAAAAATAAAAACAGTTGATTTGTGAGAGAAGTTGAAAAATAAGTTGAAACATGGGAGACAATTAACTAGTAGTTTTTGACTTTTTCCATGGAAAAATTTAATTTAGGTGGAGGGTGCAAAGAAGAAAAAAATCCCGCAAAAAAAATAAAATAAAAAATGATGGAGAACATATACTCATAAAAAAAAGTAAGAGATGGAGAGCATTTTACCATATATTTCAATTTATTTTCTAACTTCTCAGGTAAGTTAATTATTTGTCATATCATTTTCTATCTTATAATCAACCAGATGCTTAATTTCATTTTTAGAATGTTTAAAATTAAGAGTGTGATTTTTTATTTTTATTTTTGTTTTAAATATAACTAATATACAAAATCTCTCAATAAAAATTAAGTTGTAAAAAATTTAAAGTGAAACTTAGTTATAAGGAGTAACAAAGAAATCACACAAATTTAGTAAATATAAATTTTTATATATTAATTGAATAAGTTAATTATTAGTTAAGGAAGTTAAGTTAGTTCTAGAAGGGGCATCATAGCTGGTTTGGAAAACATTGTGCACCAAGCCACCAACAAATAAACTATCATAAAAGGTGATGTTATACATACTCCTCTCTTATAGTTAGATATAGCAAATTTGAATTAAGTTTATTTATTTATTATAGACAAAGTTAAAATATCAACAGTTTAGTTGTGCTTATAAAATTAGGTGTTGATTACCCCATTTCTTAAATACAAGTTAGTGGCAACTTTTGGACTTAAAATTTCACATTTGGTAACAATTTACTAAGTTAGAAGTTATAATTTAATTATCTTTCACGAGATTGAATACCAGTGAACTATTCATAAAAATTGACTCGATCAAAAATTGCATAAGGTTAAGTCAGAAAAAAATTATTGAATCAAATATTGAAATTCGACAACGAAATACTGACTTAATGCCTAAATTTGGAATTTGACTGCAAAAGTATCTTGATCAATAATTCTAAAAGTTATAATATTAAAATTATAATAGTATTTTGGCTACAAAATTATAACACCTATATCATCACATATTATACAAAACATAGGAAGATTGTGGAGGGGCAGCGCCCCACCCCCTCCTCCTCCTCAATCTCTCCCTGATAGGGGTGTGCACGGTTCGATTCACCGAACCGTGCGGCTTAACCTGCAACCGAACCAACTAAGTCGGTTTTTCATAATTAGGAACCGAGACAGAACATAAAAGGGAAGAAACCGGTCGGTTTCAGGCAAGGTCGGTTGTGTCGGTTTCAGTTCGGTTTCGGTTTTAGCGTAAGAGGATTTTTGATGAAGAATTTTATTTTCAAAACCCATTTAACTTGTTATGGAAATCTTATTTTCATAAATCACAACATAAGATGTAATAGAAATGAAGAATTTTAATCTCAAAACCCATTTAACTCAAGATAAAAAATAGGAGGAGATAACAAAAGGGGTGGTATGTAAATAAAAACCTAGAGTTCTTCCATGTAATTTATATATCTCGGTTCGGTTCGGTTTTTGGCCGGTATTCTTGACCGAGAACTGCCAACCGAATCGATGGCGGTCGGTTCTTTAAGCAACAAACCGAAAATGAACCGCAAGTTAACAAAACCGTCGATTTCAGTCCAGTTCAGGTCGGTTCGGGCCGATTTTTCGGTTATTTTGCACACCCCTAATCCTTGACATAATATGGCTCCAGCCCAAATTTAATTATATTCATCAAATTACTCATTTTAAAATAATAATAAATTTTACATTATATACAACTTGCAAATTAGGGATTATATTTTATAAAAAGAAGTTCTGTTAACAAAAAAAAATGTCATCAAATCAATGAATTTTAATATTGTTAAAATTAGGCGATACTTTTTGCAAAATAATTATTTACATTTATTATTAGAGTAACGTACTACTTTAAAAGTATACATTATAACTTTTTTAAAATAATAATATATAAGTAGTCCTAAAATAATTGGTTTTGCAATATAAATAAATTCAAAATAACAAAAAAAAATGTTATTTGCACAGGAATAGAAACTTTACTCAGGGAGATATATATATGCACCAACATGCATGGATGCTTCATGCTTTGAAAATCGTACACTATATTGACAAAAGTAATATTTAATTGAGGTAATTATCCACGGGAAACGAAGGATAAAATAAATAATGGGTAATTTTATTTCTATTTGCAATAGCTCATAGTTAATTCGTTCTATTAAGTTAATCTGAATTGCCTATTAAGTAAATTTGTGAGCATAGATAAATTGACAAAAAAAAATATTATTAACTTAATTTTATAAATATTATTTTAAATAATATTAAAATATCCACTAAATTAATAAGTATAGCCAATTTAAAATTTTAGATTTTAATATTATTAAGCAATGGGTAAATCCTAATTAACTTTGAAGTAAAATAACAAAAATAAATAAATTAAGCCCTTACTCATTATTATTAAAATTTTAATGGTGTTATTTTATCTTTTTCACTTAATACCCACTGTCCCTCCCTCCGCCCCCCCTCCTTCTTTTTTCTTCCCTTTTTCTCCACCATCTCCTCCTTCCCCACTGTCTCGCCATTCTTCACAAGTTAGGCGCCATATTTAAAAAAACTACACTTGTTGACTTCGTTTTCCTCATCTAGTACGCCTCTATCACTAACCTTAAAACGTTATCTTCATATTATTCATATAGGTGTTCTTCCATCTTTTTCACTTAATACCCATTGTACCTCCCCCCCCCCCCCTCCCCCCCATCCTTCTTTTTCTTCTTCCCTATTTGCCCATCATCTCCTCCTTCCCCATTGTTTCATCATTTCTCACAAGTTAGGTGCCATATTTAAAAGGACCATGCTCGTTGTCTTCGTCTCCATTATCTGGTACGCTTTTATCACTAACCCTAAAACTTTATATTTATATTATTCATCTAGGGTTTATATTAATAATTGATAAATATGTGTATATATGTGCGTGTGTATTAAAGATGATTTGAAGTACACCCACGTATTATACTAATGTTCATCATCTCACAAAATTCATTCGACAAACTTGAAGATTTTTAGATATAAACAAAGATTTAGTTTGAAATTGTAAAAAGATTTAAAATTAAACCATCTATCGACCTACTGTAGATTTGTTTAGTTTTTTAATATTAGATTGATAGTTTGTTAGCACTTGGGAGGTTTTTCTTCACATTATTTCGTAAAACTGTTTGAATTTTTTTGAAAGGTAAATATAAAATAAATTAAAAAATAATTATATTTGGATTACAAATCTTAATTAAAATGGAATCTAAATTGATACAATTATAATTTAATTTTAATTGGTCGATATACTTATCAATTTTGAAAAGGGTAATACTGTGAAACTTTATTCAAAATTTTCATGATTTAAGGGTGAATTAACTGCAAGATATGGCAGATATAAACAAGATCACCTAAAAATAATAGGCAAGACAGTGTTGGAATCTTTTTTACCAAAAAGTTATCCTTTGATCCAAATATTAGAAAAGAAACACAAATCAACTGATTATTTATTACACATGCATAAACATGAGTTAGTTTTTCCAACTTTGCTGCAATACCCCCGCCTTAATTTATAGGATAGCACCCATAGTTAAGACCTGAAGTGTTATTATTCCATTTTAGTAGGACTAAGATAGGTGTACAAAAATAATATAAATCAACGACAATATATACATCAAGCATTGATAAGCATATGGTACATAAACGATATTGTAACTTTAAAACATGTACCATATATATCCAAAGCCAAAACATGTGAACCTCCAAAAGTATGTACAACCTTCGGGCTATTCGTGTCTTCCCGGTCAACTCATACATTATAAAAATAACTATAGTATCAGAGTTTCTACTTCGTCCCTGATCTTGTCGCCTATTTGTTCTATTGGGACTCGTGAATACCTGAAATATTTAAAAAAAATCAGAGTGAGCTATTTGCTCAGTAGGGAAAAATATAGGGCATATGTTCAAAAATAGGTTTATAATCATATCTTTCAAACCATGTTTAATTAAATAATATCAACAAGAACCATATTATTACCAAGTAACGATGCATGAACGTGCTAATGCAGGGCATATGTTCAAAAATAGGTTTATAATCATATTTTTCAAACCATATTTAATTAAATAATATCAACAAGAACCATTATCATCAATTAACGATGTATGAACGTGCTAATGCAGGTTACCTCCCGTGTCAATCGATTGTCGTATGATAGAGAACCTGAGCTAAGTACATTCCATTGCTACTCGAGATATAATATCATCATGCCGAACCCTGAGATCAATCGTCTTGATCCCATATAAACATAAATAACAATAAAAGCCATAGTGCTTTGCCAATTTGCCTAGGTTTTCGAACTCCACACCGGTGGCTTATAAGGGCTAAACATTGATCCCTTAGGATTTAAGGATTTTTAACCCAATGGCAACGGACCATGCTTATTTTTTTATTTCGGCAAGCACTATGCATTCGATACAGAATATCCATTTTCGAGAGATACAAACTCTCCGAACCAATAAGATAAGATATAAGTCTTTCATGAGATAGCTAATCAAACCACGAGCCACCCATCCGTTCAAAGTTTTGCCATAAGATTCTCGGGCCTTCGGTTGATATAATAATGATATGTATATCGTGTATAGCACGATATTAAATAAGCAAATGAAGTAATCTATGTCATATATACTTTAACAAATCCAGCTACTTATCCCTTGGCAAGTAAAATTCATTAATAAGCCATTTTCATCAACCATATCATATATACAACCAAAGGAACATCTTAATTGGTTTAAATAACTCTTACGTCAAGTACG
Source organism: Lonicera japonica (assembly GCA_021464415.1). Lineage (NCBI taxonomy): Eukaryota > Viridiplantae > Streptophyta > Magnoliopsida > Dipsacales > Caprifoliaceae > Lonicera > Lonicera japonica. The sequence continues at coordinate 38,061,033 of CM038469.1, read as the reverse complement.
TATGGCATATTTTTACCTAAAATCATGCTCTCATAGCTTTACAAATCACAAAAATATCATAATCTCAATTATAGTCAAATACACAAACAAACATAAGTCAAATGCGATCAAAATTAAGAAATAAAAGCAAATTATTAAGTTTTGAAAGTAAGAAAACCCCTACCTCTAAGCTACAAGCCGAAAAAAAAAAAAAAGTGATAATCCTAGCTCCTTCCAAAGGAATTTTAAGGAGGAAGATGGTGAATAGTGACAAAGAAGAGGATTGGAGTGATTTGGAACCTTAATCTTCGATCGTGTGTGAAAAATAGGTGAGAATCGCTTAAGAACTTATTTCTTTCCCTCTTTATAACTCTCTAGAGCTTGTGGATGTTTTTTGGTCGAAATGGGTAGAAGAATAGGCAAAGCAAACTTAAAAACGAGTTAAGTCGGTGCACTGTTCCAGTTGGCAGACCGATATACTGAAAATGTAGTACCATTCCGTAGCACAGATTTTTTAAAATTTTTATACTTCGAATTGGTATGTCAAAAATTGCATACTGGTCCGCAGCCAATCTTTTTATACGCCGGACCGGTATTCCAAAAATCTAATATCGGTCTACAGGCAAATTTTCTGCCTTGCTACCTTATTCTTGTTTTGGCCATAACTTCTCGCTCAGAACTCCGATTAATATGATATTTATATCTTTGGAAAGGTAATTCAGAGATCTACCATTTTCGGGAAACTTTTCTCCAAATTATGGACATAAATTTTTTTAGAATTACAAATTCCACACAATATTAACTTAAATACAGGATGTTACATTTGCCTTTTTTTATTCTTTTGTTAAAATTCCCATTTTAGCCCCATATAAATGGGGTTGGCCAATTGAAGTATACTTGTACTCTTTTTTTTATCTCTCACATCAAATTCTTGTGAGATTTAATCCTAGAAGTCTAGTAACTTGCAAATAAAATTATGGTGAGGACCATGAAGATCATACAGGTGCGGAGGAAAGAGAGTTCTTTGAGGCTAGTGAGGATCTTGCAGATCTTAAGAATGACTGTAAAGAATTCGATGTTGAGGGAGTTAAGGATTAAGGCGACGAAGGTGATAGGTATTGGGGAGGTGGGTTACTGGTATTAAGGTGTTTGTTTGAGCTTTTACAAGATAGTTGTACAATGGTCTGTTTGGGATTGGAGGGTGGCTTTTGGTATGGTATTTGTGTTCATAAGTTTTTCATATATTTTGATTTGTGATATGAAAACTTATTGTTTTGTATATGTATTTTATCTTATTGTGGATCATTCATAACCCCCATTTTAATTTTTTAACACAATTTTATCACTTCGATTGCTAGTTTGTCCTTTAAAAAAATAGCGAGCTTTAAAAGTCCCAAGGTTTTGGGTGGGCAAAAATATATATGACTCATAGTAAAAAATAAATAAATCATGTGATTCGATTTTTTTTCCAATTTAAGGTTTTAACTGATTTTGTTTTTGTTTATCTTCTAAGTCTTTATTAAATACATAGCGCTGAAAATTATTTAGTGATTCTTTTGATAAGATAATTGATCATTGATAGTGCGAATTAGTAAATTTATTTACTTTGCTAACCACGAGTATACATGTGCCCATCAATGTCGGCAACTCGACTTCTCGTAGTGGATGGAGCTTGGGGAGTTCTGCCTAAGTACTGCATGAAGTCCAGAGCTACTGAAAGTTTGGGTATCTGGTCCAAGGATCATTTTCGTTCAACAAATGATGGATCTCGAATGCCAGAGCTATCGCAACGAGCTCTGGAGCTCTCTTGTCGACCACTATGTCAGAGCATGCGCAGGCAGTATAGACGACTACTACCAACTCCACCAGCACTGCGGAACCTCCCTCAGAGGCATTAAATGCATACTAACTGCATTTAATGCACCGAAATCCATGGAGAAGCAACATCAGAGTTGATGGAAATAATGGACGGCCTTGGACCTGCTTCACAAAGCTCATTCCACACGTCTCCTCTGTCTCATATATATAGAAGAAGCATTTACTTCTCTCAATAACCAAGAACAACCTGATGACAATCAAGCAATCCAGCATTCAAGTAACAAACAGCTAGCAACCAAGAGAAAGAGAAAAAAAAATAGTTACAAAGCACACAGCAAAGTTCCTAGTGTAGGAAACCTAAAACTCGCCTGGCTTGAAAATAATCTTGTTGTAACCTGGTGAGCATAGAATAGTTAGAGATATCTTGTGACCTTGTAATACCGATTCAGTCATTATAATACAAAGCGATCAAAGCTCCTAACTCTATTCCACAGAGAAGGAGTAACCCATATTTTTATATGAGGCGAACCTCCTTTTATATCTTTGACTCCTTCAGCTAATTTTCAATTATTGTTCTAATCACTTAAACTGATTATTTGACTGTTTAGTCTAAATTAATATTATTCAGTTTCTTGCAAAAACAATCATTTTTAAAGAAAAAAAATATTTTTTACCTACACGTCTTACCACAAAAAATTATTTTTGCGGTGGAAAATAATATTAATAGCATGGCTTTGGGGTTTGCATATGTTAGAACAATGGCACTTGCGTGTGCAAATCCTAAATTTAACAGCTAGTTAAACCTTTGAGTTGTGTGATTTAAAGTTCCACCAAAATGCAAAAGTTGCTGTGGGCTATGTGGTATAATTGAGATTCAAATTGTGAGTCATTTGGATATTGTATATGAGATTTTAGTAACTACAAATTATATAAAAAAAATTGGATCTAATTTTTTCCCTAAGTTTTTTGTTTGCCAGATTAACAAGCCCGCAAAATAGTAAAAAAAATTCATTTTTTATCTAATTTTTTCATTGTTTTTTTTTACTTTTTGAAAGTTGAATCAAGGAAATCAAGGAGGGAAATAAATGGGAAAAAACATATTTAAAGAAAAAATTAAATTAAAAAAAGGTTTTCCCATCAATTTTGCTAGCCCGTAACTCTATAATGTGATATCTAAATGACTCATCTTTTGAACCATTTTTCAGAACACATATCCCTTTTCAAGTTTCATATTTTGTCTAAATTACGAATTATGCATCTCAAGGGTGTAAATAGTGGTTAAAGTCGGGGGCTTGTGTATGCATGTGTCACTGTTTTAATCCTATGCAAACCCTTAACTTCAGCCGCATATTACACCTTCGAGATGCATGATTCATAATTTGGCCAAACCATGAAAGTTGTAGAGTGATATGTGTTTATCATCTTAAAGTTCATCTTTATTTTACAACCTAACATACATAATAGCATTTACTTTGTCTGCTATTTAAGTGTAAGAAAGTAATTTTATTACGAGCCCAAATCTATAGAATAGTTTCACATGACTATGTTATATCTGAACAAAATATTTTATTCGGAGATAGGTTAAACAAATTGAGGTACCAAGTTTATTCAATTAGGTACCATTTAGTACACGAATGAACTTACAAATGTTCAAATATGTATCCATCTTATTTTGCGCAATTATGACCTATAAAAAAAAATTATAAATCCGTTGTTTTTTATTTAAGACCGGTGTTAATGGAGTAACATGGGTTAATAAAAAGCAATGTCACTAGCTTTACTCATCTCATACTTAGTGGTTGGAGTACGTTATAAACATGTTAAATTGATCCGATGGTTGATTTTTATTGCTTGGGTTAATTCCATCTCGTACTAAGTGGTGGGTGTACGTTAAAAATGGGTTAAATCGATCTAAGGGTGGGTTTCAATTGTTTGAATTGTTGTCTATTTAAGCAAATTCATTTGCAATATCTTCTTATTTAAAACTCGGCGGATGGAGAAAGCCACCATATAATATATTTTGTGATTTTTCATTTACTCGTGCTTAAAAGAACTATGAAAATCCAAAACAAAAAAAAATTAAGATGGACAAGTTTTAATTAATTCAATGTATAGACAATTTTTTATTATTTATTATCAAGCTATATGAGCGTAAGTATACAGTAGATGGATAGGTACTTTTATTAAAGGAGGTTTTGAAAATTATACATTCGTTTTGATTGAAGTATTTTTAAAAGTTCACATTTTTTCTAATTTCATTTGAAAAAGTTCTTTAAATAGTTTTTCTTCGGTTTTTTTAAGTTTATCCAACAAATTGGATAAATTGAAAAACAATAGTGGACTAACCTAGTAATTTAAAAAAATATGAATAATCTTACATCCTGTAGTTAAGTATTTTTAAAGCACTGAGAATAAGTTAAAAAAGGGTAACAATGTCCAAAGTAAAGTTCACCACTCCTTTTGTAATCATTTGGGAAAAGAATGAAATTCTAGTAATTTAAACATGCCGGCCAATTGCCCTCCTCGTAAATAAGTAGGGGCCTTGTGCCCTACCGGTAATTAGCGCTATTTAATTTGGTAAATCCTTATTCGAAATTAAATAGTATATTACCTATTAAGTACATTTATGAGTGAATCGTGATATAAGAATACTGAATTGAATCAACCTCCTACATTTCTTTTTACTCTTTAATTTTGTACAATGCGTTGTTTCTGAAAAAATCACATAAACTTATTTGGTTTCAAATTAAGAATCCACTATATTTAAAAAAAAAACGTCACAAATGAAGAAGGGTGTATTCAATTCAAATTTTAAAAAATTTCGTAAACTTTTTAAAATTCATGGATTCTTCTCAATCTATGAATTATTTTAAATCTATATAAAGTGTAATAGATTTTAGTAAATCCAAACAGACTCTAGTAAATTTTAAGGAATGGATATTTAGTATTTCTATAAATTTTAATAGATTCATTGATTCTTCTAATTACAATAAAAATATCAAAGGATATATGGTAAAGGAATTTTGATTACGACTTTAAAGTAATAAGCAAATTATAAATCCGCCATAAATAGTTCGGATCAAGTTTAAAAACCCAACTGATTGGGTTTTTTTGCCTTTTATATTTTATCTAAAAAAATTCATAAAGAATGAGAAAAAAAAAATCAAAAAGGCGACATATCTATAGTTTCAAAAGAAGATGACTAATTGGATAATTAAAACTTTGAAAGTAGTAGTACTTAAAAAGAAAAAAAGAGGTTTTAAATAGAGTGAATGAAGTAGAGAGATTTAAATATATTATAAAGATGATGAATAAATAATACATAGAGTTTAGGAAAAGAAGATGTTTAGATAGAGAGAATGGAGTGAAATGATTTAATAGATTATACAGATAAGAAGAAATAATACATAAGATTTGGGAGAAAGATGAAAAAGAAATCTAAGTGAAATATTCTAGTTGAAGAGAAGATTTGTACGTTATTCATAAAAATACTTTTAAATTCATCAAAATATATCAATTTATAGAATCTTTCAAAGTATATTGAGTTTTGAATACCATAAAATTTAAAAGACTATTTTTAATCCTAATTGAATACCATAAGATTTTAAAAGACTTTTTAAAATTCCAATTGAATACCCATGGACATTTAAAATCTAAAAAAAAATCCTATAGAATCTAAGTTGAATACGCCATCTGAAATCTTATTTCTATAGTTAATCATAAACTAACAAATATCGTTAAAACTGCAATTTGAAAGTTAACTGAACTCTTAAAATAAAACGAAGAGATTAATTAATTAATCTAAAGCAAAAATATGAGTTACAGTGGTGCATTCATGTAAACAGTCACAAATTAATATGGATGAAAGCTTTTGCAAAAACAATAATTATTTTTTGGGGAAAGGCAATAATAGACACAAAAAAACCTTTGGTCTTTGATTTTTGAAAATTTCAGAACTTTGGCACCATTTAATTTTTATAATAAAGTTTGGTATTTATTATTACTTTTTTTTAAAACTTTGACCTTATTTTAAATGAAACTATTCGTTGGCGGTTAATCAACCCAGTTAAATGTAAAAAAATACCCCTAATTTAAATTACTTAGGATAATTTTGGTCAAGATAAAAATAAAAGCACAATATTAATTTTTAAGACTATAAAAATATTTACAAAGACAATAATTTGTAATATTAACTAATTAAAAAAAGAATACTCTAATTTCAAGAACAAGTTTAATTATACGTCAGTTCACACATCATTTATACATTATATTACTAGTTTATACATATTTATAAAAGTTCCACATATTCTAATAGATGATACGCTATTTATAGCTTATTATAGCATGGGCGCTATTTTGAGTGATATTTAAGAAAAAGTAAATAATTATGGCATTTTAATATTTATCTCAACCAAAAAAAGTCCCAGCATTTTGAAGGAGTATTTTTTTTAGATTAATTCAAAAGGATCCTTAACATTTACTTCGTCTAGGTGAATAATTCATGTTCAATTCACATGATATTTTCTGTCTATTTAAAGCACGATATAATTATTAAATGTAAATTGGAGTCAATATATAATCACATATTACTAGAAAAAAATAACCTCGATTGCATCACTTTTGCTTTATATATATTATTTGCTAGCCGAAGAGTATTACTTGCCATATATATTTATATGGTATAACAGTTAACATAAATTATTATTATTATTGTCGTTGTCTCAAGACATGCCCTAGTTTGCTCAGCTAGCCCGGAAGGGGGTATTAAAGGAGTAATGAATGCCTTCATTGTTGTTGTTGTTGTTGTTATCGTTATTATTATTATTATTATTATTGTCCCCATATATAATATGACAAATGGTTTGGGAATTTGTATGTTTCGATGAATACGAAGAACAAGCATCCACACTACTGATACAGCCCCTACCTCCCTTGTTCCCCTAACCACCGCCATGAATGTCATTGAGCAAACGTGCATCTTTTGCTTGTACGTCCAACTAGGTTATGTATTTTCACGTCACATACACACACACACACAAATATATCATATAATATACCAAAATTCGTAATAGTTAAATTATTGATTTTGATGAAATTAATGTATCTTTAAAAAGTTTTTCCTTATAGTGACTACCATGCTGTTGTTCTTTGTCAGCCGGAGCAAAATCACAAAGCATTTCTAAAAATTGTGAAAGTTAAAATCAAACATAAACATTTACTTTGGAACTGATGGAATAATATCCTTTTTGCTGCGAATAACATAAATTAATTGATTGAATTTAACTACTAAATCACCTAGCATATCTATTTTTTTCTTTTAAATCACTAGTAAGTGAGATTTACATTACTTGCCTTTAATTATAGGCGACACTATTACCAAAAAAATTATGGTTATTAATAAATTAATGAAGAACATTAAAATAATATAGTATAATTTTTCAATGCAATACTATATTCTAACAAATGTATAATGACTTTTTTGATATATACGGATATTCTTTTTAGGGTAGACCAAAACAGGGACTATTCAGTAAATTCATAAAATAACCTATCTGTCTTTAATTTAATTAATGAATTAATGTAAGGCATGCAATTAAATGGCAAAGCAGTTAGAACACGTTCAAACTTCAAAGTATTTGGTAAAATATATTTATATCAACTTCGATACTATAATACCAGTTATATAGTTAAAATTATCCGGTGATATCAGCACCACCAAAGCACAATATTTCGTTTGAGATATCGATCGCAACCTGCTGAGGGAAAAAAAAATAAGAACAAAAATTTGGGGCTAAAACTAGCAATATTTTACTAAGTTAAACGGGTACATGATTATATTTATACATTTATATTTGGTATAGTAGCAATGATAGTTAACTTGTCATTTAAATTAATAAACATAAGAAGAAAGAATCGAAATAATGAGCTGATATATGCAACACATGAGCCTTAGATATGATGCTTGACCTAATGTTGTCTTGAGAGTATATATAAATATTTGTCAAAATGTTTTTAGCTACTAGATTTACTAGAGTTTTATTTTGTAGATTTTTAACGTTGTCAAAATAATGCTTGACTAGCAGCAGTTATACATTGCGAGCGGAAATTAATCAAGGTATACAAAAATTGACCCGAACACTCTGTGAAAAATAAAAAATATATATATACGTGTGACATACATATATATAGATGTAGAGTTGTGGGATATGGTGCAACAAATTAATATGACGGTACAAAGAGTACAGAACATTAAACATTTGGCAATAAATTCTGTGTCACTGATTTTGAGTAGTTGGAATCACAGTCCAACTATAAATTTGGCAGTCGCCAATATTAACTTGATACACTTTATTCCTATATTTTGGAAAGAGGGTTCTGAATGATAATAAATATAAATATGTGCGCAAATTTTACATATATTTAATTGTTTAAAAACAATTGAAAATGGACAGGCTACCAGTAATAGAACCATCCAAAATAACAACTTGCGCGCATTATTTATACAAGAGCTGTCACAATCTTGGCATATTGAAAGATCAGCCCTCATGTGGTTGCATTCTTGTACACATGCCTTGTGTTCTCAATCAATCTCACAATCATAGTCACTGGAGTAAATTGAGAAGTTGATGCGTGCGCAATATATTTTTATTTTTTATAGGCAGAAGAAAGTTATTTTAGCTCAATAAAGGAAAAAAAAAAAAGGATTTCATCTCGAAAATCAAAATTCTTACTATCTAGTTATATCAGGGACCTCGTTTTAAAAAAAGACATCGCACATAGATTTTACTGGGAATATATAAAAAAGAAATACTATCCCCACTTTTTAAATATTGTATACATTTTTGAGATATGTAATAGAGTTGGTTGAATCGCTAATTAAGATTTATATATTAAAAAAGAAATAGTGTATATATGAAGCCAAAAGAATTATTGATAATAGTTTCTGAAAAAAATATTTTTAATAGAGTGGTCCGTCAATCTGTGGATATTAAGTTGAAGGGCAAGGATGGGCGTGTAAGAATTAATTTATTAATTTTGTGAGGCCCAGTCATAAATTAGGGATGGTTAATTAGAGAAGATATTTCATTTAGTCTTTTATAGAAGTGCTTAATAATTTAATATCCATTAATTACGAATAACCAATGCTAAGAAAGAGAAATCACTTCCCACTTTTCGATGTGTTTGGCAACTCCAATTTCATACAATAGAATTAGAATTGGGGTATAATTTTAGAATTCTGTTATTTAGATAGGCAAAAAGGTTAAGGTTTTGAAATTCCGGTGGAATTCTAAAATCATGAATACTATTAGATTGAATTTTATACAGTGGGTAGAGACGTAGAGTTTTCTAATTCCAATTCTTATTTACTTTTTTAAAAAAAAATTAACTCGTCATAAATCACCCCTATCACCACACTCATGAGTTATGACCCTACCCACGACTCATTTACATGCATATACAGTAAACCATTTCACCCTCCACACCTGACACAATCTCACCTGAAAAACACCACCACACCCACTATATCTATATATAACACACACACACGTATATGATTAATGCATTTCTGTATGTGTATATAATACATTTTTTTCTCTCTAACTCCCTTATATCTTTTTAAATTTGTTGCTCCAATCAGTGGCCATTGTGACAGCCATCACCCGCCTTTCCAACACAACCCCCACCCTACACCAAAAAATTTAATGCATTTGTTCATATTATATATATAGAGAGAGAGAGTTTGTTTCTGATATGGACCAATCCGTACAACCTCCACCCTACACAATAAAATTTAATGCATTTGTACATATTATATATTTATAGTCCGTTTCTGGTACGGACCAGTCCGTACGGACTGGTCTTTTTACGACAATTTTCTATCATAATAAAATCATTGGGTGGGTTTTTTTTGACGTAAAACCATTGTAAAAAGGACCACTCTATACAGACTTGTTCGAACTATAAAATTCTCATATATATAATATATATATATGTGTGTGTGTATGTATGTATGCCTACCTATATATGTGCATAGTATGTGTATATATTAAACTGTTAGAATATTATATTATATTAATGTATAGAATATCTCAGTGTATTAGGTTGAAATATCCAGTTGTATTGTTTTTCCCTTTATATAGGGCACCTCTTCTATGAATGAAATATACATTTCACATAACAATATTCTCTCTCTAAATTCAAGTTGGTATCAGAGTAAGAAGAAGAAAATCCTCTCTTCTACTCTCTCAAATCTAACAAGCCTCGTTCAAAGAGGAAAGGAAATCACAATCATCTTCTACTCTCTTCAGATCAATCAAGCTCAAACATACTCATCTTCTATTCTTCAAATCAACCAAGCTCAAACCCACTCACTACAATCAAGAACACCTTCGAAACTGAATCCCCTCCTTCCAGATCTGTAAATCAGATCTACGAATCTTACAAAATAGTTACGTGTTTTAAAACACCAGATCTACGATTCTTACAAAGCAGCGTCGCCTTTCAAAGCACAAAAAACAAACCATCGAAATTCGTTGACTTCGATCATGTTCAGATCTTATCCAAAACCATCAAAACTTAGCACCATTCTCATCGTCTGAAGAAGACGATCACAGCTGGAAAAAAATCAGCTCAAACGGACCTCTCATGCGCCCTCTAGAAATCACGCGCCGTCTCGCCGATCCACGCGCTTCACGCGCTGTCAACTCTGCAACTTAACGGCGTCAGCCGCCGTCAGTAACGCCGTCAATCGCCGACAGTTAACGCCGTTAGTCGCCGTTAACGCCGTCAACTTCCGTCAGTCAACAGTCAACAGCGGTTTTTTCCTTTGAACCGGTTTATTTCCAGAAGAATGTTTTGACCGGTTTTTCAGTTTTTTGATCGATTCTCTACAAAGTTAGACCGGTTCCTAGGGTTTTTTGGCTATCCTGGTCTCAAATCCGCCCTCCGTTTTTTCAGATCTAGCTCTTATTTCTCAGTATTAGTTATAATACTATAAAATGGCTACCGATCCACCTACAACTACTTCATCATCAAGTACTAACTCATTCCCAATCATCGTACAAACTGAAAGCTCCTCATTAGACCCAGCCATAGTTTCTCACAACCATGATTAGACCTGAAAAAACTCGACTTGGCAAAATCAAGCAACTTTATCTCGTGACTCGCAATCAAGGGACCGAGGAGGCAAGTCTCAATACCCCCCCTGTTCGGTATGTGGACAAACCGGACACTCTAAAAAGGGGTGCTATCAAGTAATTGGCTATCCGGACTGGTGGGATCATTCCCGGGATCGTCGATCAAGCCATAAGAATGAAACTGATAGGAAGAAGGCCTCTGTATTTCTTGCCACCGCTCACACCACTGGTAAGGCCTTAAATTCTGCCTCTGTTTTGAATAATACATGGATAATTGACTCTGGTGCTACAGATCATATGACATTCGATTCTAGACATGTTACCACTATTACCCCCCTCATCCACCAATTTCATTTCCACAGCTAATGGTGATCCAGTTCCTATTATTGGAGAAGGGATAATTCCTTTAACTAATTCTATGAATTTAAACTCTGTTCTTATAGTTCCTTCACTGAATTACAATTTGGTTTCAGTACCTCAAATTACTAATGCCTTAAATTGTATCGTTGTATTTTGGCCTACTCATTGTGTTTTTAAGGATATTCAGACAAGACAGACGATTGGTTATGGGATTAAGCGGGGCAAATTGTACTACTTGGACCTAGAAGTGAAAAGCACGAACCAGTTACAACAGGCTCTACAAACTGGTACTATCCGAGAAAAGAAAGTTGAAGATGAAATCTTGTTATGGCATCGTCATTTGGGTCATGCGTCGTTTAGCTACTTAAGAAGGTTATTTCCAAAATTGTTCAAGAATGTTGATCTTTCTACGTTTAAGTGTGAAACATGTGAACTTGCCAAAAGTCATCGTACTTCTTTTTCATCATCATTGAATAAATGCTCAATTCCTTTTATGTTAATCCATTATGATGTTTGGGGACCATCCCCGAATAATTCTTTGAGTGGTTTTCGATGGTTTGTCACTTTTATTGATGATTGTACTAGAATGACATGGATCTGTCCTATGAAATCTAAGAGTGAAGTCAGTTCTTTATTTCAGCGATTTCATAAACAGATTAGCACCTAATATAATGCTACTATTCAGGTCGTTCAAAGCGATAATGGAGGCGAATATATGGCTACATCTTTACAGGAATTTTTTCAACGACATGGGATTATCCATCAAACTACATGCCCATATACGCCACAACAAAATGGGGTTGCAGAAAAGAAGAATCGTCATTTGTTAGAAATGGTCCGGGCATCATTACTTGGGGCGAATGTTCCGGTGTCTTACTGGGGTGAAGCACTTTCATCGGCCGCATATTTGATCAATCGTGTTCCATTAGCAATTCTTGACTTTCAAACACCATTCGATGTACTCCATAAAGCAGTATTGACTCATCGCGAATCCAATTTGCCTCCACGAATTTTTAGTTGTGTTGCATTTGTTCACTTACCTAAAGAACAACGGAACAAGCTCGAATCTCGTGCAATTAAGTGTATATTTGTGGGCTATGCATCTAATCAAAAAGGGTATCGGTGTTATCATCCTCCATCACAGAAGATGTATGTGACTAAGGATGTTGTATTTCATGAGGGAGAGACATATTTTCAGAAGATTGAACTTTAGGGGGAGCATTATAGTGAAGTTCAAACTCTTGATTGTAGTAATCTTGATTGTAGTAACAATGACCAAGTTGAGATCTCACCACAAGTTTCAGTAATATCGAGTTCGCCGAGTTCGCCACAACCGAGTTCGTCGAGTTCGGCACAACCGTCAGAACTAAGTTCACTAAATCCAAACTTACAATTGCCTCTACATGATCCAAATGACCAATCATCTCTCTACAACACGTCTACGTCTGAATATCAGGTACATTCTCCTGAACTTTTTAAAAGGCAACTCCCTCCCCGAAACAATAGAGGTATCCTAAAACCAACATATGAACCCGATCTCACAAGCAAAGCCAAATACTCTATGAGTAATCATGTCTCTTATGATAAGTTGTCTAAATCGAATAAGTCATTTGTATATCAGTTATTCTCTGTATCTATTCCTAACAGTGTGTAGAAAGCCTTTAATGATCCAACATGGAAAGCAGCTATGGATGAGGAGATGAGATCCTTGAAAAAGAATGACACATGGGAGATAGTTGAATTACCACCAGAAAAAAGGCGGGTCGGTTGCAAATGGGTGTATACGGTCAAATATAAGGCGGATGGAACCATTGAAAGATACAAAACGAGACTGGTAGCAAAAGGTTACACCCAGACTCAAGGAATAGATTATCTAGAGACATTTGCTCCGGTGGCAAAAATTAATACAGTACGTGTCTTGCTCTCGTTAACTACAAATCTAGATTGGCCACTTCAACAATTTGATGTAAAGAATGCCTTTTTACATGGAGATTTGGAAGAAGAAGTATATATGGAATAGGTTAAAAGTCCCTGTGGAACACAGAAATAAGGTATGCCTTTTGGCTAAACATCTCGCAGAGCTTGGTTCGGAAGATTCACTAGGTCGATGAGAAAATTTGGTTACAAACAGAGCAATTATGATCATACATTATTTTTGAAAAGGTGCAATGAGAAGATCACAGCACTCATCGTTTATGTTGATGATATGGTAGTTACCGGAAATGACTCACAAGAACGAGAAGCTCTAAAGGAATATTTATCTCGGGAATTCGAGATGAAAGATCTTGGCGAATTGAAATATTTCTTGGGAATTGAAGTGTCTAAGTCCTCCAAAGGCATATTTCTATCTCATAGAAAGTATGCAATGGATTTGCTATGTGCAACCGGAATGTCTGCTTATCAGCCATCAGAAACACCTATGGAAGAAGGTTTGAAATTGGAAATCGAAGCTGATCAAGTACCCGTCAATAAAGAGCGCTATCAGAGATTGGTATGAAGGTTAATGTACTTAGCACATACCAGACCTGACATTTCTTATGCATTGAGTATAGTGAGTCAATTCATGCATAATCCTGGAGAGAAACATATGAAAGCTGTCATGAAAATCATTAGTTATCTAAAGGCATCTACAGGAAAAGGAATTTTGTTTACAAAGAATAGTGATATCTCGAAGGTTGAAGGATACACTGATGCTGATTGGGCGAAAAATCTAAGTGATAGAAGATCTACATTAGGATACTTTACGTTTGTTGGTGGGAATCTCGTTACCTGGAGAAGCAAGAAACAGAATGTCGTGTCTCGATCAAGTGCTGAGGCTGAATATCGAGGAATGGCAATAGAAGTCCAAGAGTTATTATGGCTAAAACTTTTATTGACTGATTTGGGTTATCCACCGAGAGAAGCTATGGTATTATATTGTGATAATAAAGCAGCATGCGATATTGCCCATAATCCGATTCAACATGATAGAACAAAACATGTGGAAGTGGACAGATTCTTCATTAAAGAGAAATTGGAAGAAAACATAATTGTTGTACCTCATATACGTTCAAAAGATCAGATGGCTGATGTTCGCACCAAAGCTGTTTCAAACAGAATATTTTCCAGATTGATCAGCAAGTTGGGCATGTTTGATATTTATGCACCAACTTGAGGGGGGGTGTTAGAATATTATATTATATTAATGTATAGAATATCTCAGTGTATTAGGTTGAAATATACAGTTGTATTGTTTTTCCCTTTATATAGGGCACCTCTTCTATGAATGAAATATACATTTCACATAACAATATTCTCTCTCTAAATTCAAGTTAAACAGCAATAATCACTACCACTGCCGTTGCCTCTGCCATAGCTTCGGTGATTGTTGTCGAAGTGGGCGATTGTAGTGGAAGTTCTTTAAAAACATTGCATGTCTTTTTATAATTCAAAATAAATTCTACAAATTAGCCAAACAAACTAATTTAGAATTATAATAGAATTCTAAATGAAAACTACGTGCAATCCAAACAATGGTATTAAAATTCTACAGCATTGCAATTCTATAGTTTTATAATTCTAATATAATTTTAAAACTGTGTACCCAAACACACATGAAATTGACAAAATCTAAATTAACCATGTTGTTGTTTTTTTTTTGGACAACCATTATTGATTGAGGTTATTACCTATGTGAAACAATGGGATTATTGGATAAGGAATCTATCGACATAAAATTCCAAGAACAAGATAAAAATTAAAAATCTCCAAAAGATAGTAAAATCTCTAAATATTTGATATATTGATAAAAGATTGAATATTACATAAAATGAGCATAGCTTATTTATACTATTAAAATCCTAGACATACTATACCATTCATAATTATGATTACTTAAAGGCTACTACAAATCAAATCTTTCAAATAAGAAAACCTAAACTGCGAATAACAAAATATACCAAAACTAATATTTTTGTCATACTAAGACTCCAATAATTAAAATAAGGTTAAATATTTCCCCTAAGATAATAAAATAATAAATTAAGATCATCTCCACGCGTGCTGCATCATTCACCAATTCTTTAAAAAAACTCGTCCTCGAGTTTAATGAAGAAAACTGGTATACTCCATGCCAATTATATAAATATCTTGAAGTTACGACTTGCATCATTTTCACCTCCCATGTTAGAAAAATCTTCAATTTGTTAATGTAATTAAGCCTGCTAAGAACCAATTCAATAAATTTAGCCCATTTACATTGTTGGTCCCAAATTTTGTTCACGCATTTTTCTTGTATTACAAGAAAATCCTTCATGCTACCCTTGACATTAAAACATTAAATTTGCTAGAAGCCTTTGATATAATCCTCAATTTATTTTTCACAACTCACATTAGTACAGTGGCAAAGGAAGCTTGCATTATCACCATTTGACTTATCCTCTTTAACTTCAACAAACTCATGTTTTGAACTGAATGAGTATCGACTTTCTTTATTTGCATATCTTCTATAAAATAATTTATTTATTATTGAACTTCATGAACTTATTTAAAATCTTCGTATATCCAATGAAAAAATTGGTTCATGCATGATATAATTTCTTCAAAATCATTACAATAGTATTCTTCAATTAATAACCACACCATTAATCTATATATGTTAATAGCAGAGCACCGTCAAATTTGTGGCGATCATGTTCTATAATTGAACTTCCTTATGAGGGCATTATTAATATAGTTAGCGCTTTCTTCTTTCAAAACCTTGAATTAAGACATTACTTTTCAATTTATAATAACTAATTAACCAACTGTTATTTGCTAAATCGACCATTAAAAAGTTTTCATTACGTTATTGGTATTATGGATGTTTGCTCACCTTGATCATACCCAAAAGAGTAATAAGGCAAATTATCGATGTTAAGATTGCCGTTGAATTGCGAGACATCCACCTGTAAGCGAAAATCATTGAACTTGCGATGATTTACTGCTTAACATCATTAAGTGTTTTCTACGGGTTGATATTCTTTATCCCTGTCAGATGCCCAATGTTTGCGGTTAACGGGTTAGCCTCGGGCAACTCCTCCGGCACATGCGCCATCAATTTATTGCCTAAGGTTGGTAATTATGGTTAATCCGACGATTAACTATAAGATTTCTTAACATAACTCTTTCCATTGTTATTGCTGACCTCCGATTGGCGCATTTAAGGCATAGATGTTCCCTTCGACTGACTATGGATGGTAACGGCTTGGGGTGGGGACATGTTTGCCTTTCTCATCCCCAACCCCAAGTGACAAATTCGCCCCCATCCCTGGTTTGGGGGTTGCAAGTATTCCCCGACCCTATCCCCATTAGAGAGCGAATATTGACGGGGAACCTGAACATAAATTGGGGTTAAAGAAAATAAGAATAGGTAAGAAGAAGATGGAGAAATGCATTATCCTTAAAAAATAATAACATAAGCCTCGATCGAAAAAAAAATCTAAAAAGATATAGAGAAAAATGAAGTACTAATAAAGCTTTTTTTTCCCCCGAAGAAGGGTGGTTGAAGGTATTAGTGGAGGGATTGAGTAAAAACTCAAAGCTATTGAAGATCTCGACAGTACATCCTCTCTAAAATCTAATTATACAACTAAAAACCCTAGGCAGCGGAGGTAGAGGAGGATGAGTCGGCGTTGGTGGGTGGTACGGGGTAGAGATTGAGGTTTTGACCCTGGTGTAGTGACCTGATACGTTCATTGTACATTCATTGTAACTACTGGATCGGAAGAAGCTTGAATGTTAGCGAAGAAATAAAGAAATTAAAGTAATGTTGAAACTTAGGGTTTTAAGGTTACAAGTAGGGTGGGTCTAAAGGTGAGAGAGGTTAGAGGCATATATTAGTGGGAAAATGGAGAAAGCCGTTTAATTATTAGTGGGCCATAAATCTTTAAGAAAATTAATTTTAAGATTTTTTCTATAAAAGAAAATGTATGTATATATAATATCGAGGGCGGGTTCGGTGTGGGCACTTTGTTCCCCGACCCGAACCTGACTAGTTTCAAACTTTCCTAAACCCGGTTTTCTCCCCTATCCTCGCCCCTTAGGCTGGGTACGTACTCGACGGATACTCGAATCTGCGGTTGTAGCCTGGGTTGTTATTACCACCAATTTCGTCATTTGCCATCTTCAAAGGCGAATCCTGCTATGATAACACTTGATGTAACATGATTATTGGATAAGAAACCTACCGACGTAGAATTTTAATATCGAGAGAAAAATCTTTAAGAGAGAGAGTTAAAACTCTAAATATTTGATATATTGATAAAATATTGAATATTAAATCAAAGGGGTAAACCTTATTTATACTACTAAAATCCTAACATACTATTAATAACTATGATCGCTTAAAGGATACTTCAAATCAAATACTTCGCACAAGAAAACCTAAATTACCAATAACAAAATATACCAAAATTAATATTTTAGACTTACCAAAACTCAAATAATAAAAATAAGGTAAATATTTCCCCTGAGATAATAAAATAAAAACAAACAAATAATAAATTAAAATGGTCTTACGCGTGCGGCATCACTATGTTATCTATAATTTTTTTTACGCAGGTAAAATCTTGATTAATTCAAAGATCATAAACAATTAGGTTGTATAAATCTATGAATGTTTTGTCCACAATTATATTTAGAACTACATTTAAATAAATTTACCTAGTGTAGCATATGTAGATCAAGTTGAGTTGGGTTGTGTTGGTTTTGGTAATTAGGTTAATATATTTTTTAATTTGTTTACAAATTTTATTTTTCTTTTAAAATGTTACAAATTAAAATTATGTCCTTTGTTTTATATTATAAGGAAGAGACTTGGATATTTCCTTCTTTTTTTTTAAATAATCTATCTATTCAGTGAGACTCAAATCTAAGATCTCCTAGATCTAACTGGGCGCTTTTACCGTTATGCTAACTTATCGATAAATTTACATGGAACCCAACCCCAAACCACCACCCACTCCCGCAAAATTTTGCAAAACCGTAAAGTATATATATGTAATAGTTTTGAAAAAATGGAGGGCATGCATAATATGTTTATATTTGTACTGTAAAGTATATAAATTAACTAGAAGTGCATTTATGTTGTAATGTATTTATGATTATTTTTTTCAAAATTACATATTTATTTAGTCACCCTCGTATACGATTAATTGGCTCTTCTCGCCCATTATCTCTGGTGAGTTGAACATGATGACATCACTCAATATTTTTAAAATATGAAGTTACTGAAACTCCCATACACTATTTCAATCCATTTTAACTTGAATCTTACCTCTATATATTGTAATTTCATGTTATGTATATATATTAGATTTTCGCACACACTCAATGCCTTACCATGTAGAAAAAAGAAAAAAGAAAAGTAGTAAATGGCCTAATGGTTGATTGAAGGCCTCGTATGACCTTGCAAGTACAAAGGTTCAAGCCTTGCTACTCATACTAATAGTATATATATATATGTGTGTGTGTGTGTGTGTGAAATTAAAGTACAAAAGGGCAAAAGTTTTTAAACTGCCGAATTTACTTCTGGCTTTATATATAATATAATATAATAGTACATGGTAGATTACAAATTTATGTTATGTATGTATATATATTATGCATCTTACTGACCAATAATCTACTATAAGCCTTGGCAATGGGTTAGCCCAGGCCTACCACCCAGGCTTTTATGGCTCATAGGTTTATCAGGTTTGCTTTATCGGGTTTTGACCTGTCAGCAGGTTGGGTTGGGTCAGACCTAAGAGTTGAAGGTATACCTATAAGTCTATGTGCTTATTAACAATTTAACACTGGTAATTTTAGGGCCTGGTTGGGATGGGCTTAATGGGTCGATCCAAATGGACTTATTTTTAATATTATTAACAAATGTTAAAATAATAAAATATCATTAATTGCACATATTAAAGCCAAATAAACAACTTTTTGTTAGTAATATAACAAATATAATGAATTAATATATTCAAATACAGATTAATATTGCATGAATATATACATATATATACATTAGGGGTGTGGACGGTCCGGTTGACCGGACCGGACCGAAAATTTCGGTCCCAAAAATTAGAAGACCGGACCGGACCGAAACGCCTGTAAAGACCAGACCAGACCGGTTCGGTCCGATTCCGGTTGGTCCATTCGGTTTGGGCTTTTTTTTTTGGGCCCAAAAGTCGTATTACGATAAAGAAAAAAAAATTAGCACAACAATAATATATGGATTGTTTTTTTCGCAGTTTATGTGGAATTTTTAGACTACGTACAAGAAATTCTAAATAATAAGATTCCCCGATAATCCTAAAGCCTCTTCATCTTTGAAACTAAAATTAACATTAATGGAAGTCCAAAAACAACTGTTGCTTATTGAGCTTAATTTTATTAATTCAAGAAAATTTGTTAAAAAATGCATTAATTGATATATGACAACTGCATTGTATTTTTCTTAGAAACTAAACTTAAAAATATTTACATTGTTAAATGCAGCTCCAAATGCATTGTTAATTTTGTTAATTGTTAAATGCAGCTCCAAATTTGTAGGTTGTAATCATTGAGTAGATTTTGGTTTTAGTATTAATATTATATATTAATAATATATATTTAAATATATATATATTAAAACCGGTCCGGTCCGGTCCGACCGTAGTATTAAAATGCAAGACCGAAGACCGGACCGAAATGATTCGGTCCTTCAAAACTTAGACCAAACTGGACCGAACTCAAATGGTCCGGTCCAAATCGGTCCATTTTTCGGTTCAGTTTTTTCGGTTTGTCGGTCCGGTTCGGTTTTTGAACACCCCTAATATACATATATATATATATATATATGTTTCGACTACGATATGACTAAATGCACTTAATTCATTTATTTTAGCATTTTAAAATTGTATCTAGTGATACTATATAATCATTTTTTGTACGTTAATTCACTTTATGGAGTGTTAAATATAAATGTAAAGCGTTTTTAAAACAACATAAAACCTCAGTCCATTGCCCAAGTTGATTGGGCTTGGCCCACCCATAAGCTCGTTGACCAGTTAAACAAAAGCCAGCTGACTAGTAAAACAAGCACATTTGGGTTGGGCTAGACTGGGTCGGGTTTCGGGGCATGTGGGCCATTTGATGAGGTCTATTCCAATACCATTGTCTGGATATATATATACACACACAATATATATAATCAATTATTGGTATAAAGATGGTACATATTCTTATTTTTTTTTAATAAAATCAGTAGTCTTGTAGTTCGGTAAAACAAAACTATGATATTTTTTACTGTTACATTAACAGTAAAAGTTGGTTACTGACTTCTCGGTAATTGATTTACTCGGTTTGCTCGATTTATTTTTTATTTTATTTTTACGTTCAGTTTGATAAAATTCGATAGGTTTTCGGTCATAAAATTCTAACCCTAATTAGTTGGACTAAATTAAAACAACATCTACATGTTGGGGTTTTATATGAATAGATTAAAACATCGAGAGCAAAAGTGAAAAGTGAGTCATAGTTCATCAAAAATAAGTATTAATAACAAACTTTACAATATTCAACACAAATTAATATTATCACCAAACTACAAGACTCTTGCCCTATGTGAGTATTGGTCAACTAAATTTTTCTCATGTCAATTAAAAAAAATGAATTATAATTCTCGTTAAATCAAGTTAATACTACAAGAATTATTTTTATTTAAATCAAGTTAATACTACAAGAATTATTTTTAATAAATAAATAAATAAATGTTAAACACTGGAGTTTGCGTACCTTTTCACATGGGCCGCACGTGATAATTTGGTCTTAAACTTTCTCTGACTACAATTCTCAATATTCTCACTTTCTCTCTCACTGGAATTCTCGTTCTCTCTCGTTTGACAAAAAAAAAAAACAATAACACCACACGACAAGACGAAACCGTGAGAAAGATATATACAGCCCATAGAGAAAAAACACACACATTTAACTTCACCTTTTTTTCAATACACAATTAACAATACAGCCACTATTTTTTTTATTATTACTCATTTCTATTTTTTGAGCAGTATTTTTTTAAGTGAGTATTAATTATATATTATTTTATTTAAGTGAGTGTTAATTATATATATTATTTTATTTAATAACACTCTATTTTATTTATTTGATTTTATTGGGCTGGGTATATATATATATATTATTTTTTTGATTATTAATTATTTTTATTTTTTGAGCAGTTTTTTTTAAGTGAGCACTAATTATATATTATTTTATTTAATAACACTCTATTTCATTGATTTGATTTTATTGCGTTGAGTATATACATATATTACTTTAATTTTAAAAAATTAAATTATTATTAAAAATAAAAAAAATAACTAATTCAATCTTATAAAACTAAAATAATATATATATACTCAATTTTATAAAATCGAGTATTTACACCTTATTTCGATCTTATACGATCGAACCTATATTATACGGAGTAATGTTTTAGCATGCATCCCCACCTTCGTTTAACAAATGGAAAAGTGAAATTCAGAGGCATTATTTGCATTAAATTATCATAATAAACGCCTAAAGCTTCAATCAACTGTGTGGGTTGTAAATTTACTAAACTATCCCTTTACCGGCCACCTCAGTGGGGTCCACCACATCACCACTATTGGCCCCACTCAAAACTAGTCTTTTTGATTTCATCATCAAATATTTATTATTTTTTTTTCTTACTCACAGACAGACAGATCTAACACCACATTTTGATCTGTGTCCCTTCTGTATTACGCGTTGAAACTTTTTTCTTTCTCTCTCTTTCCTCCATTTTCTCTTTCTTTTTCTCTTGATCCAAACAAGCTCAAACAAGAGAGTGAGACCCTTGTTCAATCTTCATTATCCCCAAATTGGGTTTCTCTTTCTATCAAGAAAGGAATCCAAATAAAAACCCAAAAGGGGTCTTTTTTGATACATACATTTAAACTTACATTATAATATATATATACATATAGATTTGTTATATATTATATTAAATTCATATGTATTATTGAGTGCTTAGATATCGTTTTCGGTGATTGTTTCATTGTGGGGTTTGGTATTTTCTCTGTCATTGGTGGTGCTTATGAGACAGAGGCTAAATAAAAAGAGCTATTCTTTGATGGGTATTTGAGTGTGTGTTTTTCTGAGTGTTGGGTCTATTCTTCACTTTTTAAAAAGAGTGTTTTGGGTGTATGAGTGTCAGTGTGTTTTGATCTATGGATACGAAAGGGCGACTAATTGCCGGTTCACACAACAGGAATGAGTTTGTTCTTATCAATGCTGATGAAGTTGGAAGGGTAAGTAACATTTTTTTTGTATTTTTGCCTTTTTTTATCCCCTCTTTTTCTTTGCTATGTTCTAGTTGTAAATGTCTTCAAAATGTGTTCTTTATGGGTTTCCCTTTTGTATTTTGGGGATTTTGAAGAAACCCATCTCTTCATTTCTTTTTCTGAAGCAGTTCAGATTTGGGTTTTGAATATTGTTTTGGATTTATTTTACTTGGGGTTTTTTTTTTCTCTACAAATCTGAACTCACTCAATGTTAGATTTAAAGTATATTTTCTTTGGGCTTTTTTCTCTAGCAAACCTAATGTAATATTTTAAATCTGGATTGGAGTAAATAACTTTCCTAACTTTCCCCAAATTGGTTTTTTATTCTCACAGTTTTCTAGATTTCATTTTACAAGCCACTACTTTTACATCTCTATACTTTCTTTATGAATTATTACTATCTATATGTATATATTGACATAAATGCTGTTGATTCTTGGATGGTTTTAGTGAATTTCCTTAATTCTAATTCGAATTTACTCTATAGGTGACTTCTGTAAAGGAATTGAGTGGACAGATTTGCCAGATTTGTGGAGATGAGATTGAAATTACAGTAGATGGAGAGCCATTTGTTGCTTGTAATGAATGTGCTTTCCCAGTTTGTAGACCCTGTTACGAGTATGAAAGAAGAGAGGGTAATCAAGCTTGCCCTCAATGCAAAACCCGATACAAGCGTATCAAAGGTAAAAATGGGGAAAAAGACCCTTCTTTGATGAACACAAATTATTCCAAAAATTTAGAGACTTTTTAGTATTACCAATTTGGTGACGATGTAATTGTGAATTCCCAACCAAATATAGGAAGTCCGAGGGTTGAAGGTGATGACGAAGAGGATGAATTTGATGATCTAGACAATGAGTTTGATTTTGGGATCAATGATCAAAGAGATCCTCAACATGTTGCCGAGGCGGCCTTATCAGCGCGTCTCAATATTGGCCGAGGAGGTTCAGCTAATTTATCTGGGCTCACAACGCCGACGGAGATGGATTCCTCTACCCTTAACAGAGAAATCCCTCTCCTTACCTATGGTCAAGAGGTAAAGATTGAATTGTTAACATGTTCTTAAATTTGGAATTCTATTGTTGTTATTTACAATCACAAGTAATGACAAAATGTGGTTTTGTGATGAAGGATGATGGGATTTCGGCTGACAAGCATGCCCTTATCCCGTTAATGGGTCGTGGTAATCGAGTCCATCCAATGCCGTTTTCCGATTCCTCAATCTCTTGTAAGTTTCTTGGTTTGGTTTGTGTGTTTTCTTCTATTTAGCCTGCCACCACCTAGTGCAGCCACACTTGTAGTGTGTAGCCTCCCCTCCTGCCCTGGTCACATTGGGCACATACAAAGCCTACCTTTAAGTCCATAACACTAGAGTTGTTAGACTCGTTACAATCTATCTATTTTATTATATATATATATACATCAATTACATCAAAGGAATATAATTTAGTTAAATTGGCTTAATGTACTTGTTGGTGTTGATTTTTAGTGCCACCGCGTCCAATGGATCCTAAGAAGGACTTGGCGGTATATGGGTATGGTACTGTTGCTTGGAAGGAAAGAATGGAGGAATGGAGGAAAAGGCAAACTGACAAACTTCAAATGGTTAAGCATGAAGGAGAAAATGGCGGTGGGAGTAATGATGGAGATGAACCCGATGATCCCGATTTGCCCAAGTAGGTCCATTCTTTCTATTTTTGTTTCTTATTCTAGATATTATTATATATTATATTTGTTGAAGTTTAGCCTTTTCTTATATAAATTTAGTATGTGTTGTCAATTGTGATAATATAAACTTTGAGGTTCACGCGGTCGATTAGTTGTTGATTTATGTATAGCTCTTTATTGAATTAAATAATGTTTACCCAATTAAAGGTATTGGGTGGCAGCTGTATTGGAAACAGCCGACTTTTGGTTAAATAAATAAAGTTTGTTAGGCAGCATAATTATGATTGCATTAGCTAACTTGCAAACAAATGCCCTTTTTGAAGAAAAATATATAATTGTACATTAAATAGTCGCAAACAATTAACATGAGGTTACATCTGTATTTTGACCAAGTGCATTGTTATCAACGGGTTTGTTTTGTCTGTGATGTTGATGGCTAAAAGAGCAACTTTCAATCGCATCAACTTGTTTTATATAATGATTTAGTATTGGATTCCTAAATCTGATTGGATTAACACAAGTTATTTAGAAATGATAATATAAATGTGTAACGGATAGTTATTTGCCACATGTTGACAAGGAAGAACAAATTATTTTAAGTTAAAAGTTACTTGCTTAGTGAGTACCTATTTTACTTTCGCATTTTTTACCGATGCAGCAGTTTCAACCTAATCAATGGCCAAGAATAAAACTAATTTACATATTGTGAGATTTGGTATGTTGATTCTAGAAAATGGATCTTGGGATGTCCCCAAAAGGAAATTCTTATAGTACTTTTGGCTCTGACGGGTATCCAAAAGCTCTTATTTGACCTCAAGATCTTCAAACAAGCAATTAAGTTCAATTGCAATATCAAGTTATTGGAATGGAGGGTCGAGTGTTCATTTATTTTAGTAATCCCATTCTACTTTTTCTTAGTAACTAATAATCCCATATTGTTTATTATTCAACTCTTCAATTCTTGTACAATTATGTTCTACGCACTATTCATGTTTCTTGGGCACGGAAATGTATTTTTTTCCTATCGAATTTAGTTATTAATTTTTATTGTACTTCTAATTTCTTATAGGATGGATGAAGGGAGGCAGCCTCTCTCGAGGAAATTGCCGATCCCTTCAAGCAAGATAAACCCGTACAGAATGGTCATTTTTCTACGTCTTGTGATTCTTGGGCTGTTTTTTCACTATCGACTTCTCCACCCGGTCCATGATGCCTACGGATTGTGGCTAACCTCGATTATTTGTGAAATATGGTTTGCTGTATCTTGGATATTTGATCAGTTCCCAAAATGGTTCCCGATTGAGCGCGAAACATACCTTGATAGACTCTCACTGAGGTATATACACTTAGCCTCTCTCTCTCTCTCTATATATATATATGTATATTTACATACACTGATTCACAATGCTTGTATATATATATAGAGTAATGATACATGAAACAGCTTAAATGTCCAAGTTTAGAGCCCTAATGATTTGTCAGAATGTGCATTGGCTATTGTATGGGGTCTATTTAAAACACTGACCAATGCACATTCTGACCCCTCAAATGCAGACAAGTGAACAGTCCAACCCACCTTTTGGGCTCTAAACTTGATCATTTAAGTTGGCACATGTATCAATATATATTTTTATATGTATATGTAATAATTGTGTTTTTAATTTTGGTTACAGGTATGAGAAAGAAGGGAAACCTTCGGAGTTAGCTCCTATAGATATTTTTGTAAGTACGGTGGATCCTATGAAAGAACCTCCTCTTATCACTGCAAACACAGTGTTGTCGATCTTGGCCGTTGATTATCCAATCGACAAGGTTGCTTGCTATGTATCTGATGACGGTGCCGCCATGCTTACCTTCGAGGCTCTCTCAGAGACGTCTGAGTTTGCAAGAAAGTGGGTCCCGTTTTGCAAGAAGTTCAACATTGAGCCTCGTGCCCCCGAGTGGTACTTTGCTCTAAAGGTTGACTATTTGAAAGACAAAGTCCATCCTACCTTTGTGAGGGAACGCCGTGCAATGAAGGTGTGTACCAAATCTCAAGATAGCTGAATAAGTTATATTTTGGATTGTAGATCATGTTGAAATTTAGCATTTTCTTGAAATGGGTGAAAGTCAAATGGTGACAATTTGTGTAATCATGATTGAGATTTGTGATTAAATTGTCTATGCAGAGGGATTATGAAGAATTTAAGATTCGGATAAATGGGTTGGTGGCAATGGCGCAAAAGGTTCCCGAGGAGGGGTGGACAATGCAAGATGGGACTCCATGGCCAGGGAACAATGTTAGGGATCATCCAGGAATGATACAGGTGTGCCTTTGCTCTCTCTCTCTGTCTGTGTGCTTGATTTTTGTGTCAAAGTGTTAGTGGTCGGACTGGCACTAATTTCAGTTGGTCAGTATTAACACATTTTGTAAAAATAAAAATCTATGAAACAGGTGTTCCTGGGTTCAAATGGCGTCCGTGACATTGAAGGAAATGAGTTACCTCGTCTTGTTTATGTTTCTCGTGAGAAGAGGCCTGGATTTGAACACCACAAAAAAGCCGGAGCCATGAATTCTCTGGTAAATTGCTCCCTATATACTACATATATAATATATGAGTTGTCTTTGGTATGGACCGTCAGTCCGTGGACTGGGATTTTAGCGGCAGTTTCCTGTCTCCAATACATTTGGAGAAACATTTATCGGCAGTATATATTGCACATACATTAAATTTACATCTACTTTTTGAAATTTGATTTTGTTTTATGTGATTTTTTCCCCTAGATCCGGGTCTCGGCAGTCATCTCAAACGCGCCTTACCTACTGAATGTTGATTGTGATCACTATATAAACAATAGTAAGGCGCTCAGGGAATCCATGTGCTTCATGATGGACCCCACGTCGGGAAAGAAAATATGCTATGTGCAATTTCCACAAAGATTTGATGGCATTGATCGTCACGATAGATACTCAAACCGCAACGTTGTCTTCTTTGATGTACGTAAAAGCACTATCTGCTTCTTAGAGTTGTGTTGTACATACATATACGTGTATATATATGTGTGTATTTGTATATAAAATAAATGTGCATGTATGCACATATTATACTTGTACCATCTTCATGGAAATTGAATGCCTTGTGGATTGAATACAGATAAATATGAAAGGGCTTGATGGGATTCAAGGGCCTATATATGTTGGAACGGGATGTGTGTTTAGGAGGCAAGCTCTTTATGGGTACGATGCTCCTACAAAGAAGAAACCTCCAGGGAAGACTTGCAATTGTTTGCCGAAATGGTGTTGCTGTTGTTTCGGATCAAGAAAGAAGAAGGCTAGGAAAGCGAAGACGAACGAGAAAAAGAAGACAAGTAAGAGCAGAAAGGCGTCGACAGAAATACACGCGCTAGAAAATATTGAAGAAGGCATCGAAGGTAAGAATTATTCTTGAACTTGTCAAAGAACCATTACTTATTGGCTTCATTAACCAGTTATTCATACCGGATGCGTTGATGGTTGTACGTTCTCGGAATGTGCACTTTGTTAATGCGCCTGGTGTGATTACCTCGTTGATAAAACTTGTAAGAATATTGTTTTCATTCTCGTGTTGCTGAAATGAATCTTTATTTCAGGAATAGATAGTGAGAAGACGTCTCTCATGCCGCAGATAAAATTTGAGAAGAAATTTGGACAGTCACCTGTCTTCATTGCTTCAACGCTCGTAGAAGAAGGTGGAGTTCCTCCTGGAGCAAGTTCTGCTTCACTTTTGAAAGAAGCCATTCATGTCATTAGCTGTGGTTACGAAGACAAAACTGAGTGGGGAAAAGAGGTATGTAATATACTGGTGTTCAAATTTTCCATATAGGCCTTTAAGATTTGTTTAAAGTAGCTATACATTATGAATCATGGTTTAAAAGATGCAGCTTCAACCAATGACTTGGTAGTTGTCACATCTATGTCCAGCCCAGTGGATCAGACAATATGGGTTTGGATTTTGTTGCAAGATCAGACAATTACTTATTTGAACTCATCGAGTCACTGAGATTTTGGCCATTTTGACCAAAATTAGTGATCCATGATAAGTTTACTTTGTGTTTCTAGTATAAAATAGGGTTCAACTTGTTCGAGTATTTGAACTATTTTATGAACGACTTCTTAATTTGCTACTATGCAACAGGTTGGATGGATATATGGCTCTGTGACTGAGGATATATTGACTGGGTTCAAGATGCACTGCCATGGCTGGCGATCGGTTTACTGCATCCCCAAAAGGCCTGCGTTTAAGGGTTCGGCCCCCATCAATCTTTCGGATCGTTTGCACCAAGTCCTCCGGTGGGCCCTAGGATCTGTCGAGATTTTACTGAGCAGGCACTGTCCAATCTGGTATGGTTATGGTTGTGGCTTGAAGCCGCTGGAGCGATTTTCGTATATAAATTCAGTCGTGTATCCGCTAACTTCCCTTCCGCTGCTCGTTTATTGTACGTTGCCGGCTGTTTGTCTCCTTACTGGGAAGTTCATTGTCCCCGCGGTAAGCCCCATTTGCAGGCTTTTCTGAATTCTTATAGTTGGGATCTATAATCCTGATCATTTTCCATTTGGGAAATTGGTTTTAAGGAAGGGTGTGATTAATTGGTTTTCATGGAAAATAATTATATTCTGCTATGGTTCTGGATTCCACTAATAAGTAATAAAATCAGGCTAAAAACAAGTTGTACGGTGGAAATTAATTTCAATCAAACATCCCTAACTTTGGAAATACGGAATCGTAGGCATTTTTCATGGAAAAGAACTGCAATCACACACGCATACGTAAAATGTTTAGTTTTTTATATCTATGTTTGTATATTGTCACGTCTTGGTCCTACCCAGTGGAGCCTGCGCAATTTTGCCTTTACTTCAAAAGGTCACTTACTATAAAGGATAAGTCGGTCACTTGGCTCATCTATACTATTAAATGAGCGCGAGGAAGGATTTTGGTGTCCCTATTTAATTACCAAAATGCCCTTTATATGCAAGAATACCTTTTAAACTTGCCTTGCTAAGGGTCGAACCCATGACCTTACGAATAATAGAAGTGCCTTTCTACCGCATGAGCAAACAAAATCACATATTTTAAAAGTGTTAATCAAATACAATATTGTGCACGCGATGTGTGCTGAGGATTCTAGTTGCATATTATACGCACAGCTCGGAGATTTTATTTATCAAGATTTCATCGGCTAACATGTTTCTTATACTATATGCAGATTAGCAATTATGCGAGCATTGTGTTTATGGCCCTCTTTATATCGATTGCTGCAACAAGTATCCTCGAAATGCAATGGGGAGGTGTTGGTATAGATGATTTGTGGAGAAATGAGCAATTTTGGGTGATTGGTGGAGTCTCCTCTCACCTTTTCGCCCTTTTTCAAGGTCTCCTCAAGGTCTTAGCCGGAGTCAACACTAACTTCACTGTCACATCTAAAGGAGGAGATGACGGTGATTTTGCAGAGTTATATCTTTTCAAGTGGACAACATTGTTGATCCCCCCATTGACCTTGTTAATTATGAACATCATTGGCCTCGTGGTTGGGATTTCAGATGCTATAAACAATGGCTACGAGTCATGGGGCCCACTCTTTGGTAAGCTCTTCTTTGCCATATGGGTGATTGTACATCTTTACCCCTTCCTCAAGGGTATGATGGGGAAGCAAGCTGGGGTCCCCACCATAATTATTGTGTGGGCCATCCTTTTGGCTTCGATCTTATCGCTCTTGTGGGTGAGAATCAACCCATTTTTGGCGAAAGGCGGTATTGTATTAGAAGTTTGTGGATTGGATTGTGACTGAGATTACACAAGATAGGGAGTTTTTTAGATGGTTCGGGCTATGTATGTGTAGTGAACAGTGTTTTGGGGATTTACGGAAGGAAAGCTTCACATCTCGTAGTTCAAAAAGTCGAGGATACACCCCATCAACACGGTCTGGTCATGTACGTGAACCAAGTTATCGGTAGCGTAGATGATTTGGAAAGAAAGAAAATCTATGTTGGTATTTTGTGTAGATAGAACGTCCGGCTGGGGACCGTATACATTGATATTTGTTCTTGCAAAATTTTCATTTATTCTTTTGATACATTTTGGGTTTTATGGGGTTGGAAACTTTCTGAAAATCATGTAGAATCTTGTCTGTAAAATCCCAGGTGAACATAAAGTTAGTTTTTTTTGCTCTCATAAGTTAAATTCCTTCTCAACAAGGGACTAAATACAGTGATTTTGTTTATGTATTCTGATGGTATTTATGAAGTATCAACATGTGATTCGCATATTTGTAAACAAGTCTGATTTCCTTTTTAACACAATCCATTGAGGATTTTAGTTGAAATGCCGCCACAATAAGGAGTCAAATCAAACATAAAATGTTGCAAAAGTGCGTGATACAGTTAAATCCTCTGGGGGTTTAATTTTAATGCATTAGTATTTGTACATATGTTTAACAATTTGTGGTACAGCACTGCTTCTGACAGCTGCTATGAGTCGATCTTGACCAAACACGCAAGTGCCGTAAATAATGTGCTTGTTCTTTGTGATTTCTGTATAGTCCTGTCCTTGTAATCACATCTCTCTTCAAACGCTCTCTTGCATGATGACCCAACGCTCCCTTGCATGACATGATTGATTCCCACGATCCAAGTGTGCACATTTAACATTACATATACTGATTCAATGGCCCTTTTCAGCTGTCATATTGACTGTTGACCTAAACTTTCCTCTTCTTCATAAACAGAGTGCGTGAACTGCACAGAATGTCAAACATCAAAGTGGTATAGAGGCGATTAAGAGAGCATCTCTATCGGTAAAGAGAGGGTTGGGGAAGGGGGGGGGGGGGTGGTTGGGGTGTTCAGACCAACTTCTAATCGTCTCACTAAGTGGGGTCAAATTGACCAAATGAGTGATTGAAGGGGGTCCCACTTATACAAGTAGTCCATACTCGCTACCACTTTGGACTCTGAAACCCTGCGAAGAGAGGTGGAGACCAGAGAAAAGAGAGGTCATCATCATAGAGGGTGAACAAGTGAAGTTGCAAGAACAACTAAATTTGCAAATAAGTACAAGCACCTGTTGGTCGTTTGAGGCTTGGGACGAATACAAGGTTCTTGTCTGCTATAAACTCAGCACTCTGCTAAATATACCAACTGCCTACCATACTAGTCAAGTTTTTATACCATTTTACTACATTGAATGTGAGACAGATGTACCCTACTCAGCGGAGTGAAGAAAAGGGGAAATTTTTGTATTTTTCACTTGCAGCATGGTATTGATCCATAGCATCAATTTGTAATATGGTTGCCTGGGGCCCATCTACAGAGGTTGCTTACAATGAACAAGACATGCTTCTGAGATCACCACACAAACATGTCCTTTCTTGATGGCTAATAAATCAAAAAGAGAACCTGATGTTTTATGACAAAAAGGAAAAGTAGCTTTAAAAAGGAGTTATTTTTGTACACATACCTGCAAGACTTGTGGCATTATACAACATGAGAAATTGAAGTGGTTTACTGCAGATTTTTCTTCATAGCTATAATAAATTCGGGGTGTTTGCTTGGTAAATGATAATCTCTCTTCGTCTTGTCTGGTTCCAATAATTAAGTGTCAAGGTTAGCATATCAAAAAGAAATTGGAAATTGAATAAAGCGTCATTAAAAAAACTTGGAATGCAAATCAGTTCTTACCAATATAATCTAATCCTTGGACTGGCAAAAAGAGCCACAAGTTGTCCACTGTTGAATCTCCTACTTCCTTTAAACTGAGACTTGAACAAACAATTGCAGAACTCTGTTGCTTCTTGGCAAGATTTTCTCATGAACCCTGTTTTCTTCCTATGAAAAATGCTTTGCTGCTGATCACAGGACAGTTTTACTAATTGGCTGTTAGCGTAGACAGATTACTTTTGCAGGAAACAAGATTACACAAGATCAGAAAATACTGCCTCTGTCTCAAAAAGAAACTCCTATTTTGACTACACTTTTAAGATAGGAACTAAGTTCAACCTAATCAATGGTGAATAATAGAACTTATTTATTACGGTGAGCTATGGTAAACTGATTCTGTCCAAAAAGGAAATGAGACTCTTAATTTGGGACGTCCCACAAAGGAAGCTGGAATTCTGAATTTGAGAAGATGGAGTATCTTATTCCTTGCCTCATTGTGAGCCTTGTATGACGAATTTTGCATGCAAAACAAATCCTACATGTCAGATGGCATCTTGGTTACATGTTTTAGAGATGCCCTAGATTCCTACAACTTCCTCAAGATTTCCCTTCAAATTTGGACTTTATCATGTTCAAACATTACGGTCCGTTTGGATTGAGGGAATGGGAAGGAAAGGAAAGGAAAAGAGGAGGAGGGATTGCATTTCACTTGTTTGGATAGATTTATAAGAAGGAGTGGAGATGAAACGGAGGGATTAGGAGGGAATGCCAATCCCTTCTATTCCTTTATCTTGTTTCCTTCCAATATTGGGAGGATTGGGAGGGAAAGGAAAAGATTTTAATGATTTTTTCACGTTATTCTAAATTTAACCCTAATTTGTTAATAATATATTAAATCACATTCCTTTTATTTCTTTTCTTCTTTCTATCCAAACAAGATTTATTTCCATTCCATTCTTTTCTATCTTTAGCTATCCAAACAACAATAAAATTAAACCCATTCCTTTCCATTCTATTCCATTCCTTCCCCTCCTAATTAACTATTTCCTTTCCCTCCCTCCCCTTCAATCCAAACGGACTGTTAATCTATTTCGAAATTAAAATAAAATCTGTTTGTGCAACAAGAGCTTTTCCTAAATTCCCAAGTTTTAGTGCCGCTAAGCTCCCATATTCCTCTAAGTGCATCCAGATGGCCAAAACGTAACTCAAACCTTAATCAATCCCTTGGGCCTTTAAGATCCAGTTTACACAAGTCCAGTACTTTAACCTAGTTGACCTGATAAAGGTGTGCACCCATATACCCAAGTATAGGATCTCTCATGGCCAATATGTTGGTCCTTACGTTGGACGAATCAATCTTACTTTTGAGTAAACTATGTCACTAAATAGGAGAGGGAATAAACGGGGTGACTCCATGGAATAGGTTCCCCGCAACCTGCTTAGGCTTGACCCACATTCTATAGAAAACCCGTACCTAACCTATTACCCAACTCCTATCTACCACATACAAAGGGTTTGTCATGAGCCGGTATAGCCAACATGCACCCATGTTCTTGGACCTACAGAGATTGGACCATGCAAACTAGACATATTTTTCTTGGGTAAAGGAATGGCTTATTCAATCCATTTCCGCATCGCTCATGATATATATCAGAACTATCATGTCAGTTTCATGTCGTGTCACTGACTGTCGAGGTTTACCTGTTAAACCATTCCCGTCAACATTATTTCATATTGTGCTTGTTTCATGTATTTGTCATATATACCGGCTTTGAGTAAAGTATTGCTAGATTTATTTTGACTTAAAGGGTCATATTACGTAGATTGCCAACACTTGTGTAGTGACCTGGCTTTCTCTCAAATTACGAATTTCAACAATGGCAGAGGTGAATAACATTCAACATGATTCCATGAAGGATGCAAAATGGATAGAACAGGATCGCTTACCTTGAGGTGAAGGCAAGCAGAGATCAGCACCATAGGTTCAAAGATCCAGAAGGAGTCATGCCAAAGAAAGGTGGTGATCAACCTGCTCAAAAACAGAAAAGAAATGCAGTTAACATAGCATCTAGGGCAGTGTTGCCTAATTCGTGGAACACCCCCCTCCAATTTCGGTGCACCAACCCCAAACAATGTGCATTTGCGACACAAAACACCAACCCTAGAGACCCCCTAATTTGATTTGCACCAAGTACAAGGCTAGGAACCGTACGCTGTACCAGTACCTGGTACCAGAGTCTCCTGCGAATAAGATAAACATTGATCTAGGAAAGCAAAGTAAAGCTAGTCATATGCATCAGATGGACTGAAGCACAAGCTGTTTCAGCAATGTACTCAAATGATGTTCTAAGGCAAAATCACTCGCATGCATCGGTTGAATGCTAGGAGTAAGGGGGCATAATATTGCAAACTGATGATAGTTGAGCTTGAGGTTAATGAAGAGAATCATGCCTAACTAGTCGACCGAAGAATCATAAGCCTCAAAATGACATTGCAAAGTGCAAGAAAAAAGAAAAAAGTATAGCAAGTAAATGGTTGCAAGGGGCGCTGGCATAGCAAAAAAGCATACATGGCCTTTGTAAGTCAAAAAATCTAATGCTAATATTTACAAGTAGATGACAAAAGTTTCTCACTTGTTACTAAAAAAGTGGAAACCATAGAACACTTTGATGCGTTAGCATGATTTGGAACAATATTCATATTACAACACCCAAATGTTAGACAAATATTATATTCTTAGTAAAATATTAGGGGATATTTGAATAATTTGTTAAAGGATTTTTCTGTAACAAAACTTAATTTTATGATATTCTTCAGTGTTACTTTGATTGGTTCAGAGTATTGTCAACAGTATGCATGTAGACCAAAGAATAACCAACATTTCTTGATCTGCCTTAATTGATTAACAGTAATAGTAATAGATGATAAAGAGAACAAAGGCGGGCTGTGTGTGAATACAATAACACCGGTCATAAACTACCATATATGGACTATTTCTACAAATAGCCATCATGTTTACTGTGGGGATGGGGACCTATAAATACGAGTACTTTTCTTGTATTATTGGTGGAGGAAGAAAAAATTAACCATGAATAAAGGAAAATAAATAGGAACTACATTAAAGCCCGGTTTCGTAAAGGTATGCTGAGAGCCTCAGAATTTTAAGATTTTTTTTTTTAAAATAAAATAAATAAATTAAGAGAGGTCTAAGTCTCTCCCTTAACCCTACAAACAAAGAAACCCTTGACCTCAAGGAAAAAATCGCTATTCCTATTGCCAAAGCTATTTTGGCTTATGCCAAAACAAGGCATGTTGTATAAATTGCACTAGCGCATTCATTAGGTGTCTAAAGTTTTGACAAAAGCCATATACGTTTGGTAATAGACATAGTGAACCAAAAAAACTAAAAACATGAAACTTCTCATTAAAATTTGAATCTTGACAACAACAAACAAATCAAAGCTTTAAAAGAACAAAATTTACCATTTTATTGATAAGCAGACAATTGACTTCAACGTACATTCTTTCAAAAGTTCAATGGGGACGCTACCGCAAACCTGTCTACCATTTTGGCAGAGCAAAACACCCGGAACCATTACACCAAAATACCACACCACCTCTAGCCCGACCAACCAGACTCTCCGAGTCCATCAAATTACTTGGACCAATATCCCGGGCTCGGTTAGAAAAGTGTAGGGCCCGCTCGTACTCTCTACCCTTATGAATACACCCTTTGAGTGATTTCTCCATGTCAAGATCCTCAACTTTGTCATCATTTTCCACTCGGGAAATGATACATTTCTGCTTATCATGATTTATACGTTTACGCCTCAAAGGTTCTTCAAGTTGAAGAACCTCTTCACTTTCTCTCTGAACCTCGTTAGTTGTGGACCGTGTAACCCTCTGTCTTTTTACCTTTTCATATATACCCAAGTCCTCTTTTACTGAGTCAAACTCTTCAACATTTGCTTCATTTCGCTTCGAGGTCTTTTTGGGCTGAGTAATTTCACCAGTTGCTTTAACAACTTCTTTCTTGGGAACATGATCGCTACCTTTTGCACTTCCCTTATTTGAAATCCTCTTCCTCGTATTCTGCCTGGAAACCACAATATCAACATTTTCTTTATTCCTCAACGTTCTCCTTGTTGGCTTTATAGTTTCTTCACCGGCGGCGTTATTGCTTCCGTTAACTATATCAACATCTCTCACCACACTTCTTTCTTTCTTCAACTCAATGAGATGATTTTGAAGTGGAAGGAGACCGCTCTTTGCCACTAAATTTGGATTGTTGAACCTAATATTAATTGGCAATGGTTGAAGAGGTGTCCGGATTTTACAAACCGAGTTGGAAGGCTTAGGGGACCCTCTATTCTCAACATCCACAAACACTCTGTTCCTCAATAGTCTCCTTTTGGGCATTCGGGTTTCTTTGGCTGCAGCACCACCAGACAAGCCTACAGCAGAAAGTGGTGGTTTATCATCTTTTGCCGCCCTTCTCTCCCCCTTCTTCTCAACAGTAGGATTTGGAATTGGAACATCACCACCTTTGACCACTCCGTTCTTCCTCATTGATCTCCTTTTTGGCAATTCGGGTTCTTCATTAACAACATTATCGGACGATTCAGCAACAGTATGTGGCGGCAGCTGCAGCATTGGTGGTGGTGGCTTATCACTTGTATTTACATCTTTCGCCTTGCTTCTCTCCTTCTCTTTCTCAACAGAAGTATTTGGAATTGGAACCTCACCACCCTCAACCACCCCTTTCTTCCTCACGGATATCCTTTTTGGAAATCTGGGTTTTTCATTAGCAACATTGTCGGACAATTCTGCAACAGTAGGTGGCAGCGGCATTGGTGGCTTATCACTTGTATTCACATCTTTCGTCGCCCTTCTCTCTCTCTTCTTCTCAACAGAAGGGTTTGGAATTGGAAATTCGCCACCCTCCCTCTTCCTCATTGATCTCCTTTTTGGTAACCCAGGTTCTTCATTTACAGCATTGTTGGACAATTCTGCAACAGCAGGTGGTGGTGGTATTGGCTGCCTATCACTTGTATTCACATCTTTCACCTCCCTTCTCTCGCTCTCTTTCTCAACAGAAAGATTTGGAATTGGATCCTCACCACCCTCAACCACCCCTTTCTTCCTCAGCGATCTCTTTTTCGGCAATCTGGGTTCTTCATTAGCAGCATTGTGGGATATTTCTACAACACTAGGTGCTGGTGGCATTGGTGGAAGTGGTGGCTTATCTGTACTTGTATGTACATCTTTCACGGCCCTTCTCCCTCTCTTCTTCTCTGCCAGAGGATTTGGAACTGTAACTAAATCACCTTCTACTGATGTTTGCACCTTTGACCTCCTAACCCTAACTGGTTTGTCACCAATTTTTTTAGAGGACTCAGATTTATCCATATTTTCCTTAGAGAACTCAAATTTATCCACATTTTCACCCCCTTGACCACCCTTCTTTGCCACAGACCTGATGCTAGACCCTGTCTTCGTACTCCCACCTGAATCTACAAATTCAACAAGTTCATTCCCTAAAGTCACTTTAGCTTTCTTAGATTGCCGAGTCTCAACATCAGAATCATTTGCCCTAACTATTTCATCCCTTCTCTTCAAGCAAGATCCACCTCGTTCCAAGGGTTTATCCCCTTCCTGAATGCAATGAAAAATTATGCATTTAATTGAGGCACAAAGATCAAGATTCAATTCAACTAATTTTCTTCAGAAAAATGAATACACAATACCAATTTATATTAATGATTCTGGAGGGGCATTTATATATATATGTATATCTAACATGAAAACTGACATATTTAGTGCGGTCAACATCTATCTATCAATAATTCTAGATTCTATACATATATACGTCTGAAAATCTGATTCATGATTCATCCTTATCAGAAAATCTATTCTAAGCAATGAGTGATCGCCGTGATTGAAATGTCAGTTTTTTTGTATCAGATAGAATGACTTAATTTATTTATTTATAAACATCGAATTTCATATATACATATATACGAGGGTGTACCTTTAAAAGCGAAGTGAGGTTGTTGGCCATGTCCAAATTGGACAAATTGGCAGGTATATTGTACTTCTTGCATAATACTTGAAGGTCCTTCCTCTTCATGCTATGGAAATCCATCTCTGCAACTCATTCAGAAATTGAAATTCTTATCAGAATCGAAGAAAGATAAACAATTTCAAACAAAAGAGCAGAATCATATCTGAAAGATAACAATTTCGAATATGAAAAGAACCGTATCTATTATCTGTATAGAGAAACATAGAAAATTTGTACCCGCTATCGGAGATGGGTGTTGTTGGTACAAGTAGCAATCACGGATGTAAAATTAAAACCCTAGGAGATAGAGAGGGTGCTTGAGATTGTATTGTATCATTACCGTTGGCTCATTCTAGTTTGAAATTTTTGAATTTTGAATAATTTTTTGGGTGCTTTCCAGATCTGAGAGGTAGAGGTTTAGCATTGTGTCTTAATGATAAATTTCAGAGTGATATTTTTCGAATTCGCATATCACCCGTCAATTTAATAATTTTTTATAAATTTTACTTTTTAAAAAAGTTCTAGAAAAGTTTTTACTAAAGTTAGATTAAAAAAAAAGTAAATTACTTGATGAATAAGGATAATTATTCGTAAGTGTTAAAATAGGTTCAAATTTTAACAAAATTCAATGAACCTTAGAAGAAAAATTAACAAATTTGTTAAGGATTAACTCATAATCGACATGTTATCATTTTGTGTTAAATGAGTAATCACCTATATTCAGTTTACCTATTAATTTATAATTTTGTTTTGATTTGTGTCATATTATCTGTGTACCATGTGATTTGCTGAGTTTAATGAGAGGTATGAAGTAAATATATTAGGCTAGTACCCAGCCCAATTTGACTAATGAGACTATTGAATTGGTTTATATATCCCTATTTTTTTTAAAGATTAATTAATTACATAATAATATTAGTCGATTAAATATTTCAGTTCGGTAGTATTACTGTACCATTATCAATTTGTATTCGCTGTAGTTCGGTATTATGGTACAAAATTCCATCCTTATTTTCACTCATATGTGATAGAAAGAGTAAAAAAAAAAAAAAAATGTAATGCTAAAGCCAAAAAATAAAATGAAATGTAAAGTTAATGTTTGTATTATACTAAGCAATAATTTAGAATTTGTCGAAAATGTTGAACCAAATTTTTTGTAATACATGCATTGCAAGAATGGATCCGGTGTTTAACCTACGCGAGAGGGGAGGTGAGTAATTTTTGAAATTCACTCGAAGAGAGTTAAAAAATTCTGAACATTTGTTTAATATATGATGATCAAATAAAGTTGTTGCGTCGGTTTTGGTTCTATCTTCGCTGATTTATTTATTTATAGTATGTGCCTTTTTATTTTAAAAAAGTTTCAGAAAATGACAGGCTGTAATTTTGTTTCTATATGTTTTAAAGTTCTTATTTAACATAAATAATCATCGGACAGTGGTTCATCTCTTCTTTTGTGTTAACTTTTGAACTCATTTCTTTAAAACATGGAGGTCTTCTTCCAGCAATACAAATTAGAGTAGAGACAAAAATTTGTACGTGAACATTAGGTATTTTTATTTTTTTATTAGTTTTGTTTAAGTAGGATTCAAGCCTACAACTGGTTGATTATCAGCACAAAAGTAGAGACAGGCATAATAATTTTTTGAAGAATAGACTAATAGTAATAGATAAGTTTTTTTTTATAAAATAGTAAAAAAATCGAGCCACACACTGCCCTGCACACATCTTTTCTTTTTATTTATTTATAGTATATATGTAAAAGAATTTTAAATTAGTAGACTTATAATATTTAAGTTAAAGGGATAAGTCGGTGAGTTAAAACTTAGTGAAAGGTGGACTCGTACTAACTTTTTCTTTCTTTTCTTTTTTTTTATATGCCGAAACCTGCCCTATCTTCCTATGTCTACCCAAGTTATGTCTGGAAATATCTTGAAAGGTCTTTTCTGGTAGTGGTTGTATGTTTTGAGATGTGCACCAAGTTCTGTCTGGAAGTAGAAGGTCTTTTTTGGTAATGGTTGTATGTTTTGAGATGTGCTTAATGAAATATCCCTCCTCCTTTCCACCTTAATTGGATTTTTTTTTTTGCTACAATTGTGCCCCTTCAATAAATTTCTGACTTTGATATTGAATATAAGTTTACCCCCAAAGATAAATTTTGGTTCTGCACTTAACTAGCGCACTCGAGTTCTTTTTTAAAAATTTACTTTCGCTTTTGAACCGTCATACTAGTAAGGATTAATCAAGTGCCACATCATTTGTCATACCCTGTTGATGGAATTTACGGCGTATCACACGTTCGGCTCCCATCAGTAACTTTCACGCATTCCCCACAAAGAAACCAACTCCCTCCCCTCCAAAACAATTTCAAAATTTTCCTAAATGAAGTATCCATACTTTAGAGATGTTTCCTTACTTGTCTGTTACATATAGTTACAATAAGCTATTCACATGGTCATGCAACTTCGATGTATAAATTTTTCTTAATTTTTAGTCGAGCTGTGCAAAAACTGATCAGGATATCTCATGGAGTAATCATTGAGCAGAAAAATCATACGGGTGAAGTTCACTCATATGACTATTTTTTTTTTACCACGTACGCTATATCCCGCTTTCAAACTTAAGAAATTGTATGCTAAATTTAGCCTAAATTTTAGACATTCCGTTGTGATTGATCTTAGCGTATTAAGTTTATCTGTCATAACCATAGGTGTGAATAAAAATGATAAGTGGCTTTATAGGTACCTTTAACTTGCCAAACTTCCTAGTGTCAAATTGAAAATGTATAATTTAATGAATACATGTTTACGACTATGATATATTACCCTGTAGTTAAATGTGAACTTATATTACTCAATGGTAAACATTTGATTCCCACTAAACAAACGTTTGACACATTTTCAAGATTGTTGAAATTGATTTTACTATTATTTAATAGTTTTAATTAATACGCATTAAGAAAGGGCAATATAATTAAGACATCCTAAACGCAAGGTCCTCGATTTGTCTTAAAATTACAAAATTATTTTTCTATTGATTTGGAAATATTTATTAATTTTAATGTGATTAGGCTCATGCCCTCTAACGTGTATACATATATCTTATCTGCATAAACACACTTCATCACATTGGTTTAAAATCTTTAATTTATAGTTGTATTAGGTCAATAACCTTCCCAAGTTCACAAAGTTGCCATAAACTGTTGCAAAAAGATGTGACACATAAAACTTGAAAAATCCCAATACCCTCAATTACAAAATTCTGTAAAATCAAACCTAAAAAAAGGGAAAACCTTTTTAAGTAAATTATCTGTGTCTTAAGTTTCACCATATCCAGCAGAAAAACTCTCCAATACAACTAGTTCAGAGTTCAGACCATACTCGACCTTCAAATGGAGCTTTGTTTTGTCACTGTAAACTACAAAAGTGACAGCCGCTAAATACACACATCTTTACTTGGTTCCACTTTATTAATACATATGTAGCGAATCAATTGGCACATACTTACTTCATACGCATTTAAGCGTGTCCAGCCAATATATTTTTTGATACGCAACACTAGTTCAAACATATGCATCAAGTATGAACCTATTCATTCGCAATATATGTAGCCGATGGAGTGCAACAGAGGCATGTGTATTTGGCAGGAAAAAAGAAAAAGAAAGACTATGGATTTCTTTAAAGAAACTTTCTTGGCCCGTTTTCGAAACGGGCATGTATGTATCTGAAAACAGCAATTAAACACATCATATAAGCAAAAGTTTGAATCTTTATACAGATCAAATGCGAGAACAAAAATGCAACACAAAAATTGGGAGTAGAGAGTCAGAAATCTCGTGTGGAAAGTGCCGCTCATTGCACTCAATTAATTAATGAGGCTGCGTTTGCACAAAGATCTCATCATTCTATCTATCAATCTATTTTTCATTTTCACATATACAATCACCAAATTTACAGACATATATGCATAGATAAAAATACATACATATATATCAATATCAACTAGTAATTACCAAACCTTGGTCGGCGGCTTGAACCAGGAGAGTGAAAGCTCAAATCTTTGATTGATTGATGGAAAAATATAGGGTTTTTTATAGATGATGGTGGTGCCCTAAATCTACAATTTGGGCGGGTCGGGTTTTCTTCTTCGAATTTTGGGCTGAAGTACCAAGCCTGGTTCATTTTTTAGGCGGGTTAGGATCAGCTTGACGTAAATGGGTCGAGTAGATGCTATTGAACCACATGTTTATTATGACTTTTGGGCCTTTTGGCTACTCATATTTTAAAATTTTCCAATTTATAGGTAGTTAAATTTCCAGGAAAATGCTTATTATTATTACAAGCCTCCAGGCACACTTTACGATTTGCAATAATAAAATAAATAAATTAAACAAAAAATAGTATATATCATAATACTAATTTTGTAATAAATAAAATTATTTGCATGTCCTCTTTGATTAATTTGGTGTATATTACATATTATATTATATAAAATAATTTCTAATTATATAAAATAATTTCTAATTATAAGATATGTAAATATATGTTTAACTATCTTAAAATAGTGATTAATTTTTTTCCATTATCTCTCTTTATATTTATATGTGCAAATATTATATCATAATCTTTCGACTAAATAAACATTATCCAATTCCCTTTAGATGTGATTTATTATATTTTTATTTAAAAAAAAAATAATTTGAACATCTTTTATAATTGTTAGTAGGGATGGCAATGGGTAGAGCGAGTTTGCAAGATCCAAACTCAACCTTTCTAAAGTATGTCCAACTTGTATCCTTCCTAACTTGAGCGGGCGGGTGTTATTTGGAACATATCATCTCCATTAATTAATTGTGTTTAGATCGAGAGGTGACAATTTTAGGAATAAAATGATACGAAATTTATGTTTATGTCTAAATTTTAAAACGAAATAGGAGATATGTCGTTAATTATCTCTTGTTGTGGTTTTATAGGATCTAAATTAGAGGAAGTTCATATTTCTTCTCATGTTGTAACGTATTTATTAGGACCAAAAAACTATATATATATATTGTCTCGTGTAATATTTTAGGTAGGTTATGTTTATGTTTCGAAAAAATAACACGACTTCGTGACTTGCCTCATTATTCTTTATCACGTAGTGTATTGTCAAGCCCAAACATGACCTAAAAGTACGAATTTTCACCCATAATTAGACCCGGATTTATCTCGATTTGAATTTGCTCTTACCCATTGTGCACACACATCGCGTTTACGGTGAACTCTAGTATAGTTGAAAAAATATTATTAGATTTCACACATGCCTTAAGAAGTGAAACAAAAGTAATGTATTAATTTTTTTTAAGCAAAAGTAATTGATAATGGTGAAGAAAGAAAAATGGAAAAGTTCGTGCAGCATGGAGAAGCTCCAAAATGCAGTA
This sequence comes from Lonicera japonica, assembly GCA_021464415.1. NCBI lineage: Eukaryota > Viridiplantae > Streptophyta > Magnoliopsida > Dipsacales > Caprifoliaceae > Lonicera > Lonicera japonica. The sequence goes on along the minus strand of CM038469.1, from coordinate 38,017,571 downwards.
AAAGCTACAAAAAGCAATTTATTAAATTATTATTGATAAAAAAGAAGGAAAAAGAATAAGGAAAACATTTTAGTATTTGCATAGAGATGCCAAAGAAAGGTATTTCGTCAAATTACAATGCTTTTGTAAATATTATTGTGTTTACTTAAGTGGTGAAGTAAAGTACATTTTATTTGTAAAGTCTTGAGTTTAAATGCCTTAATTGATTTTTCATTTTTATTGTAGCACATAGGGGTATTTTAGTAATTCAATTGAAAAAAAAATTATTCTTTGGGTTTAGTCAAATTGCAACACTTTTGTAACATATTATTGTGTTTAATTAAGGGTAAAATAAAGCACATTTTATTTGTAAAGTTTGGGGTTTGAACTCTGTTGGTCGGATTTCAACCCTAAAGGGGGTGAATAAGGTTTAAAAACTTTAATGCGGAATTAAAAACTTTTCTAACAATGTTTAAGTAAAACAAATTTACTAAACAAATATATCAAGGAAAGTAAGCACATAAACAATTAAATAAACAATCTCAAGAGCAAATAATCAAACAATCAATAATAAAGAGATTGAGTAAGAAATATTGAACCGATTTGAAGTCCAATGCTTTTTGTCCACACGGTTTTGGTTTACCAAACCATAATCCGCGCTCGGTTAGTTCCCCGAGAATTTTCATTAATAACAATCTCCTTCCGGGTGAAGATCAAACCACTACAAGTGTATCCTCTCACACATTCTTTACAAATATTGCTTGACCACAATATTCACACAAGAATCTCTCTCTTGCTAATATTGTGAAATTTACCTTTCACAATTTCTAAACAAGAATTTACCTTCTTGTTTTTCCTATGAGATTTACCTCTCACAATTGAATACTAAATTGTTTGGTGATTCACACAAATTAACAATAACTCTCAAGTATTTAAAGAATACAATTGAAGCGCACACTAGAGTTACTTGATTGATCAAGATTTATAGCCCAATAAGAATGATTGATCAAAAATAATTTCTTGAATCTTTAAATAATGAAGATAGATGAAGAATAAAGTATATGAATGATTCTAGGTGATCAAAATGTGTCTTAGATAGTGTATATATAGTCTCAAAAGTGATATAGCCGTTTGAGAGGTTTGGTAGAAGTTTTGTACCAAAAATGATAAAAAAATCATAAATCCAACGGTTATATTCTGGAGCATCAGTCGACTGAAGCAAAACCATCAGTCGACTGATGGACCCTTAGTCGACTGAGCAAAGCTGCTTAGTCGATTGATGGGCTCTGTCCATCAAACCAAAATCTCAATTTTTGCACTTTTGCATTTTAGCTCCAAAATCAATTCTAATGCTTTGGGTACTTCAAAAATAAGTTTCTAAGACACCTATTTTTGGGAGAACTCAAAATATGATCATTTGAAATTAATATGAATTTATTTGAAAACCGATTTTTGCAAGAATGATGTTTTCAAAAAAAATTTGATTCAAACTGATTTTGATCAATCTAAGAATGATGCATGAACATGTTTGAGCTATATAATCAATCAATTAAGAAATTTTACATTAATCATAAGCAAACACTCAATCACCGAATAGGTAAGTCTTCGAATGCTTCGATTTGTTTCTTCAAATTGATTCTCCACTTGAAGCTTTTTTCCTTGAAGCTTTGGCATATGATCATTGATCTTTTGTGCTTCATGAAATGCATTGCTAGCATGTGTGTGATAAGAATGAATCTCTTGCTAGTCCAATGCTTCATTGACTTAATTGGATAATGATTGAATGATCCTTATTATGCTTCCTTTGAGCAATCATGTTATTCTCGATTTTCCAAATAAGAAAGCTATAATCTTAAATCAAAAACATGTTAAATTACACATGATTGATTTATTGTTATTATCAAAATAAGATTAAAACCTTTAGGTCAACAAACCCGTTAATTAAATTTTCTTTATTTTATAGCACGTAGAAGTACTTTAGTAATTTAATTGGGAAACAACAAAAAAACATTTTTCGAGCTTAATTAATTGTATAGATGATTCTGTGAAGTGAAGCTCATTTTATATCTAAAGTTTTGGGTTCAAATCTTTTAATTGATTTTTTATTTCTTAGCACGTTGTGAACACCTCATTTTGCGACCCTCGCAAGAATTCTGATTTTCAAAGAAATGAACACGCATGCATGTACTAGCATTTTTAGATGCATAAAAACTATGTACATGTGATAAAGGTCAAAGAAGAAAGCCAAAAGGACCCCGGATGAGGATTTACAGAATTATCGAAAATTATCGGAACCGAAAATCGTCAAAAACACCTGAAAACTTGTTACACATTTCGGATCATCCTCAAACTTTGAGAGTTGTTAGACATTACCATAAGGAGTAGCATACTCGAAAATCAGCTCAATCCGACGGTCGGATCTCCAAAAATTCAAAAAATCATGAGTTTGATTCGGGTGATCAAATGGAGGTCTTCTCGAAGTTAAAATGGTTTGAAGTTTGGTAAGTAGATAGGCCTTATTGTGGGAAAGAACATATTCAAAATTCAGCTTTGTCGGACATGGGATCATCAAGAAACAATTTGTCTATCCTGCAATTCTAGTCGAAATGTCCTTCGTAGCAAATAAAAAAAATAGTGGCCTTCCCGAATTCTGATCGACCTCAAATTTGGACACAAGCTAGAAAACATTTGGAGAGGAAAACATATTAAAAATACAGCATAATCCAACGATTGGAAGTTCAATTGTCGAGATTGTTGTACGCAAGTACGTTTCCTACGCGGGAACAAACTCTTTGTACCAAGCCAAGGATACCGAGTCCTTCCCAAACTCCGATCGTCTCCATTTTTTTACAGAGTCTAGAAGACTTATATTGGCAATACATATCCAAATTTTAGCATGATCCAACAGTTATAACCTGACTTGTCGTGCAAACAAGGGACCTTGTTTACAACAAGTACCTTTCTTACGCGGACACAAACTCTTCGTACCAATCAGAACGGAAGGGAACCTTCCCGAAATCTGATCGATCTGAAATTTTTACACAATCTAGAAGAGTTCTATTCCCAACACATATCCAAAAATTAGGATGATCCAACGGTGGGAAGATTTCGCGATAATTTCCAAGAGTCCTAGTTGCAATCTCTTTTCTTACTCTCTCAAGTATTTTGACAACTATAAATAGACCCCCCCTCCATTCATTATTTTCATCAACAATCAAGGGGATTTCGTGGTATACACCAAGAGATCTTTATTCTCTCCCTCCAAGGAGGCTTAGGGTATAATTTTCTCTCTCTTCTTTTATTTATTCGTCAGTTTTATAATTCATACTCTTGTCTGCATAATTTCTATCACTTTATAGCTTTTCAAAACCCTTTTTCAAATTGTTTTTCAAAACCAAAGGCGTATAATAAACCCTAATCCAATTCCAAAATAGTATTATTACTTTCTTACTTTTCCAAAAGCCCGGAATTAGCGGCATTGTTATACGAAGGAATCGATAATCGCTATATATCCAATCTAACTCATAGATTGCGGTGTGTATGTGATAAACACTCGATTATGAGAGCACTACTGCCATCTATACCGGTTTAATCAATAGACTATGGTATACAATCGGTCAAGTCACCTCATATCATATCGAGTATAAAATTCCACATTGAATCAGTTTTCGAAAAGCCCAGTACTTTATAAAGTCACTTGTTTCATTGCATCTATTATTATCAAACTCTATTTTTTTTCAAATCACACACACTTATTTTCAAAATCATGGGCGAATTAGGAAACATATCGTTTTCATCCTAACCCCAAAATCCCTATTTCTAAGGTAAGCACGAAAAGTTGTAAAGTAATAGCAATAACATGCAAGAGCTGAATTATAACACACGCATATCTTACTCAAGAGACCGAAAGGCCAAATTGGGTGCCTAACACGTTCCCGATTTGTAACTTAATCCCCGAACCTTCGAATCAACTGGTTTCGCATACATTGTGTATAAGAGGATATTTAGTCCATAAATACGTCTCTTTTACACAAACCTTTTTTGTTTGTTTAATAAAACAAACTGGCGACTCTTATTCTTTTTAAAACCTAATTCCAAAGCAACGACGGAATCGCCGCCCACGAGGACCCCCGGGCGTCGAGAGCGCGAGTTGTCACACACGTAAGGCCTAATAAAGATATTTTAGTAATTCAATTGAGACAAAAAATCTTTCTCACTTTTAATTAATAATTAGCCTCCGAAACGCACCCTACGTGTATGCAAGGATATAATAAATTACTCTTTATATGAAAGAGGGAAAACAGAAAGAAAATTGTAAGGACATTCTAATAATTGCACACAGACACCAAATAAAGTGTTAACCTAAGTGGCAACACACATTTGTGAAAATATTTAAACAATAAAAACTAATCTTTATATAAGTCTTAAAAGAATTTAACATTAATCTACTTAATGTAGTAGATTGAAGAAATAAATTGTGCAAATAGCATATATATCATATGAAGAAAAAAACCTCTTCATATTTTATATACACGTAAGAATACTTAAAATGTTATCAAGCACCAAATAGTATCAAATATTATAAATCTATCATTCAAAATAACACCCAAATAAAATACACATACATATACATATGAAAATGATTTATTAGTATACGATACCTTCAGAAATCCAACTCTTTTGAAAATCAAACCATGGAATGGCCTTTAATTAATTTTTCATTTAATCTATAATACTTTACTTCTTTTTCCTAACGTATTTACAAAGTCCAATGTACAATTGTTTTATTAAGATTTTATATAATTAGACACTTGCGAAATTATTACAAAGCTCAATAATATATATACAGTTTATTTATGCAATGTGCTATACTGAGTATATTATGCCAAAAAAATGTAAGATCTAAGTAAAGATTGGTTTTTTGCTTCTTCGAACTTGCACACATGTAGAGTGTGCCCCAAAAGGCTAGTAAATATATAATTAGTTTATTTCATTAAAAACTAACTCTGTAATAAATAAATAAATATAATTCCTGTTTGAAGCTAGAATTTTTAATACAAAATCTTATTATGTCGTATTCTGTCCGAATTTTAAAACGAAATTGACATGAAATTGAGATATGTTGTGTTAGTCGTGTCTAATCATGTTAATTACTTTCTCCGTCCCAATTTAATTGTCACACTTTGAAAAACTAAAAAATTAAGGAGATATAATGATTACTCCAAGAGAAAAAACTTATTTTCAAAAATGTCCTTTACTTTTCTTCTCATAAAAAAGGTGGCGGGACCCAAAAAAAAAATGTGTGGGGAGTTTAAAGGTAGTATTGAAAATAAAAAAATTGTTATAATTAATGACATACTAAATTTGGAAAGTGGGCAACTATTTTGGGATATCTATAAATAGAATAGTGGACAACTAAATTGGGACAGAGGGAGTAGATTTTATCGAGTGTAAATTAGATGTTCACCTATCCAAATTAAATTAGTAATTAGTTTTTTTTTTTTTAATTATCTTGGTTTATATGTGTCGATTTTAAAACATAAGCTTTTGATATAAAAATTATCTAATTCTCATATATTTGATTGCCATATTTATATTTTTATTAAAAACAAATTAAATTTGAATTCCTTTGTAGTTGTTAGTAGGGATGGTAATGGGTACATTTGTGAGTGGGTTGGAAATATTGAAATCCAACATATCTAAAACTATTTTTGACTTGAACCCTGCTTAACTTATCCCGAGCCAAGTTTATGTTGAAAATTTTTAAACCCACCCCCAACCCTAGTATTTTTTTTTGTGGTTGCACCTAGAGGTGACAATTTTAGAAACGACTAGATAGTATGATACAAAATTGAGTCAAGAATAGGTTTTCGTGTCAAAATTTTTTAATACAAAATCGTATTATATCGTATTCGTGTCTGAATTTTAAAACGAAATTGACATAAAATTAGAGATATGTTGTGTTAATCAGGTCTTATCGCGTCTAAATTAGAGAAAATTATTATTTATACTCGTATTATAACATGTTTATCATGACTTTATGATTTGTTAATTATCATGTTAATTAGGTTTTATTGTGTTTAATGAGAGAAAATCATTGTTTTAAATTGTGTTATAACATGTTTATTAGGGACCAAAAACCATAATATTGTATGTAGTCTTGCATTGTGTATTCAGCGGGTCATGTTCCGTAAAAATAAAACGACTTTGTGTCGTGTTGTGTGAGGCCAAACATAACGAAAAACACAAATTGTTACTCCTAGTTGGACTTGAATATGCTCCTATCCGAATTGATCCACTTTGACCCATTGTAACTATATGATATTATAAGACTATCTACTTAAAAGGAAAAAAAAATATTATATGGTACTATTGGAGCAAAAATAATTTTTCTATTAGCAAAAGTACTTAATAAATCATGTAGAGAGATAAAGGGTGAATTTAAATTTGTGAAAGTAATGTGGGTAAACTCGAGAATGCAACAAATAACACTTACATAAATTTACTAAATTGTAAAGTGGGAAAAAGAATGGGTAAGACATGCATTCTAACAATTGTATAGGGATACCAATGAAAGGTTTTGGCCAAGTAGTAACACTTTTACAACTAAATGTTGAATTTGGTCAATGGTAATGTTTAGTTATTTTATATATAAAATCACAGGTTCAAATCCTTATGTTATATTTTACTTATTATCTTAGTATAAAGGGGGTATTTTAGTAAGTAAACTGGCAAACCAAAAACACTATTCACACTTTATTAATAATATATATTATTTTTAAGCGGAGGAGTTATTAATAGTATATATTATTTTTAAACGGAGGAATTGGCTTGGTAGTAAACATCTCCCCCGAACTCCCGGACAACTGGTGTTCGAATCTCACCTGTTGTAATTAAGTAGCTCCTCTTTCCCCATCTCCTTAGGAGTAGAAATTAGAAGTAGGATTTCATACGTTAAAAAAAAACTATTTTTAATTTTTTAATGTTTGACGTATTTCCAAATTTTTTATGTTTGTTTGTTTGTTTTTTTAAATTTTTTTCCACCTATAACCCTGGTTCAAAAATTTCTCACCAATGGCTTGGGCGCTAGGCGCTTAGTTAATTAAATATCTACTTAGTAAGCTGGCATGGTTCGCTGGATTAATGGAGTTTTTTTCTTATTTTTTGTTTCAAAAATTTATTATTTTTATATTTGTATGAGAAATACTTATTTAACAAACTTTTGATATCCATTTTCAAAGTCAAATTAATATTTTGTAATATTACACTTTTTAAATAAATATATATATATATATATATATATATATATCAAAATTAGCCGTCTTGTCTAAACGATTTGTCTCTTCATGGGTGCTTAATAGTCACTCTAAGTAGATTTGTTAATGGGTTGGTTCATGTTGTATCTTAATGAAAATGGGTAAAATTTGCCTCTACCCAAACAGGACTCAATGAGTTATGAGGTGATATTTTATGAGTTTGTATATAATTTAATTTATTATTAAGTGATACAATACAATAAAAATTCAATAGTTAAAAAAAATTGAAAATAGTTTTTACAATAATTCTTACATAATCTAGTTCGGTCCGGATGAGTCGGTTAATGCACAAATCAAAAATCGGATAAAAATATATTTGGCGAGAGGGAGAGAGTGATGTGATATATATATTTGAAATGCTTAATAAAATTAAGCTATATTGGTGAGCAAAACGTACATGCCAAATCAAATTAGAAAAAGTACAGAGAAATAGATTCTAGAAAGAGAGATAGAGCGTGGCGATCGAGTTTCTCTTTGGAAGTGGTTTGTTGTGGGCGAAGAGAAAGTCAAATATTCTAGAGAGAGAATGGAGAGAATAAATTGTATTTTGATAAATAAACATAATACAGTGCAACCAAAGAGTTACTTGTAACGGTGCAACCCTGAAGGAAATAGATGTTAACTCCTTTTGTTCTCTTCAACACTACTAATGCACCTGCGAAAACTTTTAGCACTCTATCTTCGAGCACAATCTTATGCCCATTCACGTTTAAGGCCCTTAAAAAAATTAAATTATTCTTCAAATCAGGAACATACTGGACCTCGCATAAAGTACAAACAACCCCATCATGCATCTTTAGCTTTATTGTCCTTATCCTTTTCGTCTGACATGAATACATGTTACCCATAAAAATCTTTGCGCCTTGTACCTCCTTAAATGTATTAAACAAGCTTTTATCTGGGCACATGGTAGGAACACCAGTTATCTAAGATCCACTAAGACCTTATACTTGGAGTCACCACTAGCATACTCTCAAAGTATTCCCCACTTGAAGTAACTATGTTGTTGACCTAAAGGTCTTAATCTTATTTTGATAATAACAATAGTTTAATCATGTGTAATTTAACATGTTCTTGATCTAAGATTATAGCTTTCTTATTTGGATAATTAAGAATAGCATGATTGCTCAAAGGAAGCATGACAAGGATCATTCAATCTATATCCGATCAAGTCAACGAAGCATTGGACTAGCAAGAAGATCAATTTCATCATCAACTCAAATCCATGGAGATAAAGATCAAGGATCATATGCCAAAGTTTCAAGGGTAAAGCTTCAAGTTAAGATCAAATTGAAGAAACAAATCAAAGCATTCAAAGACTCGTTCATTCGTTAATTGAGTGAGTGCTTAGGTATTATGTAAAGTTTATTATTTGATTATTTATATAGCTCATAGATATTGAATTATCATTCTTAGATTGATCAAAATCAGTTTGAATCAAAATTTCTTTGAAAACATCATTTTTGTAAAAATCGGTTTTTAAATAAATTCATATTAATTTCAAATGATCATATTTTGAGTTTTCCAAAAATAGGTGTCTTAGAAACTTATTTTTGAAGTCCCCAAAGCATTATAATTGATTTTGAAGTTAAAATGCAAAAGTGCAAAAATTGAAATTTTGGCCCGATGGCAGAGCCCATCAGTCGACTAAGCAGATTTGCTCAGTTGACTGATGCTTCAGAATATAGTCGTTGGATTTCTGATTTTTTACTATTTTTGGTACCAAACTTCTGCCAAACCTCACAAACGGCTATATCACTTTTGGGACTATATATACACTATCTAAGACACATTTTGACCACATTGAATCACTCTCATACTCAATACATCATCTATCTTCAATATCTAAAGATTCAAGAAATTATTTTTGATCAATCATTCTTATTGAGCTTTAAATCTTGATCAAACAAGTAACTCTAGTGTGAGCTTGAAATTGTATTCTTTACACACTTAAGAGAGTTATTGTAAATTGGTGTGAATCACCAAACATTTGTATTCAAATTGTGAGAGGTAAATCTCATAGGAAAACAAGAAGGTAAATTCTTGTTTAGTTTTTGTGAAAGGTAAATTTCACAAGGTTAGCAAGAGAGAGATTCTTGTGTGAATATTGTGGTCAAGCAGTATTTGTAAAGAGTGTGTGAGACAACAACACTTGTAGTGGTTTGATCTTCACCCAGAAGGAGATTGGAATTAGTGAAAATTCTAGGGGAACTAACCGAGCGCGGATTATGATTTGGTAAACCAAAACCGTGTGGACAAAAAGCCTTGGACTTCAAATCGGTTCAATATTTCTTACTCGATCCCTTTATTATTGATTGTTTTATTATTGCTTAATTGATTGATCTTGGGATTGTTTGTTTGATTGTTTATGTGCTTGCATTCCTTGATATTTTAGTTTAGTAAATTTGTTTTACTTAAATGATTTTCGAAAAGTTTTTTTTTAAATTCCGCATTAAAGTTTTTAAACCCTATTCACCCCCCCTCTAGGGTTGAAATCCAACCAACATATGTTAACAGTCTCTGTTGATTTTTTATTCTTATCGCCTTTTAGTAAATAACAATTCATTTTTTAATGTCCGTTTTGCTTTCACTTGAAACATTCATCTAGAGCCATATTCTTAGGCTGGGATCTGGAAAGTTACTTTCCTTATCTTCCTTGTTGTCTTCTCTCACATCTCCCCTGAGCCACCAACATTTATGAGAAGGGCATTACCCTTTTCCTTCAGCCGTTTCTTGTTGGCTAATACCACCGCCGTTACACCATCAGAACTAATCTTTTCCTTTCCATAGAGCAACGTGGTGCGAAGATACTCATTGGACTTTAGGATTGAGTTTAGGCGCATAATAATCTTATCCTTAACATCCACTTCGACTTCCAAGACTCAAGATAATTTTACTAAGGTCGTCAATGTGTCATTCATCAAATACACAGGATTATTGATTATCTTCATCATGCACTTGGCTTAGAGCTTATTCCATATATTAATTAAGTGCTCATGTTCCATTCATGACGTATTACACGATGTTCTAAGGTAGATTCAACTAGATAATGCTACACGCCTTTAAATAGTACTATTTTCGATCAGCATTAGATCATGAAGTGGGCTTAACCGATACTCCAATTAGTGCTTTGTGTAACCTTTGTTGGACGAGAATATCGTGCATCTAACACTGCTACGTGCCGAAAAATACCTTCCTTCCATCAAATTTCTCAATATCATAACTTGTAGCCGTCTTAACTTGAGGTGCTTAATCTCCTTATGCAGCTCGCTTATTTACTGTGAACAACTTTCAGCAGATACTTTGATTACCACAAAGCTTCTAGAACTTGACCAATAAGTTTAATACATAAATTCCTAACCGAAACCAATCTCTCTAATACTTGTGTAAAACTCTGGCTAAACCAAGCTAGTAACATAATGCAAAATGAATCACAAGAAACAATATGTTAATTACCACAATCAAAGTTACCAAGCATCAAAGGCTCTATATGAAAATAATAATAATGGAGAATAACGAAAAAAGCATTCACCAATAACACAAGAAGATAAGGTGATATCGGTAGTGTCGCACTCCACCACATGATAAACTTTATTGATGATTGGATTAAACCAAGAGTACAAGCAAACTCTAATTTTCTCTCTCTAGAACTTCCTCATTAGAACTCTAGAATTTCCTATGCATATTTACCTTGAAAAATAGAAACAATTATCTGACAATTAAAAAGAACAATTTAGAGTTATACTCATAATAGTAATCATGTGAGCAAAACCAAGTTCTTACTATAAAATGACTAACTTCTCATCCTAAATTGTAAAAAGACTAACTTCCAAGTCTTAATCGTAAAAAGAAGTGAGCCAATAAACTTACAAATAACTATTTTGAACGGAAGAACTTGGACAAGTCGAATACGAAGTTAATGCATAAAGCAAATTAATGATACGGAGATATTGAATTGGGGTTATTTTGATGCATGAAGGATGACAATCGTATCAATTTACTTGCCTTCTCTAAGGCATCTTAGGATGGATATATTTGTCCATACAAAAAAGGATAAAAACACATACAATTATTAAAGCTTTTATAGGGTTATCTTTTATGATGGGTATATTTGACCATACAAAAAATGACGATTATGAATACTTTTACATATATATAGTATAGATATAGTTTAATTGGGTTATATGCATAAGGTACAAATTCGGAATTTTTATATATGCCAAAAAATGAAGCAAATTTGGGATATAATAAGATAAAGATTAATTTATTACATTTTTTTTAGTTGCTGTTATTTGCACTCCACAAAATACTTGGTAACACTATTTTTTATTCACCCGATAACAGGCAAATAAGTGTATGTTACTCGCCCGATGACAAGCGAGTAAAGCATTTTCAAACTTTTACTCGCTTGTTATCGAACGAATGAATAAGTGAAGTGTTTTCAAATATTTTATGGTGTGCAAATAATAGTCACCTTTTTTTTTTGTCAACCTAAATAAGCGTTGTTTTCGGTTTCTATGTAATATTGTTGGCAATTTGGCATGGATTTTAATTTTCCATTTTCCTCGTTTAAATCGTTCTTGCCTATTGACAACGTATCCCAATTGGAATTGAAACTATCTGACTACGTAACTTAAATATTATATACATATCCTTTTAAGTAATCATTTAAAAAATCACATCCATGGGTGTCTATATTTTGGAAAAAAAATTAATCATAATTTAGACTTGATAAAGGAAATGGGTAAAAACTCCTTTCCAACATTTCTTGAGAAAAAAATAAGGGAATAATATTTTTCTAAAATAAGAATCTTTTTTATTTTTGTTAGTATAAAATTTATATTTATCAATTATATTTTAAAATGAGGTGTTTGACTAAAATTGTGTTGTGGAAACTTAATTTTACAATAAAAAAAAATAATACAAATTTTGTTTTGAATGATCTATTTTTATTTTTTAACAAGTATATTTTTATCTGCCACTCGTGTAACTCTAAAATGATGTGAAAATAAACCACAAAACATAATAATACATTAAAAACAAAGATCGTAAATTTAACTTTGCATAACCTCAAAAAAATATCATGTGTATTTTTATCAATAAATGGATTCATATTTGTAACTTGTTGAAATATTTCTAAAACATTACCAATTAAACACTTAAATGTAGTAATATATTAAAAAAAAATACATGCAGTACAAGAATAATTTTGCATGATACCATAAAAAATTACAAACCAAAAATATATTGTTGCACTCCTTTTTTAGTTTAGTCAAATATAATCCCATAATTTACAAAAATATTATTCCTTTATCTTTTGCTGCAAATTTTCTCAAACAATCATCATTTTCCAATACCATGTAATAACCATTAAATCGGATTGGCATTTAGTTTCACGTCCACAACATATCTCCTCTCTTCCATTTGAAGGAGTAACCATATTCATATATTTAGATGTCAAAAGCTCAGACTCCATGAAAAATTGTGGGTGCCTTTGATTTCTCCAATAAACATACGAAGCTTTTATTTTGCAAATGAATTTATATTCTAATTATTTTTTTGTTATACATATACTGATATACATATTCCAAAACGCATGGTGCTACTCATGATTCGTTAGTTAAAAGTATGAATTTGACCCCTCAAAATTAAGAAAAGAAAAAAAAAGGGTATGAATTTTATAAACGATAAAGAGTTTGAAATAATATAATTAATTTCTCAAGACAATTAAATGATTATAAGTTCAGCGCCCGGAGGAAGTTTTGCTTCCAATTTTCGAGCGCGTTCTTTTGCTTTTGATTCTTTTTTTCTGGATCTTGCAAAACGCTCATTCTTGAACAAAGTCTGCTTGCAAGTATCGATGGTAATACTTTCGAGTGACACACAAGCAATCTCGAGCAAATGCGAAGCAAGGTCGAAGTCAGGTTGATGGCCATAGAATCCACTTAATTCTATGAACTTGAGGCACTCATGAGAATGTTTTGTGAGTTCCCGCTGCCGATCGCCTCTCCTGACCATCATTGGACTTAGCTGTTGTCCCCATCCAAATGGAAAAGTTAGTAAACACCCTCGCCTTTTGTTAATTTGCAAGCAACATGGACGATGATATAAATAACATAATAAATAGAGGGGATGAAAAAGTGACTTGGATGATGTATCATTAGTTCATTGGTTGGTGGGGTTGGGACACACACTCGTATCACACCACTCACTGACCAATGCCATGATGCCCTATCATCCGAGTTACTACCGTACGTCAAAATAGAAACACAACATTGTAAATACACTACAGTACCTCTGCTGGCAAGGGCTCAAAATATAGCAGCTGCCACAAGAAAAAAGGATATGAGCATTAATATTATGTAACAACAAACTGATAACACATATATAAGCTAGAGATTATGGGAACGCAGGGTTTACTTTTTCAGACCACAAATAATGAACAAATAATCTCATCCCTACATTAAATCAGTCTTTGCAAAGTAGAAATAATAGTGATTGAATTTGTGTTGCCGAGGAAATATTTGAGAGCGCGAGCTAAGAGTAAGAGCAATCACCTTAAGCGCAAAGCGAAGCAAGGAAGGAGATGCCTTTATCAGGGAAGTGTAACAAATGAGCGGGTATCCACGGGCTAGCCCTATTGCCAATTCCAACTGCTTGAGATTATGTAGTTTGGGGAATTCATGAGGGAAGTATGCACTATTCATAACAACCTAACAAAAGAAAATAATAAGGGCACACTGATCAGCTTGCTGTATATTGATTATGTATTGTTATTGCTATGCATACAAGGAACAAATTGAAGAACCAAATCATCACTAACATCGGGCGGTATTGTCAGATGAAGCTTTTCAAGCCGAGACATAAAGCTCAAATGCCGGTGAGATTCAAAAATGAAATCATAACAATATTGATCATGTAGGCGTAGATCAGAAAGGAGGGGGGCATCCTTAAAAGGATGCATTTCCTTGGGTCCAGAGTATACAAATGTCACAAGATTTGGCGCAGAAATCTCCAAATTTTGCAAAGGTTCACAACGGTGTAACTCTAGGTACTTCAACTTGAGCGACGGACCAACAACTTTGAAATCCGACAGTTGCTTTGAGCCTTCCACACATAACTGTTCAAGAGAGCAGCAGTTGGCCAAGACGTAATGAAGAACCTCCTTGGTCACACTCAAGTGGATCAAAGATAGGGATTTTAAGTGCGTAAATGGAGTAGTACTAATACTGCTACTACAAGCAGTCGAATTTAGCAACTCTTGCAAACTTGGAAAAATGTAAGGATTGGACTGACTGTGACCAAAGGAGTTTGAAAAGTTCAACTCGAGGCTTTTTACCTTCTTCTGTAATGCAAGGCGGACCCATTCATCAACATCTCTATGGTTTCTTGCATTCAAACTAAAACAGACTCTGAGTTGGTCTATTTTGTTACCTCGGTGCAATTTTAACAAGCGGTTCACCCCGCGAACGTACCTAATCATCTCAATTTCATGTGATCTTCCCGAATACATAATTCCATACATTGTCTTCTCAGCACTGAAGTTAAAGCTACACGGATTGTATGTCCAAGCGTATCTCCATCTACGCGAAAGAACGCTAGTACCCATTGCTTCCTTTAGTGACAAAAAAGACAGGATGAGAGTTAAAACTTCATCAGGTAGTCGGCTGATTTGATCATTCAAGTAAATATCCCCCGAGTCACGCTGACAACAAAAATCAGAAGCGGGTTCAATCAAAAGTGGAAAGATTTCACATTGCATATACATCCAATAAAATTCTAGTTCTAGAAAATTAAAAGTACCTTCTGTAGCACGGATCTAGATGACAGCTGCTGCAGCATATTTATTTATGGACTTTGAAGCTGGCTGCAATTCAACTACCTCCTGAAATTAGACAAAGATGAACAGTGTGAATTAGAAGCATCCACAAAAATTTATTACAAACATAGGAGAGCAAGTACATAGAACTACCGTCAATCAAACAAAAAAATTGACAAATTTTCTCAAATCAGTGATTGTTCTCTGATAAAGGATATACCATTGGTAAAGAAATTGATAAATAGAAACCCATAAATTTCAAAGGATCCAGTGATTGTTCTCTGATAAAGGATATACGCTTGCCTAATGAAAATTAAAAACCCAATGGTTCTAATCTATTTTATTTAATTTTATTTAGGGTTCTTAGTTTAGGAAAAGTAGATTAGCAATGAATCTGCTAAAGTCAACTGATACATAGATCAAGATAAACACCAATGGAAATATGACCTTCTTCAAGACTCAAGAGATTGTGCCAGACTAGATAATTCACACCATTAGTGGAATTCCTATCCCTATTTTCTAGGTGGAAGATCAACCAGTCTGGAGTCCTAGCTGAGACGGAAATTTCTCCATTAAATCAACATATAATTGGCTGGTATAAAAAGCTAAAAATGCTATCTTCCCTCAAATTGCTTGGAATATAGCTTACGGAAACTACAGTGTCCCCAAAAATCAAAACTTTTTTACGGCAGATTTTGTATCATAAACTCCCAACGGCCTCCAATTTCTACAAGCACATGTTCTTAGCTCTTCTCTATGTAACTTGTGTGAGGAACTTGATGAGACCATGCATTGCTTTTTTACTTGCAAAATTTTTGACCAACTTCGTGGATACTTGGGATGGATCAATTGGAGCACATTTGATTTCATAAAACTTTTATGCAGGGATTCAATTCAAAATCTCATAAATGACCTGACCACCAAAACCATGCTTGTTTTTTGGGACATGTAGACAACTTAAAATGAAGCAATTTTTTTGAAACAAACCCATAAAAAACACATTTCAAATCCTTCTAAATAAGGGCTGCTAGTATCCGGAACATTAGCACTGGCCAGAATCATAAAACCTATAACCAACTCATATGGGTTCCTTCTACAAAAGCTCCTTGCGAACTCGAACTCGATACTGACAGGAACATCAGCTGAGCTCATAGTGAAGGACATTTATCAACAACTAATCCGTGTGTGTGGCTTTGGATTTGGATATACACTAGCTACTTTGGCAAAAAAACCTACTTTATTTTATTTTATTTCATTTAGGGTTCTTATTAGTTTAGGAAAAGTAGATAGTGCTTACCTTCTGATGAATTGAAGAAAGGCTGATCCAAGGGTGGTGTTCTACGGCAGTAAACAATTGCTAAAGCATCATCGTTATCGTAAAAACGGATTTTTGGAAGAGAGAAAAACTGATTGGACAGAGAAACTACTGGAAATTAACCTCAAGACGATTGAATAGATCGATAGATAGATTATATTAAAATATATATATATATATAGGGAGAGAGAATGGCCACTCTCGCTGGGACTTGTAATTCCACAAGGGGATGGAATTTGGCATCACATTTGAATTGGATCGACCCTGTTCGTCCCCCTTCTTATTAAATATAAATTCTTATTTTGAGTAGGATATGGTTTTTAATTGACTGGAGCAAATCATATAAAAAGAAAGAAGATGCTAATTGAGATCTTCTTATTCAATTAACGTGAAATATAAGTAGATATCAACCTTATTTATATTAAAAGTTAATATTTTTTATTTTATATATAATTTCTATGGATAATAATATATAATTATATATATATAATATGAGCTAATCACAATCACACATAAATTGTAGGGCAAGTTAAATCAATTAACATTAGTACAAACATCCATTAAGAACATTTTATAACATGTTTTAATTTTAATTTTATTTTTTATCATATTGCTCAAAGCATGAAAAATATGCGCTATCAAACGCACCCTTAAACTCGTTTTTTCCTCTTTTGTCCTCAAAGAGGATTACTGTTTAAAATAATATATATTTTGGGTCAATTGGGTTTTAGCACCCATTTAGTTTTTAGTGCATATCTAATGATAAGCACTAAAAAAATATATGTTATAATAGTACTTTTGTAAGGTCTTACGTAAATTTTGATATAATCAATAAGATAATTAGGGGTATTGTCAGAAATATGAAAATCAAACGAATGAAATGAACCGATCTGTTGTGATTCGAAATTTTCCAAACCAAATTGAAATCAATTGATTCGGGTCGATATGGGTTTGAGGTACTTGAATTGGACCGAAAAAATCTAATCTTTTTAAAAAATTTTTTTGCTAACTTAAGATAATTACTTAAGTTGTCTTACAACACATTGGGAAAAAAAATGAAGTTTTCTTACAACATTTATGTTATAAATGACCTAAACCTATGAACTATTTACATTTATAGATAATTACTTAAGGTAATTATTAAAATAAATATATGTAACAGTATATATTTCTTATATTGTTATCGTAGAAGTCTCATCAAAACGAAAGTCAATTTAATTAGCTTTCAAATTAGGATGATTAGTACACAGTATAGAACACAAGTTTAGTAGTACCTTTCAATGCTTTTTTTTTAGTGCAATTTTTAATTAAAGTTTTAACAATAAAATAAAACCGAATGTGACCGAACCGGACAAAAACCAAATTATTTGGGGAGGGATTGGGTTCCATAGATATGAAAACTGAAATCAAACCAAACTAAAACCAAATTATATAGCTTGGGGAGGGTTTGGGGTACCCCAATTTCTACCCTGACTGAAACCGAAAACACCCTTAAATACAACAACACATGATAAGTATCAATTTATGCAATTTCTTATTATTTTTTTGTTCAATTTTTTTTATAAATAATCTTAAAGTCAAAGTGGATCTTGATTTATAGGTACTGATGTGGATCTTGATTTATAGGTACTGAAGTTATTATATATTAATTTTTTATAAAAAAAAATTAAAGAGAGAAAAAGCTTACATGACACTAAAAAATTGAAGTGTATTTTACACAAATTTTATTTTTAAAAATCTATTGGAGATAAAAATATTTATAAATTGTATAAATTTTATACGAACCAAAAATATATATAAAACTGGTGGAGATGTTGTTATAATAAAATTTGGTACATACTTTAATGTTTCTTTAGACTTTGGCCCCATCTGCATGCAACTATCAGTCAACCTGCTTAAATTTCAAAAAAGGCCCTTATTTAAAATGCTTGGGATTTTTTTTTTGTGTTGAAATAAAAATAAAAATGTATTATTAATACAACTCAAAATATAGACCATTGTTTATACTGTGTAAATAGCTTATTAAATGACAACTATGGGACTAGACCTGTAAATGAATCAAATTTCGATCCAAACTCGACATGTTCTAATTTTATCATATGTGGATTTAGAATTTTAACGATAACCTAATTACAGTATGAATTCGCTAATTTAATGGAGCAAATATGGATTTAGGCATATCCGATTTGTTAATAATCTAATTCGATATTTAATATATATATATATATATATATCAAGCTGAGCTCAATTGTTGTTCGAGAGTTGAAGCACTCATTTTGTTTTCACTTTACATAGGAAGTACTATGTTACTTGAAAAACATTGTGTACATGTAGATGTTAAGATCTTTTCTATTTGTGTTTTTTGGAATTATTGATGCATTATTTAAATGAATATTTTTGTTCATTCCATTGCTTGTTGTTGAAAGTTATATTGTCTATTTACTTGTTATAGATAAAAACTGAAAGATTTTTTTTTAAAATTCAAACTAGATTATTAAATTGGAGATTCAATAAGCTCACAAAATCAAATGTGGATTTGATTATTAACAATCCGTCGAATTATCAAATCAAATCGGATTTTTTTCTCTTAACGAATCGGATCGGATATAGGGTAATTTAGTCAAAATCCGATCCATTTAATGTTCTAAATGGAACTTTCAGTATTTAAAAAATAAAGAAATAAATTATATACAAATATGTATATACTAATAATGTGTAAATTGTGGATCAACAGAGTTGTAGCATAAAACTTTTCTTGAAATTAGAGAGTATTTTTTTTAATTTAGTTAATCAACATTACAAATTATTATATTTATAAAATTTGAAATAATTAACATTCCAAATTTTCGTTGCATTTTTATTTTTGTTTCAACCAAAAAAATCCTAAATAATTTTAATTAGAGGTATTTTTGACGTTTTACTAAGTTGACTAATGGTTCCATCTGAAATTGGGCCCAAAGTCCAAGAAAACATAAAGGTGGATAACAAACTATATGGTGAGGGCTAAATGGGGGCAAAAACCCAAATGATATTCATACATGGTGCTTGTTTTTTGTCCTCATATCTTGGGTAACTTGCCGAAAAATAGAATAATGATATTAGAGCATCTGCAACAGTAGTGTATATTTAGGTTTTGTGTAAAATATACAAAATTTGTAAAAATTTTGAACTCCAGCAATCTTTTAAATTCAGCTTTTGTATAAAACGAATGTGTAAAATACACCCCAAGTTTACACTGCCACATCAACCTTTTATTTTCTCAATTATTTTACAATACTTTAAAATGTAATATATTTTAATAGAAATTATATAATTTAATAAAAAATATATATCTAAAATCTACTCATTAAAACCAACAAATCAAGATCCATTGTTGTTATAATATTATGTATACCAAAATTCAAGAAAAAATAATAAAAAATTGCATAAAATAATATCTAATATGCATAATTATCTTATTGGTTCATTCAAAATTTACACAAAAGTTTAAAAATATACCATTGGAACATATTTTTTTAAAACTTCAAGTTTTGTGTAAAAGTGTCTTGACACATAGGATTTACACAACGGTTGGAGATGCTCTTAGTATTCTAAAGTCATCTTTAATAAAAAAAAAAAAAATGTTCCAAAAGATCCATGTATAGTTTTACTAAAGATAATTTTAGAGTGATAGAATACTTTTTGTGTAGCGCTAATATTATTATCCATAAAAAATATTAAAAAATAACAATAAATGACAATACATAATAGGTCATTATAACGAAGGACAGTCTTTTAACCTATTAGTTTCAAGCAAAATTTTTGTTCTAAAGGACTATAACTTATTTGCAAGACGTGATTTTTCCCTTTTTACTTTGAGTATATTTTTTTGTGCTTTGCCATTTTTAACTGTGTAGGGTTGTTATATTGCACGGGTTGGATATGTAGTACAACGCCTTTTACGGGTATTTTTAGCTGATACTTTTGCTAGATAGCCAGGGTTTTCTTTTGGGGTGGGTTATTGTAACGATTTTGTGGATATGGAAGGCAGCTTCTCAAAAAAACTGTTTTAGGATTTTTATTTATTTTCATATAATTGTTAGTTTGTGTCCTTGCTTGTTTGCTCAGTGTATGTGTCATTGGATTATTATTTGGTATGTGTTTTTTCTTTGTTTCTGAGTTATGACTGTTTTGCTTACTCGATTTTGTGTATTCTGCAATGTTTTTCAGTTGTTTATTACGTAGTATGTTTAGTTTGCATTAATTCATATTTGTGGTTGGGGTGGAAATATAGGGAAATTTTATTGTAGCCATTTTAGCATCAGTAATGTTCGTGGGGGAGGTATTATTTTTGTTTCAATTTATACATATGTGGTATGGTGCTGTTGGACTTCGATGTACCTATTTCTCACATTTATGTATATTATTCATTCAAATATATTATTTATATATGGGCATAGATATTATGTTTATGTCCGCGATTTTCAAACATAGTCCCCCCAAAATAATTGAATTAAATGTAGATAACTCATTTATTTCTTAAAGTATATCTTTTGTAATTAGGGCAATTCTTAAATTTAATCAATTTAATTAATAAAATATGTTTTTGTCCTCCCATCAAAATTTGTCCTCCAAACTAAACCTCCAAAAACACTATCCTTTGTTGGAAAGAGAGTACATAATTTTTCCTTATTAGAAAAAAGCCACTTGGTTGGTTGGCTTCTCCTCACTCAAATTCCTAGATTCGCCCCTATTTTCGAGTGATTTTGGTTTTAGAGCATTCAATTGGAGAAGATGCCTTATCAATCATGAAAGCTCTATAGTCGGGTGAAGAAAATTTATCCGGCATCGGTGGCTTTTTGAGGAGGCATAAGGTTCATCTTCATTAGAGTGGTGACTTTTGTATTTCTTGGACCTATGAAGAATATAATTGTTGCTCATAGTCTAGTTAACTACGCTAAGATGTTGTTCATTTGCATCTCTGAAGTCTAAAGGGGTAGTCCGTTCAAATTTCATAAGTTTTAAAAATCCGTTTGGTACCTTTAAACATTTAGATCTAAAACCTTATTTTGTGTTTTAAAAATTAAAAGGACCCTATCCCTCTTGGCATGAGGTAAAATACATCTTTTACTCTTGTTATTTTAACCAAATTACACAAAAATAATTAGACAAGGAAAAACTTGTCCAAAAAACATTCATTTAGCATTTATATGGGTCATGTTCAAATAAACAACAATGATTCAAATTGTGACATTTAGAAAGAAAATAAATATAATTTTCAAATTCAAATTTAGACTTCATATTCGGTCAAATCTAGTCATTCAAATTCAAACAAATAACAAACACATCCTAAGTATTTTTGATTATTACTTGGTGTGGCTCGAGGACGAGCCCGAGTTTGTTAACACGGCATTTGTTTAATTTGAATTTTGTTCGTTTCTAGAATGCAAAATGGTAATTTTTCAAGTGACAATTTCGAGCCTTACTAATTTATAATTCAATTTGATGACATGAATTCCAAAAAAATTTTATCCAAAACTCAAACAGAACAAGCATTAAATCCATATATTTTTTTCTTTTTAATGATGATAGTCGTACTTTTGGTATAAAAAGAAGGAAATGGACCAAATATTAGCACTCAGCCCACCAAGGCCTAAGCTGGGCCTTTTTGTTGGATCTACGGCGTCGTTTTATCATTCAAATAAACTTTAGGGTAAAATCTACAAATCCGTGGAGTATATATTTGGTGGAGCTAGGGTTCTTGTTGAGGTTACTAACTAGTGTCGCCGCTCAGAGCTTCGTTGCACAAACCTCAGGTTCGCTCTGTCTATATATATATATGTGTATATTTGAGCGTGCATTTTAATTGGATTCATCTTTAATTAAGGTCTCTAATTGCTTTTCTTTCATTTCTATAATTTTCATGCATTTGCAATTATTTGGATGGATTTTCATCTGTTTGATTTGAATGGAAAATGTGTATTTTTGTTTTCTGTTATATAAACTAGCGGATGGTTTCAGTTTCTGTAATTAATCATGCATTTTCATATTCTGTTCCTGTATGATTTGTGAAGCAAAGCTTGCCTTGATTAGCTTAGCAATTTTTTTTTCTTCAAGATTTTGAAAATTGTGGATAAGTAATTAGTTTGCCTTTTAATTGATGGTGAAGGAGGAAGAGAATGTCTCACAGGAAGTTTGAGCATCCCAGACATGGTTCCCTTGGATTTCTTCCGAGGAAACGGGCTGCTCGCCACAGGGGCAAAGGTATATATTATACATATTTCGTTCATTCATTTTTTTCTTGATGATATGACAGTGTTTAAGTTCAAGTCTTCAGAAAGTTGATTGTTTTAATATAAATTTAATTTGATTGAATTTTGATTGCCAAAAATGTAGATGTATATTTGCATATTTCAGCGTGTTTTCCTGTTTTTCTTAACGTCCATTAATTTAAAATGTATTTTTACTAACACACAAGCACCCTTGCACATTTTTGCGCTCATTTCTCTGTACTGTATATTATATGATGATGATGATAATGATAATGAGCAGTTGTGGTTCATCATTGAATCTGCATATGCAAGTAAAATATTCATCAATGAATCTCCTGAGATGTATTTATCATCAATGTTAACAATATAATATAATTATTGTGAAGTGGTGAAACTGATTTAATTAATTCTTCTATAATACGTATTTCTTAAAATCTCATGCTGAATGCCATCCAACAATTACACAGGAAGACGTGTATGTGTAGATACTAAAATCAATATATGTTTATGTAATATTCTCAAAGTAGGGTGCTGAAAATATATCTGTGGCTTATTGCCAAAGTATCTCCATATAACCATTATATTACAGTTATCTGTCAAGTTGTATTTTCCACTATCTTGTACGTTCCCTGTATTTTCTATTGGATTTTTTTTCTTCTCGATCATATTGTATCATACTCCGTTTAATCTTTTTTTTTTTTTTACTTCTCCAGTGAAGGCTTTCCCTAAGGATGATCCAAACAAGCCTTGCAAGCTTACCGCCTTCTTGGGTTACAAGGCCGGGATGACCCATATTGTTCGGGAGGTCGAGAAACCTGGGTCGAGTAAGCACTCGTTTTTAAATAACCCTTGGTGTACCATTACATTTCTTATCCAACATTAATTCTTGGGTTTTATATTTTTCCCAACGTTCTTAGTCTTGTTTTTCTTCTTTTTTTGTTTAAGCTATAAGCTTCATTACGAATCCCACGACTCATAATATTTGTTCTTGTAGAGCTTCACAAGAAGGAGACATGCGAGGCTGTAACAATCATCGAGACTCCTCCAATGGTTATTGTTGGAGTTGTTGCTTATGTGAAGACTCCACGTGGCCTCCGTTCTTTGAACACTGTTTGGGCTCAGCATCTTAGCGAGGATATTAAGAGAAGGTTCTACAAGAACTGGTGCAAGTCCAAGAAGAAGGCTTTCACTAAATACTCAAAGAAGTATGAGACCGATGAGGGGAAGAAAGATATCCACACCCAGTTGGAGAAAATGAAGAAGTATGCGACTGTTATCCGAGTCTTGGCTCACACCCAGGTATTAATTATGCTCTAATGCTCAAACTGGTTCCATCCTTATAAGGCAATAAAATCAATTTCAAATGCAAAATATAAAGATAACAATCTTGGGATATTACTGTTATTGTTGCCACTGTTCTCACAACACTATCTATGAAAAACAATTTCGTAAAATGAATGCCCATTTGGCAGTAAAATACTAAAATGCCACAGGATGGCAACATGACACAACCTGGATTGTTTTTGACCAGACCCAACACAAAACCAGCCACTGATTCTGGTCGAGTTTACATAAATTTAAACCGTTTGGCTCGAATGACTCAAATATGATATTATTTAAATAATACCCTTATAATATCAAACAATTACAATGGGGCTGGTTTGAGTTTATGGATATAGTGAACTGTGGGCGGGTTCGGGGATTTCCAAATGAAACGTGCAAGGGGTTGGATACTTGTTTCTTGTGTTTATAGCCAAGTCTGGTTCGGGCTTGGCCAATCCTGTCCCAAACATGACGTGTTGCCATTCTCCATTAACTAACTACTTTTTGGCGTGTTTCTTGTGTTACAGATTAGGAAGATGAAGGGATTGAAGCAGAAGAAGGCACACTTGATGGAGATCCAGGTCAACGGAGGGACTATTGCCCAGAAAGTTGATTTTGCTTATGGATTCTTTGAGAAGCAGGTTCCAGTTGATGCTGTCTTCCAGAAGGATGAGATGATTGACATTATCGGTGTGACTAAGGGTAAAGGTTATGAGGGTGTGGTCACTCGTTGGGGTGTGACCCGACTTCCCCGTAAGACTCACAGGGGTTTGCGTAAGGTTGCTTGTATTGGAGCATGGCATCCGGCCCGTGTTTCTTTCACAGTCGCCAGGGCTGGTCAGAATGGTTACCATCACCGAACAGAAATGAACAAGAAGATTTACAAGCTTGGCAAGAATGGTGATGAGTCCCACACTGCCATCACTGAGTTTGACAGGTTAGTTTTACTTTTGGCCTATAGATTTAAGATAAATGACTTGCACACTAGGAAGAAGGGCTGAAGGGGTCATATTTGGTTTGCATGCCTTAATTGTAACTTTTGTGCCAAATATGATAGGAATTGTAAAAGAATTAGTGAAGTTTTAATTTCTTAAGCTGATCCGTTGTGTATATGAATACGTGCTTTCTGTCCCAACTCCAAAATATTACTATGTTTTTTTGTGATGTCCCAATTTGAGAGCCCGGTTTCTTTTTTTGGGACATAGTCAATGGACAAAACCTGATGATTAGTAAAGGTTGGGTTTTTGTAAGCATTGATTATGTTGAGGTGAGTATATCCTTAAAAAATACTTTCATATTTCCGTTCCCAAATAATCAATGACTTCACAAAAGCATTGTACATATGCGGAAATATGTAGTTTATGCTTTCACAATTGTAGATTGATTTAGCAATAGAGACGCCCTATATAATTGTGATATATTTAATATACTTTTTTCTTAATGATAAAAACAGGACTGAGAAGGATATCACTCCAATGGGTGGGTTCCCGCATTACGGAGTGGTGAAGGATGACTATTTGTTGATCAAGGGGTGCTGCGTGGGTCCCAAGAAGAGGGTTGTCACTCTTCGCCAGTCTCTGCTCGCTCAGACTTCTCGTTTGGCTCTTGAGGATATCAAGCTCAAGTTCATTGACACTTCCTCCAAATTTGGACATGGTCGCTTCCAGACTGTTGAGGAGAAGCAGAAGTTCTATGGTCGCCTCAAAGCTTGATTTATTTTACAACACAGACCTTTTGGAGTTTTCTGTTTGCCAGTAAGAATTTTAAGAAAAACTTGTGCTCTATTTAGTTTGTCTTAAATAGTACTCTTGATGTTTTAAGTGATGAGGACTGGTATTAGTGCATGTTTTTTGTTTAATTGGAGATTCCTAAGTTTTGTAATGTTTGAATTTGTTTCTAAATTTTAAAATTTTGTTGGGTCGGTTTCAATCTTTGTTGGAGGTTCCATGCTTTATCTTTTGCGTTCTTTGTTGGCTTGGAAGTTTTGCTAAGTTTGAAAACCCTGAATTTCATTTCGAGGTGATGTTGAGATATTTCCATGGATTCTTCGAATAAATTTGATTGTGGTATCATTGTCCTAGGCAAAAATGAATGAAAGTAACCAGCCACTCCCATCGGATTTTGATGCCTTTTGTTGTGGGTTTAGCTTTTGCAAGACTTCGCATTCCTGTGGAGACGTGGAGTGCAGATACAGATACCCTTTTCAGTGTTGAAGAGAGTGGATTTTAGAAGCCGGTTCACAACATTTCTTTTTAAAGGAAACGGTCCTTGGGACAGAATACGGAGATAGTGTCTATGGCGAGCACAATTATTTGGAGATGCTAAATGTGAAGTGTAAAACAAGGACATCGGTTGCAGAACCTGTTGGTACTGTTGCAGTCAGGAGACATTGCCTCTGGCATTCCGGCAAGGACCAAAATCCGTTTATTAAAGTTGTGGACCGTCTTAAATTTCAATTTGGGGGTAGGATCTTACTAATTTTTCAAGAGAATATTGAATTCCTGAAAAAGGGAAATTGGGGGGGTTCAAATTTGCGAAAGGAGATTGTCGTTTTTAATGAACCCGGGAGTGTGGAAAATGGAAAATAGTACGAAATCAATTTTTAAACGTGGCATCTTTCTATTGGTAGGTCGGGAAGCATGTAGTTGGAACATAATTTATCCACGGTGAAATCATTCAACTAGAGGATTGACGAGAAGGGAAGAAAACGAAATGGTTAATTTGGTGGGAAATAAATGAAATGAAAAGAAATGACTTTAATTTTATTGTTGTTTGGATAGTTAAGAATGAAAAAAGAATAAAATAAAAATAAACTTTGTTTAGATAAAAAGGAAAGATTTAACATGTTAATAAATTACGATTAAATTTGAAATAATTTATTAAATTTTTTTTTCTTTCCTTTCAATATTACGAGGAAACAAATAAAAGAATAACAAGGATTGGCATTCCCTTCATTTTCTTTCTACTTCATCTTATTATAAATCTTTATCTAAACGAGTGAAATATAATACTTCCTTTTTACTTTCATTTCTTTCTCATTCCCTCAATCTGAACGGATCGTAAATGAGTTTCATTTGCATCATTTCTTTTTAAAACAAAAGGACCCACATAAGTAGAATATGGATCTGACTCCTCTAAAGTGTAGAGAGATAAGTGGTGAAATCGCATTTATCGTCAAGTGTTTAATGGAATTAACATTTTACGAAATTAAGTCAAGACATAACCATTGTGAAACCTAAATACAAGAGATGACAGTTGAGATCACAACCACACACTGATTGAAACAAGCAAGCTCAAATTGTGGTCAAATCATACATATATAGGAAGGCAAAGAACCCTAAATTTTCTTATACAAGATGTGAAGATGAACCTACACTAATATGGCTTAGCTTTTTTTTTTTTCTCCCTTATTAGAACCAATACAGGACACCCAATGAATAGAATGAATGAGACTCTAAACAAATACAGATAAAAAAATTGAGAGATAAATACAAAACAAATATGAATAAAGCAACACATATCTATACAACAATGCTATATAAGTTGCCGCAAAAAAGTCTACGAACCGCAAGGAAGGCAGCATAGTTTGCCGATTTGGGTGAAGAACCACTGTAAGGGGTTTGGATGATTGCCATCTTCAGAGGATGAAGTTGGAAATGGTACCTCGGGCGGCAAATGCTGGTGAAATGCAGAAACTGCAGCCTCAACACCGTCTTCGTTCTCAATCAACTTCGACAACTCCATTGCTCGATCTTTTACCTGGGAGAGTGGAGGTTTTGTCAAGACTATTTACTACTAGTGGATTCTTAACTTGAGACATAGGAAGTACATTATTATGAATTAATAACTAGAAATTCTATAAGAATTGATGAATGAGTATTTTTTTACTTCAAATCGATGGAACCAGGGGGATTTCTTTTTTGTGATAAAACCTACATGATTTTAAGTTCTAATTCAATGCATGGCGGAAAGAAAGAAATTTCGCCAAAATAAAAGGGTGTGAATGATTTTGGAAACAGGTGTGTCCACTTTCAGCATTTAGCAAATGTGGAAACAGAACGAGGCCATTGCCGGTGGGCAACTGCACAGGACCCTGGTTACGGTAAAAGTTTTTGTAAGGGCCCAAGAAGTTGGAAACATTTACTATTATACAATGTATTATAGGAAGGGCCCAAGAAGTGTACTGTATATGAAAATAGGGCCCTCCATTTCAATTTCGTACAGGGTCTTATATATTTGAGTGCCGGCCCTGAATGAGGCCCAGAAAGGCAATTCCATTTCCACCCATTTACTCCCATTAACTCGTCCTATGCATGACAATATGTTTAGGTAAGGAAGAAGAATAAACGACCAGCAATTCTTCGAACCAATTTAGATTCTGAGTCACTAAGAGCTTATAAAGATAAGTAAAATATTAATTAGCTGCAAAAATGGCACTTAATTACCTCTGGCTGGAGCATGAATCTTATCGCATTGGAAAGTGCTTCAATGCTGAGCTCAGCTATAGGGATTGGAGCGGGTCCCAGTTCTTTTTGATGTATTCTCTCACCCCAAAAGAATTGATCCCCAAAAAATGGCACTATTGTTGTTGGACACTGCATTTCATAACGCAGACATCGTATAAGAGCAGCTAAACTTATTCAGTACATGGAGAAAAGAAAATCGTCTATCAATATGATGCGGTTCTCAATTTCAAGTAGACACCAATTTTACAGGAAAAGTTTTCTGCAGAATGTGCTTTTAGGATTCCAATTAAAGAAGGACAAAGCTAGGCTAAACCAAGTTGTACATATAAATTGATTCCTTGGAAAATTAACAATCAAGCACCACTACTACTTGAAAATATGTAATCTTGCGAATTTTTATGGAAAAAAGAAGCGTCCTTTTAAAAATATTGTAGCATCAACCATTAGGATACACACGGTACCAAGTAGTCAAGAATCAAGATTACTAAATTGAAAAGGTACGTGGACATTACCCCAGCCCGTAGTCCTGTAGCTGTGGTTCCAGCACCGCCGTGATGAACCTGTATTTAGTAAAAATAATTCCAGTAATGGTTCTGTTGAACAAATCGGCATCTCTTCTATGGAATAATGAAGTAACATAACATTTGGCATTGTTTATCACAGCATTAGAAAAATAGAACTGAAAGTCTTTTCAGTGATAATCATATGATCCTACATGTCTATGAAGCTCTGGGAATTATATAAAATAGCATCGTGAATACAAAAATGGAACTCACCACAGCCGAACATTGAGGAAACAGCCAATCATGAGGGCAATCTTCTAGAAGGAATACATCGTCAGGAATTTGGGGCACTGAATACAATTTTGAAGTGAGAATTACTTACTACAAGATGCTTGTTTCAACATTGCCAAGGTAAGGGAAAAAGAAAAGAAGGAAAGACAAATTTACTCCTTTCCCAGATTAAGAGTCCACTATTCCTTTTTGGGAGATCCGAAATTAAGAATCCAGTTTCTTTTTTGGAGGACATATAATCAATTTATGTTCACAATAGTAAATAACATTTGTTTTTAACCAAGAAATTAGTGCTTTCTAAAAAGCGTGAAAGTCAGACATGGACTTGTACTTTGGGACATATATTTTTTTTTTTAAAATTAAGAGAGGTCTTAGTCTCTCCCTTAATCCTACCAACAAAGAAACCCCCCCCATCCACTCCCATGAGTCGAACCCTCGACCTTAAAGACAAGGGTGGAGGTTGCCTACCAATAGGCCAACCCCTCTCCTCATACTTTGGGACAAATTGAGTACATAAATAGTAACAAAAAACACAACTAAGTATTTTTTAGATGACATGTATGATACTAGTGGTAGCCTGTGCCAAAGACATTATGGCTTGTGGGTACAATATGCCCTTTATATATCTTTTACATCACTCTTAAATGGGCCTCTGTCATCCAACCCCTCTAATCTTTTATCCGTTAAACATTCCCTTTTAACCCTTAAAAAGGGCATCTTTCATCTCAGTGTTATAATCTTTTAGCCCTTCTACATTTTTAGGATTCAAAATCCTTCCTACCTAATTATAATAGACAACCCGATAAAGATGTGATAATGAACAATTTTGAATCTTGTAAGCTTCTAGCATTTTTAAAAGAAACAAGAAAAACACATGGAACAAAAATCAGAGGGAAAATACTTACAAGAACCAAGATTACCCCAACCTCGGTCGATTATTCCCCTTTGTCCTGTATTCCTCAAGGCCTCCACTATAATATCTGTAATTTTCTTGGGATCTTCAAGAGGCTTAACAACAAAAAATACATAACATAAGTGATGCATCATGATTTAATGTCATTTATAATCTAAAAGAAAGGATAATGTGACAAGCGATGTCAGGTCTTGGGTGACTACAGCCTATATCTAATACATAGTCATAAGAGTATGAAATATGACTAAGACCATCTCCAATGGGTAGTGTAAAAGTGGACATTTAGCCTATCAATGTATATAAAATTGCACACGGAGTAAGGTAAAAATATCTCTCACGATACATGGTCTGTCGGGGCAATTTAAAGTGGTTTGCACGACACATAATGTGTTATGTGTCGGGGCTAAGCATAATGCTGCACAACACATCATGTGTCGTGGGCTTGAGGCTAAATATACACCACAAAAAGTGGTTTACATCCAATCTC
The DNA here is from genome assembly GCA_021464415.1 of Lonicera japonica. NCBI lineage: Eukaryota > Viridiplantae > Streptophyta > Magnoliopsida > Dipsacales > Caprifoliaceae > Lonicera > Lonicera japonica. The sequence continues at coordinate 37,986,908 of CM038469.1, read as the reverse complement.
AAAGCATGGGCAAACTAACGGGAAAATTCCACCTAGGCTTTTAGAGGAGAGTTTTTGATCTTTTAATCCATGGTATTTCCCGACACATCATGTGTCAGAGCAATTTAATTTTTTTTTTGTTGTTGCACGATACATGCGTAAGAGTAAAAGTGCTTCCCCGACACATCATATATCGGGTAGTGTAAAAGTTTGTCGGTAGGTAATTTTGGCTTTGATTTAGCTTTTAGCTTGCACTTTAGCTTTTTTAACTGTGCGGTGGGGTAATAAAATAGGCAAATTTAACTTATTACAATTTGGGGTGGAGATGATCTAACAAATAAAGAAGCCGACGATTTCATTATACATAAATGTAGAGTTAAATCACCATACCATGCTTCCGAAACCAATATATATGGGTCTGGATCCTTTATGAATCCATTGAATGAACTCTTCACGAGGTTGATACTTTGAACCAAGATTTAGGAAACAATAACCAAGAACGTCAACTTGGGGTCCCCAATCTGCACATTAACCGAACGAAACCAAGCCTGGTAAACTTTGATGTATAAATCATAGATATCTATGACAAGCAGAGAAACCCAAATGCTATATTTTTGTTAAAAAATAACTAACATACTTCCGCCCGCTCCAATTTAAGAGTCCACTTTCCTTTTCAAGACATATTAATGTACCAAAACTCACAAAAGGTAACAAGTTTTGTTATGTCCCGGTCCAGCCCAATCAAATATAGCCACTTTGGATCAAGGATGGTTCTGCTTTAATTTCAAAAGGCCCTTTAATATGAAGGTTTTCTGACCACATATATATAGTACATCAATTCACCTCACCAGGTGATGTGGGAGGGACACCCATAGTGTATAGCCTGTCAGCACCTACTACAGCCATACCGGTGCACATACAGTAGCCCATCCACACACTAGGGTCATTACAAGTCTTGTTCTAAACTATTGATTGTGATGAAATTTGTGTATTCTGAAAAAACGTGAAAGTGATACATGAACTCTTAATTAAGAATGCAGGGAGTGCATGGATAATCCCTGGTCAAAATGATAAAGAGACCATACTCACCACTAGGTTTTGGTACAACATGGGGACTCCACATGTAGCCTGTTGGCAAATGAGATATAGAACCATGGTACATGCTAAAGTATGCAATAGGTGAAAGCTTCAACTTCTTTTTCCTGAAGTCATTAATGTATCCTCTCATCCCCCACCATATCAGTAAATCCACAACTATGTATGAAAGCTGCAAATATTAAATGTTCAAACTAAGACATTTTATATTTACAAAGTATAGTTCAGAATTTTTTAAACTGAAAATCAAAACATACCCAATAACCAGCACTTTGGGGGACACGTGCCAATGGGTGAGGAAATTCATAAGTCGGCCTGCTTACAGAAAACAAAAGGCACTATTTTCAATAAAGAAATAGAGTGTAAAGGGTTTTGTGTGAACTAATTTTGGTTTAGTCTAATGCAAAACAAGGGTATTTTTAAAAAAGGGAATGGCTATTAGCACTCCAAAAATTGTCCTCAATGTATCAAACTGTCACAAAAGATGCATGCAAAGTTTACTAGAGACAGTTTTCGAGTCCTAGAGTACCCATCTGGAGTGCTAATAGCCACACCCTTCAAAATATTGGACAAAAAAGTACTAATGTTGGTCCATTCCATAAAGTTGCACTATTTTATTGTATCCTATCTGGGACTGCACCAAACACATGGTTTATTTAATCCTATCATATCCCGTATAATTCCTATGTGACTGATTATTGTCCAATCCTACCCCGCGTACTTCATATCTGACTAATTTTGGCCCTTACCCTATCCTATCCTATCCTAGCTCCTAATCAGGCACGCCAAACACAGCCTAAAGCCATGTGCAGGCATTGCTTCTGCACTTATCATCAATTCATGTTGGTTTAAAGTGCCAAGAATGATGTAAAATGACAAAATTGGCAAGTAGCAAATATCTGAAATAATGCTATTTTAACAAACTTAAATAAAAGTGCACGGAAATATTAATCAAAACTTACGTCCAGGGCATGGTGAAGAAGATGTGGAGGGGTACACTGAGAGCTTCAGCAACATGTGCATGTCCTATCACCAAGGAGTCACGTTAAAATTTTGGGGGACACTTATCTTGGAAATTGAACAAAAACGTAACACGAATATCAAGATATAAGTGTAAAAGTTAAGAAAGCGTATGGATTACTAAGCAGGTATTAGTTCAAAAACCATGTTTTCTACTTTTTTTTTCAAAAATTACACATGGCGCCATTGATAATACTTGGAGGTTAATATATTATTTTATCAAGAAAGAAAATATACAGGAGGAAAGTGAAAATAGAGTAACAGTTATCAACTCACCATAAGCAGGAGGATTTGCAATAATTGCCTGAGCTCGAAAAGGCTCGCCAGATTTTGTATCAGGTTCAGTACATGCCGGAAGAAGAGATTCAATAATGGCCTTTATTTGCTTTCTTTGAATTGATATTTCACCCGGTGCCGAAGGAATGAACCCTTTGTTCCTCACCATATCTGAAAACAAAGGGGAGAGTCAAAATGTTTTTGCAGTACAATTAACTAGCGCATATAAACTTGACAACATAATCGTACTTCAAAAATTCTAAAAGGGGGTTTCGGTGCAAGATTTAGAAATACAAAATTTGAAAGCAAGGATCGCTTACATCCAGCCAAAACCCGAGGATCACCACCCAAAGGGTAAAAGTCTATACCAGCCGACTCTACAAAACTGCGAAAGTTTGTATGAGTTGCCAACCTAATGTGATGACCAAATTCCTGCAGAAAAATATACAAATTACTCTCACACAACAAAAAAAATAAAATATAAATTATGGATTAAATTTAACTCTTTCTCAATAGTTAATAAATAAAAGAATGACACAACACAATAAAGATACTCATGCTTTATTTAAACGTGCCTGAAGTCTCTTCGCCATAGCAAGAAAAGGTTGAACATCTCCTCTTGTTCCAACAACGAGAATTGCAATTTTCAGCCTTGGAATCGATTTAAAGGAATCGGTGGTAATATAATCAAGATTAGGAGGTGGCCCTTCAACTGAATGGAACTCTAACAACTCAGAAGCTCCGGGGGCACTCCTAGTTAGATCAACCTCCACCGTACCATCATTTTGAATCTTAACTAGGTTCACAATTAACTTTTTCTGGGAAAAAGAACACATGAAGGGGGGAAAAATACATTAAGGAAAAAAGAAATTCATATAAAAAAATAAAAGAATAAACACACAATTATTCTGAATTTTCACCTTTTCACGCTCGGAAAGTCGGTCCAATTTTAGTTCCTGCCTTGGAGTTTCCCTCCTCTCAGTCATGGACCTAGAAAATGCAATCTCAGCATGGCTTTCAAGAAACAGATTTCTGTGAGTGCCCACCGGTGCAGTGATGCAATGGTCCAAGCCTTCAAATTAAGAGAAAAAAATGCTACGATGACAGTGAAAAAGGATAAAATCTAACCAAAGAAAATAACATACATACACTTATCGACCTAGCACTACCAATAACTCATGTCTTCAAAACAATGTAGGAATAGGAGGGTTGGAAATTGGTAATTTGATGAATCGAAATAAAGCATTATTAGTTAGATGGTTGAGGAGATTTCCCCTTAGTCAAAACTCCCTATGGTATTCCATCATAAGAAGCAAATACGAATTACGCAACAATTCATGGGACTCCAAGTTGTGAGTAATCTTGGAGCATACAAAATTGGAAGTGGTTTTGGGTTTTTTTTTTTTTGGGGGGGGGGGGGGGGGGGGGGGGTTCCACAATTAGATTTTGGGAGGATAATTGGAGGGGTGAGGCAGCCTTTGATTCATTGTTTCCGTGATTGCATAGACTCTCCTTGAACAGAGGAGATTCTATTGCTTCTTTGGACTCGGATCGCCTTGTGTCTTGGAATATATCCTTCTCTATAAACTTGAATGAGAGAGAACTGGAGAAGTTCCTTTCATTAATGAGTCACTGAGGGTGCTAGATTGTCTCCGGGGAGGCGTAGATTAAAGAGAATGGTTGTTGAAAAGGGAGGGTTTCTCCTGCTCTTTTTTTTTACAATCTCTTATCGATTCTCCATTGCACCCACATTTTGCACCCTCAAGTCATTTGGGCAGCTAGTATTTCCACATAAGTGAAGGTGGTCTCTTGGTTAGTTGCTCCTGCAAGGGTTAATACTTATGATTTCTTGCAAAAGAGAAGACCAAGTTATTGTCTCTTCCCCTCTTAGTGTGTACTTTGCAAGAGAGATGCGGAAACACTGCCCTTACTCATATTTCATATGGAACAAAGTTTGTGCAGAATTTGGGTTTAGTTGAGCCCTTCCAAAAAATGGCATGAATCTTCTTCTCTTGGAAATTAATAGCTACAGAGACAAATCTAAGAGCAGGGAGTTATGCGTCAAAGTTGCTTCCTTTTGGTTATTATGAATGGAGAGGAATTGCAGAATTTTCGAAGGAAAAGAAGAATTAAAGGAGTGGCTGTGGGAAAGAGTCAAATTCATGGCTGCGTTGGGGGCTTCCAACACCAAACCTTTCAAAAACTATAGAGTGGAAGACATCAAGATCAATTGGAGAGCTTTGATTTATAAATAGGGTTCCATTGCGTAATCTGTTCTAGAGGTGTGATGTTGACTGTGGATTTTGGCTTTATAGTTTTCTTTTTCTTGGGTTCGATGTATTGATGGTGGATACTTGTCCCCTCTCAGTTTGTACTTTTTTAATTTATTAATGAAACTTGTTTCTTATTAAATTTTTTTTATAGAATTAAATAAAATGCTAGTAAATTGAAATCTCCTAATCTGGATATTCAAATTTCTAATTGCCGAAATTGAATAAAACTGACTTCTTATAGAAATTTCTTAAGAAACTGCTATTTAAGGGAGATGAATAAAAACTGCATTTCTTATGATACAGACATCCACACTCCAAGCACAAGTAACAAAACTGGAAGATCCTAACGTGGCTAGCAACATGATGGAATTACCAAAGTTATATAGACATGTCTATGAAAAGGTACTCTTTCCGTCGCAAATTAAAAGCCCCTGTTCTTTTTCAAAATGTCCCTAATTAAGAGTCAACTTTCCTGTTTTCGACACAATCCACTTACCGAATTCACGATACAAAACATTTTTTTTTCAACCATTGATTAGTTGATATTAGTTTTCTCTTAAAAAGTTCCAAAATCAAAGTGGGAATCTTAATTTGGGCTGAAGGGAGTATTGAGGCAACATTATTTCAGGGAGTTGAAAGGAGAATATGTTTCTCTATTCTCTTTAATCCTCTCTAAGAACAACTTCTTAATTTATTCATATATGAGATGATGGTTAAAGAAAAAAAAAACTATAATAAGCATCCATGACCTACTCACAGTTGTGCAATTGAAACCTACATCCATTGGGTAGATAGAAACCTTCAAATTTAAAAGCAAAACAAAAAGGGCTGAAGCGCACACATTATAATACAGCTTGATGCTCGGGTGATATACATGAGAAAAAGTGCTACAGTCGATGCAAAGTCTTGGAGATAAATCTAAGTACACAAGAACTCTTCAAAAATTGTTTCACCAGCAAGATTAACCAAGGTTCATAATTAACAAATAAATAAATATAAATTAAATAAATAAATAAATAAAAATAGAAAAGAAACAAAAGAAGTTGTCAAGAACTAACCCCTTCGAGCCCCTTGTAATGGGCTAACGCTCAACTCCCTTGCTTTCGAACTCTTTATAGCTGGCGAATGCTGCAATGAATTCATTTTCTTCTCCTCTAAAGACTTATATTCCAGCACCGATGAACTTGTCTTCTCATTATCTGCCTCGTTAGAAGAACAGGCCCTTTGTTCTATGGACTCACTTGCCAATTCTAACGAATTGGTTGCCAAATCATCTGCCCCATCCGAAGTATCAGCGTTGATTTGTTGTGTAATAGACTTAGTTTTCGATGTTCTTGGGGAATCAACATCAAGAAACTGGCCCAATTCCTTTTGTATCTCATTTGTAGGTTCACATTCATCTTTTAAATCTTGAGGCCAAGAAGCACTTATTTTACTATCCATTTCATCTGATGAACTTCAAGATCAATTGAAAACCCACCAAACCCAAAATTCCTTCAAACCACTTTCTGCTGTCCAAATTCACAAATTCCTCCAAATTCGAAGCCAAAGAAACAAACTAAAACCAATTGAAAAACCCAACATGCTTAATACTCCAAATCCCTTCAAAAACAACTTCTTAAATCAAAATTCTTCAATTCAGCGAAGATTAGGGCCGACAATGGGAAAAGGGTGCATAAGAATTGTGCTATATAATATGAAACGCATAAGGAACTGCAAAAAATAAAGTTGTACTCATAAAGACACATACAAATTGCGACAAAAGAAACACACCCACCAGTCAAACACACGCTTAGAACGTTTGCTGAGTGCCAATTTTTTTTCAAGATTCACATTTTACGCGGCCAAGAAAATGGAACAGAGCGGAAACAGAGCAAGGAGCAAAGAACAACCACCACAAGCAGCAGCAATAAATGAAAGAAACCAAATCTCAAAACAATAAAAATCTGAGTAATCTCAACTACCAATCATTACACTTCTCAATTGTAAAAGAAAGAACCCGGGTGAATGAAATAGGAAAACCCGGGTGAACGAAATAGGAAAACCCTAGATTAAACCTTGGCTCTAGCTGTTTGGTTGCAACGAAAGTGCAAGAAACTTCACTCTTTTGTTGCGTATTGAGGCATAAAGAATGATTTATGGGTGTCAAATTCTGGTTTTTTTTTTTTTTTGGCAGAATCTTGTAATCCAATAGAGGGAAAGGAAGAGAAAATTATTGGGTTTTAGATGTTGACTAAACAAGGACCGGAATACTGGATTGTAAGTTTTGTACAGCGAAGTGTCTAGCGTTGGCACCAGAGAGATTCCAGGTGCCAAAAGGCCACTGTTTGGTCAAAAGAAAGGTTAAAAGAAGCTTTTAAGCCAAAAGTCATTCATCGCATAGAAAATAACAAAAAATGTACTATCTTTTGAAGCAATGTACAACTAATTTAACCATAAATGTAATGCATAAATGCAGAGTTGGGAATAATTTTTGAGATATCCTTCTCAACCACAATGTATATTTAAGTGTGATCGAGTTATTTACAAAAGATGGCTGGCTTGAACGTAGGAGATTTACATGCGCACATTTTTACCAATATACAAATCTTTCTTTCTCAAGGCTACATATTTCTTCTGATTGTTTCACAAATAAGTCATTTAAATGCTTCTCTAATTAAATTACTAGTAGTTTTGTCGTGTAATTGAAAATATATTTATGAAATTGTTGGAAAAAATTATATTATATTTGGCAATATGTAGTAATTAATTATATATTTGATAAAATGATTTAATTTATGTTGGTGAAAATTGATATTTTAGTCTCTCTCTAAATTCTTTTAGTTACGATCGAGTTGCATATTTTCTCACCTTAAAAGGTTAATTTGTGGATTTTCTCAACACATTAGGAACTAAATCATTTGACAATAAAACAAGAAATTCAAGCTCACAAGTCATGATAAAGAAGTTAATGGAAGACCAAGGGAAGAAATAAGGGCATAAACATTCTTCAATATTCACAATAATATATTTCTAATTACACAATATGAAAGAATATATTATATACAAATCCTTTCCCGCCAAAATCTTACAATTACCGAAAAAGAAAATGTGGAAAAAAAACTTTTAATGCACCAAATCTTCAACACAAGAAGAAGTGATTTCGTTAATCACCAAAGCTCTAGCCCTATTAATAGTCACAAGGCACAAATACACATGCTCTTCAAGCTCCTCTACTTGTTTCCTAAACCCAACATCACTCTTCTTGATCTCCTTCAACACTTGCCAAGAAAATTTATCTTCCCTCCTATCCAAACAAAACTTTATCATTTCTTTGTTATGTTCAATCTCATCATGAAGCCGACTAACGAGTCGACTCATTGTGTCGAAATCCCTATCCAAAATATACATACCTTTAGCTGCCACGTCTAGTTGATCCGCAACTTTCCTTAAAAATCCACTTCTCAAAACCCTAATACTTCGGATTTTCTTCTTTAGTGGCTTTAGTGGCAAGCTTAAGATTGCGGGTCCCATTAGTAGAGCACTAAGTGTATGTGCAGCTATAAAAATAGCAGCTATAGCTACCGCCCCACAAACCGCGGTCACACAAACACCAGAAGCCTTGTTGAAGAATTTAACAAACTTAATTTTCCTCCCAACCTTTTTTTTCTTCAATTTCAAATGATTTAACACCAATGAATACTTGTCATGTATCATATCAAAATCTTTTCTTTTGAGATTAGATAATGGGTTATTTGGAATAATGAAAGACCCTAGCTCGAAGACCTTCAACCCTAGTTCTTCTGGAGAATAATCATCAACTATATCAAGTACTTGTCGAATAAACTTGTAATTTGATTGAATCTTATTGATGCTTTCGAGGAGACGTGTACAAATTTTTGAGGCCTCGGCGCTTATTTCGAAGTAGTCAAGAATTAGGGCTTTGAGATCATATTTCTTCGACAAGATTGGAGAATCAAGAATTGTAGCAATAGTGTCTTGGCCAGGTTGAAGAAGAATTTCACTAAATTTTGTATGGCAAGATGAAGGCTCGTTTACGAGTACTTGAGCTTTTGAGGAGAAATCTGCATAGGATTTGGTTCTTAATGCGCAAAAATACTCCTCATTGACATTGAGGCTTCTTTGAGTATTAATATGTTCTTTCCCATCTGAATAACAAAATAATATTGTCAAATTATATATGGTTCATAAAGATCTATATTTTCGCTAATCTTATCTATACATATAGATATCATGCACTAAATGCAAAAATTAGCTTATACTTAAAGTTGAAATGATGTTAGAATCCACTACATACATATACACATGTATATGTAGATAGGCGGATCCAGAAATCGGACAAGAAGTAGGCCAAAGTCGATCCATAGAACAAAATTTTAGTATCCGAACTTATAAACTGTTACAAAAGAATGCATATGGCCCTTTGGTGCTAAACTTTCCAAACACTTGGATATTGTACGTGGTCGTGGCTGGGGCTGCCCTTTATATATGTTTATGTTAATATGAAATGAAACTAAACATGTTATTCTAACATAAGTGCATATATATATATATATGTACCTACATATATATTTTTAGGGGAAGGATCTAAAGAGGACCATTTATTTGGTCCTTAAATGCGGACCAATCATTTTTAGGGAGTAAACGGATGAATATTTTAATGAAAATTGGTGAAGATGATCTCCATAATTAGTAGATCATCTCCACCAAATTTCATCAAAAAATTCAACAGGGAAGTGAGTTATCTAAACATCTTAAATTTTAACGGTTAGAAACGCACATATATATCAATTTTTTAGTTAACCCTCTTCCCGATTGAATTTTTTGATGAAATTTGGTGAAAGTGATCTACTAATCATGAAGATCATAGTCACCAAGTTTCATAAAAAAATTCATTTATTTATCCCCTCAAAATAATTGGTCCACATTTGAGGACCAAAAAATTGGTCCTCTTTAAATCCTTCCCATATATTTATATATTTATCTCCATATATATATAGTCCCCTTCTCTTAACTTAAGGACCTTCGTTAAGTTAATTAACTTAAGGACCGTCCATTGTAAGAGTTAAACGGATGAATGTTTTCATAAAACTTGGTAAGAATGATCTCTATAATGAGTAGATAATTTCCACCAAATTTCATAAAAAAAAAATCAAACGAAAAGTGGGTTAATTAAAAATCTAAAATTTCAACGTTCAGAAATATGCATGTATATCAATTTTCCAGATCGATAACCCACTTCCTGATTGAATTTTTTTATGAAATTTGTATGTATAATAAAAGAACAAGAGCAAAAACAACAAGAACATACCTTTCTTGTTCATCTTGATATTGGTAGCCTTGAATCTTGCCCACATCTTGATCAATTGAGTTCTTTGATAATTTATTAGAGCTAATTAAGTAACAATAATTGTGGTTAAATATTGTATGTGTATGTATATATAGGTATGGGGGGTTAGCTTTAAAAGGAAAGAAGAATGAAGAGTGATAGAGTTTTAGGTCCCCAAGAAAGGCTTTATATATATTGTAAAACCTTCCAAGGGAATATGGAAATGAAGTGAAGGCTTTAATTTAATCAGCACCTCACATATGAATATACAGAAACTAAATTTCATAGATATCCTAGCTAGGTTGTCTGTTAGATCCATCACTCTTTTAAAGCCACTAATATTTGCTTTTATTTTTCTTCTTCTTCACGCTATATACCCCTATACCCCCTCTTTTAATTTCATCTCTCACAAAAAGACAAAATTATAATGAAAGTATTATTTCATGGTTGTAAAAATTTCGTTAATTTAGTATAATGAAGGGTTTCAATTTAGCTTTAAATTAGGTATTGTCCACAGAGAAATGCAAGAGCATACAAAATGTGTGCTTTACAAAAAATTAATCTAAATACACTTGACACTAATTTGAATAAAATGACATAGGTAGTTAATAGCATGGATCGCAACACACATTGGTGCCAAGTATATTTATAAATGAACATTCTGTACAATTATTTGTGTGATTAACATTTTTCTATCGTTTTTATGCATATAGGTCTATTTTAGAACTTTCCTATAGAGTGCTGCTATATTTTGGACTCGGGTACGTCTTGCCACAATTTTATATTGTTGTGTAATTTTAACGTAAAATTTACACATATTTTAACGGATCATTTTGCCATCTCTACATATTCCCACCCAATATAGAAAATTGAGTGTTAATTAATTACTTCTCCAATATATTTGCTAGCTTTAAGGCTAAATTGCTGAAGGTGCCATACATTAAATTAAAAATCTGGCAGGCCTACCTTATCTTTGGATGTCTTTATGTATCTTGTCTTTCAAAGTTTAATTTGTTTTTGTGTGTATACATAACTTTTATGTAGTTACGCAAGACGAGCCTTGCTTTAAATGCATGGTTGATATACTCTTTTATTAAAAATATAACTAACTAAAGAATCTTGTCTATGGAATCACCTTGAGAGTTAGGTATTTTATTTATTCTCGATCTATAGTTTTGAAGTGTATCGTCATGTGTAAGATTCAAGTGTACGTATGGTTCATTTTGCATGGTCTTAATATCAATTATTTACCTACTTCAATCTCGTGTATATTGAAAATCCTTCTTTTTGACTTTTTCAGGATTTCATAAAACAATTAACTTTAATATAATTATGGGTCAAAAGTATATTAATTATGTTTAAACTCTTAATTTGAGATGTACCGTAATAAAAAATAATCGAGACTCTTAATTAAAGACAGATGGATGATCTATTATTTATCAACCCACGTGTATTCCAATTAACAAAAGTTGGACTAAAGCTGTGAAAGTAACTCTATATATACTTTCGATTGCAACTGAGAGTAATTAATCTTTATGTTCAAATTCAGGATTTAGAATTATCTTTTCGAATGTTTTAAATTAAGCAGGCCGAGTTTTTTAATTTTTAAAACATGGTTAATGTACTAAAATGTTATGATAGCAACTAAATAAGTTTTATTCTCAACTACTTATTACAGTAAAATCAAATGCAATCAATGTGTTTGTGTAATTTTATACATGGTTTCTTCGTAATGTGATTTAATAATTAAGAAGGTGAAGACAAAATATGTAGTGATCGACTTAATCAACCTCTATCAAGGCTCAAATTTCTTAATTATTAATAATGTAAATACTTCTATTTTGAAAGAAAAATTAATAATAAGATAAGAAATCACAAATTTGGGGTCACTAGAACTACCATTTGTTGACTTTTATAGTAGTGTTAGATATGTATAACATACCCCTAGAACAACATTTTTGTCAATACTATCAATGTTGTTACTTTCATAAATTAGCATTTTCTTGGCATATAGGTAACATATTTTCAAACACATCATCATGTTTTTGTTGTGGAGTCTATCATGCACTTGGGAATTTTGTCTTTCACTGCATTTTTATATTGGATGTATTTATCTTATGAATTATAGTAGAACATGCCTTTGAAAACTGATTTTCAATGGAAAGGTGCCTATGTGTTTTCTATACTACTCTTAAATTTACAATTTTTTTTTATTTGGGACTTGGGTTCATAACAATTTATCAATTAATGTATGCTGTATAAACAACTGATCGAGTGATAAAGTTAGTGAATATGGTATTTGCGCTGAAATTAGAATGAGGAAACAATGGCGGATCAAGGATTCTAAGCTTTAATTATAATTTGATCAAGGGTCAAAAAAGTACAAGTAATGTATTTTTTTTTTTATTTTTTTAACTTGAGGAAGCGAAAAAAAATAAAATAAAATCTTGGCAACCCAATAATAATGAGTATATTATCACTCGTAAAACTTATTTAAAAGTGGCCTAATAAACATATAATATTTTAGAAATAATAATAATAATGTTAGTAATGGTTTCAAATATGTAAAAAGACCCCCCCCCCCCTAATTATATTTATATAAAGCAATGTTACACTTATTATTTATTGATTATCATGTCAGGTGCATGTGTTGTAGGTTTTACATTTTCAGAATGTACAATTTATTAATACACCCGATATAATTAGCCACTATATAAATCCAATAATTAAGAATATTATTTTTCATATATATATGCTTGTAATATTTACTTATCATTGTCATATTGTTCAAAAGTGGACTATGTTGAGAAATAAATGTGAAAAGTTCATATAGAATATGTCATGCATGCTCTCGATCTCCATGATATAATTCTCCACCATATAACAGCCAGAAAAATAAAAATTTCTAGTTAATTAATTGCAATTGGATTAATGGACCACAGGACAAAAGGCTCAACTACTAATTATGTCCACTGAATAATTAGAATTAATTAGAAAAAATAATTTAAATGAAACAAGTTACGTGAAAGCAATATTGGTATAATTAATCACGTGTGGTCCACATAATCAAGAGAAAGTAGTTGATCATTAATTAACAATTTAAAGGATGTAATTTAAAATAGTTGTGTAGTGTTAGGCCAATTTATTAATAGTTTTTAATTTGTGGGGCTGTAAATAAATAACGGGAAAAGAGCTTCATAGAGACAGGTTGGCAGGAAACCTGTAAAGGTCGCAAACTTTTTCCAATTTCCACTTCACAACTTTCATGTTTAATTTGCACTTTCTATGTATTCTCTCTCTCTCTCTCTCTCTCTCTCTCTCTCTCTCTCTCTCTCTTCCTTTTCAATAATAACTAGATGTCTAGATACACTTGATTTTTATGTACATACAAATTTAAGTTAAAATAAAAAATTAATAAAAAAAAGGTAGTTCAATTGATAAGATAATTCTTTATACCAAGAAGTTGGGGACTCATAACCGAATCCGATGTTTTATGATTTATTATGTAAGAGCATCTCTAACCATTGCGTAAATATTTTTGTATGAATTTCATGTGTCAAGACACTTTTGCACAAAACTTGAAGTGTAAAAAAAATATGTTTTAATGGTACATTTTTAAACTTTTGTGTAAATTTTGAATGAACCAATAAGATAATTATGTGTATTAGATATTATTTTATGTAATTTTTTATTATTTTTTCTTGAATTTTGGTTTACACAATATTATAACAACAATAGATTTTAATTTGTTGGTCTTAATGAGTAGATTTTAGATATATATTTTTTATTAAATTATATAATTTCTATTAAAAGTTATTACATTTTAAAGTATTGTAAAACAATTGAGAAAATAAAAGGCTGATATGGCAATGTAAACTTGAGGTGTATTTTACACATTCATTTTACACAAAAACTGAAGTTCAAAATTTTTACAAGTTTTGTATATTTTACACAAAACTTAAATATACACTATTGTTAGAGATGCTCTAAATTCTAAAGAGTGTATATGTCTAACACACAAAAATAATATATTTAATGTTATCACTATGTATTAATTAAAATATAAGGTTCATATTATATTCATCTATATCATAACTCATTTAAACTGATAAATGATTGTCATATTAATATATCATTATTTTTTGTTTCAAATAAATATATCTACGAGCAGGATTCAATATTTTTTTCTTTAGAATGAACCATAACAAAAATGTACACGTGGAGGGGTGAGATGTGGACAAGTAAGAAAGAAGCTGCATGGAAGAAACCAACTGGATTGCTACTCAAGCTAAAGACAGAGAGGAGCAAGCGTAGAGGGTTCATTTTATGATGAGTCAACAATTAATATATATCTTTTAATTAATCATATATTTGAGCCAATAACTTTACACTCTAGTAACATCATCTCTGTTTTTTTATTAGAAAGATTACGGGTTCAAAATTCACAAATGTGATATTTGAATTTAATAAAGTGAATTATGATTTGTTCACCCTTTGTAAATAATTATTGATGATAAATTGATGATACATATGATATTGTTCCTCTCTTATAGAAATTAATTAGTAAGGTGACAATTTTGAGCAAACTTGAAATTGTTATCATTTTTAGAAAAGTATAATTATTGACACTACATATAAATCTTTTAACGCTTTAAAATTAAAACTATTAATTTGGTAGAAAACGAGTAAGTCTTAATTAATGGTGGAAAATAACGTGAAGTTACCAAACCAAAGGAAGAAGAGCATGCAAATTAATTAAAACAGTGGCGCAATAATATATGATCTCGGCGCCGAAAGACATATACATTATATATATATATACACGTCAAATGTCTATAAACAGAACAGGAAAAAAAAAAAAACCAAATTAAGTAGTTGTTGCATCTTTTTATATATACTCTAAAGTAATAACTTCCAACTTATAATTGAATGTTAATAGGCATTACTCTACAACTTTTTTTTTTTGGTCCAAAGAGCAACATGCTCTGATTATATACAAAAATTGGGATAGAAAACCTCCATACCCGAAGGATTACAACAGAGAGCAGAAATTCTCTTGCTATGTGCTAACAAGATGACCCAACAGAGCAAGGGAGTGATCAGCAACAAACAACACCATGAAACCAAAACAAACAATAACAGAAAACATACAAAAACTAAAGCCGAAATATAGGGCAAAAAGCCCTAAACATAAACCCTAAGCAAAAATGCAGCACCAGAGGAGCGGCGCAACCAAGAGTCGGCTAAACCAACGAATCCATCGGTCATGCAACTTGCAAAACACAAGGAGGAGGAATAAACTTCCAATCCTTGGGAGTTTGTGCAAAATAAAGACAAAGAGCCTTTTCAACGGTGGGATAACCCACCAACAAACGAAACCCAACAAATTTAAATCCGAAACCAACAGATCTGGATACCGATGTCACAGATCGAGTGTTAGAGTCGGTAGATCTGGTTTAGGGAGAACAAAGGAAGGCAAGAAGATGAGACGACGGCACCGAAAAAGCCCAGGCAGCAGATGCGGAGCTCCAAAGAGAGCCGAGGAAGCAAAAATGGGGAGTAGCCCCAAAGAAAACCTCAAACACCACGAAAGGCAGTGGAAAAGAGAGAGCAAAGGAAGGCGGTGAATAGACGAAAGCTTCTCTCTCTAGAAGAAAGCACCGCCCCCCTACTTTTGTCCCTAGTATACATTTGTATGGTTTCTCTCTTTTTGTTAACGCAAAAAATAAAATAAAATAAAATAATATTTAATTTAATTTGAAATTTCGCCGCATGTACTTCAAAAATATATTTTGACATACGGTTCTAGTCTTAAATAGATAAGTAATGATACATATTTAGTTCGAGCTAATTGATTTTGAACGCTTTTGGAAAGAAAGTTTGATAAACCAACATGCACAAATTTGAATTTCAGCAAGAGAATGAGATTATGCTGTTCAACCTCTTCAAATAAATTGGTTAAACTAGAATTTGATAAAGAGTTGGTTCCAATTTAAGGCACGAGGACAAAGTTACTTTCAGCGGAGTAAATTATAGACACAAGGACAAAGTTAGAATTTTTTTTTTTTTGAGATAAAGGCAATAAGAATTGTCTCGAAAATGATTAAGTAAAATATTTATTTCCTTATTGCGTAAAGATTGCAATCGTGCAGACGACAAAATACACAAATTAAAGAGATTACATATACAAAGCTAGGTTATACTTCATAAAGAACGAATCGAGAATATTTAATAATTGCGAAAGTAAATTCTCATTGGAAACTTTGATGTTATTTGGATATTCATCGGTTTGAATAAACCATTTTAAATGACACAAATACAATTAATTATAAATCAAATTACATGTGTTACTTATTTATATTACATAAAAAAATTAGTTTTAAAAAGAAACTTTATAATATTTTCATTAGAAAAGGGAGTAAATTATAAGTAATGTTATATGCTATTGAGCTATTCAAACGCACACATTGTTTTATATTTTTGACATAAACAATAAAAATTTATTAATTAGAGAAATAAATTGTACATTGAAAAGGGGAAGAGGCTAGGGAACAAAAAGTCTAGGGCTGCTTCTCTTTCCAAACTAAGTAATATTAATATGTAAATCATATTTGTGAACATCTTCCCGCAAGATATTTGTGAACGTCTCCGAGCAAGTTACTTAAAATAAGATAAGTCTCCGAAAGCACCTTCTAACTCTCTAATAATTGACAGAAAGTCGTCTTCTAACTCGAGGTCTTGAAACTCCGCATCTAACACTAATTGCACGCAGTTCACGCTGCAAAAATCACAGCACAACGAGCATCTCAAATAAGGGGGCGCGATAAAACAACCGAGTTCGAGTCTTTTCCTTTCCTCCTTGTTCGGGTCCATTCAAGCTTGTCAATGTATCAAGGATTTTATTTATTTACCTTGTAAAATGTTAGTGGATCCCCCGTCCATTTTTATAACTCAAAACAGAGAGCCCAACCCTATTGGTATTTTTGGGGCTATATTTATGGCCCAATTCCATTTTTGGGTTATTCATGAAAACTTTATAAACATTTTGAACCATAAACGTGCTCCTGATGCATGGCTAAATCAAACGAACATGCAACGTTAAATCCCAGCACAAAATTAGCTTTGTAATGGAAGAAAACCTAATTTAAATATATGTACTTAAGCTCAAGTTGTAAAAGATAGTGTTTGTTCATACAGAGGGCAATGATGATTCATGTGTATCGAAAAATTATTATTCATCTATTATTGTATTCCACCTATAAGTGTCGTGTGCGGTTCATCTTAAATATTTTCAATGTTATTGTGCACACACTCACTATATCGTATCGTAAATTCATATGATTGATGACTTAGTTACTCAAAGCGAACATCCTTATTCATCATAAAAGTAATCAAATTTAGTGTATTATGTAAGTAACTTTGAGATATTTTATAGTATGAGGAAAAAAAATCATGAAATGAAAGAAAAATTGAGAAGAATGTAATATAGAACATAATAACTTTCTCCATTCCAAGTTACGAGTTCCATTACAAATTATGAGTTCATGCTTGAATTGCATGTAAACGTTTTTAGTGATATATCAACTTTAAGGTAATAGAAAAAATAAAATTTGTTTACTGTTTTGAGAGTAGTCACCGGGAATGAAACTCATGTTTCCGTAACCATTTAATAAAGTAGTCTTCAAAGATTTTAAATTGATAGTCTCACCTTAATTTTTGATATATTTTTTAAAAAAGTGTCTAACTCCCTTCTATATTATGACTACAAGTAAAAGAGGAGGAGGAGTGAAATTACAACCTTCCAAAAAATTTAACTCAAGTGACATTGATACTCCTGACCAACTTGTAAGGATTTATAGTCCTGTACAAATAAGAAATTTTAGAAATTGTTTTGAAAAATCTAGCAAACACATGTGTTTCCTAGATTTTTGAAATTATATTTATTATCAAATTTTAATTTGAATATGATAGATACTAAATTTAAGGATCAGTTTAACAATATCCTTAGATATGTTCTGTTTTACTTTTTTGATTTTTTTTTTATATTGGTTTGACTTTAAATTTTAAAATTTTTGCTTAGGCTAGATTTTAGGTGTTTCGAAGATTTTAAAAGTTGTATTTATTGTCAGATATTAATTTTATTTAGGGTTACTCTCGAAAAATAATATATTTATTCAATAATTTAAGATATATTATTTTTAATTTTAATTTTTCAATTGTCCTTATGTCAAAAAACAGTCATTTTTTAAAAGTTTGGTCTTTAAACTATTACACCAAAACTTGTATTCTTGAGTAGTTAGAGAAGGTAAGATTTTTCCTTTAAACCAAAAGCCCCAATAATTTATTATTTTTCTATCATTTTCTATGTTCCTATCAAACATAATCTTTACTTTAAAGTAAACTTATAGAAATAAAACAGATTACTTTAGAAATTAATTATTAAGCCGACAAATAATTAAATCTTTCCAAAAACATATATGTTCTTTTACTAGTTTTGAACAAACTCAAAATAATCATTTTTAAAAGTTGCTTTTGTTGTTATTGTTGTTAAGAAAAATAAGGCGCGTTCCAGTGTTAACCTTAAAACACGTGTTCCGATATGCTGGGTTTGTTTGTTAAGGGTGTCCCTGGCCAACTGTGTATCGATTCGCACCTTTAATGAGCCGTTTTGGTACGTGTACTTAGTATTGAGATTAAGTGATTTCTTAATATGGGTTTGCACGTTAATTATGAATTATATTATGACTTATCTTATACATCTTATGGGTATAGACTTTGCAATAATATAAGATTAATTACTAGTCAAATTAGGGTTGACGAAACTCTATTTGACCTAGTATAAATAAAGAACCTCCTAGGGTTAATTATTATCATCAAATCAAATCATTATACGCTTTACTCCTCTTCCCCATGCATCTTAGAGAAAAAAAACCATTGAGCACTTATATATCCTTTGGTTGGGAGTTTCAATTTGGAGAGAAATGGAGATAAAAGAAGAGAAAGCATATCTGTTGCCTCATTTGGGAGTTTTTTCGGTGAAAATACGAGAAAAATGAGAGAAAAATAATCAAAACTCTATCCAAATGGGAGAGAATTGGAGAGAAGATAAAGTTTTTTTAATGAAAACTTACTATATTGACAATTTTATCCTTAAAATACATTACAAATATTTTAAATATGATATTTTCTCTCATTTTCTTTTTAACTTACAAATACGAAGGATATATTATAACATTATCTTCCTTCTTAAACTCCTAAACAAAAGAGAGAAAATTATTTTATTTTCTCTATATTTCTCTTCCCTCGTATTAATACTTTCTTCTTTTCTTTATCCCTGGTTTAGGAGTTCCGATTTGGAGAGAAAATATAAGAAAAGAAAAGAAAGTTTATCCGTTCTTTTGTTTTGGAGTTTTTTGCAGAAAGAATACGAGAGAAAGGGAGAGAAAATTAATTAAAACTTTCTTTCTTAAAGCGTTCTCTCCAAATCGGAGAGAATTGAAGAGAAGAGAGTTTTTTTTAATGAAAACTTACTATATTGACAATTTTATCCTTAAAATATATAATAAATCTTAAAAATATGATATTTTCTTTACTTTTATTTTCAACTCACAAAAGGAGAGATTGTAACATTCTCTTCCTTCTTAAACTCCCCAGCAAAAGACAAAAAATTATTTTCCTTTCTTTTCTCTCAGATTAATACTTTCTATCACTTCCATAATGTTCTAAATTAGTGCATTTCATGTGATTGATACGACTCATAAATATATAAATTAAATTAACAATAATTATGTATAACTAAATACAAAAATAACAATATAATTATAAATGCAAATTAAATTATTTTTTAAAAGGGTATTAACTTGTAATGCAAAACAATTCTATATACATATCTTGTTTTGAAGAAATAAGATAATAAAATTATGATAAATATTAATTTTTCTCTAAGGAGTTAAAACTCCTAGTTTTTCTTTTCCCACATTAGAATTTATCAAGCTAACATTTAAATTTTGTTAGAAAAAGGCTAATTGAACTTTGACCCCTACTAATTGTGCTATAATTAGCTTTGGCACCCCAATTTAACATACTATACCTTTGACCCCTATTTTGGACAGTTTTCTTCCACTAATCAATTCTTCTGTCGATTGACCACAAATATTATACAAATGCCTCATGTTGCCCTTGGTTTAACCATCTCCCAATTATGCCTTTAGCACTGCCCCCCACCCCCAACCCAAGATCACCATTAATGAATTGAAGAAAATGATATCGACTTTGTAAATCAAAGAAAATGAACACATTCAAGAGGAAAAACAAGTGATGATATATTAACATTAAAATCATTAGAGTACCAAAAGACAGTGTTTAGGGTCTGTCTTCACCACTTAAAGAAACACTAGCTATTCAATTTAACTTGAATGGTATTTAAACATTACAGAGATATTAACTGCAAACTTACATACCATGTATGTAATACCCCGAATCTCGTTCCGAAATTTTCATATCTGAGGTAAAATGAGCTTACAAATGAAAGTCAAAGCAATGAGATAGAAATATGGGGTGTTACAACCTCCACTCCTTAAATCAATTTCGTCCTCGAAATTCTAGTAGGATGTACGAGACAGAAAACACACGGTTCAAATCCCCACTTGGTCTCCCCTCCTTAAAAGAGAAGCCACGGCCACAATTGAAACAAAATTCAATTAAAATAAAGAAATGATTTTAACGAATGGCCAACGGATGACTAATTTATAAATTAACGGTCTTCTGTCACCAACAGAAAGTGAAACATGGCTCACTTGTGTGAGTGGCCAATCACATTCCTCGTGTTCGACCAATATGTTTCTTTTATTCCAAAGGGTAAATCTCGAATATGATAATCTTTGGATTTTGGGAAATTGGTTCTAGCTTGATTGCGTTTGTTTTCCCGAGTACCGTGGCATTTGGATTCATAGGAACTTGATTGTGAGATTTATTGCTTTTGACATGATTGTAACCTGTATTTCGAGGCATCACAATGTCATTCACTTCCCAATGCTTCAGTCTCTCCATGTAAACACATTCCCCATGCTCACTTTAAATTGATGTGATCTAATGTACACTAATTATGAAAAACAAATTACAGACGCATACTTTACATCCATGTCAACAATTTCACCAACAAATCCCAAACTTAAATTTCATATACTCAATCTAAAAATAACAAAGCTGAAAATTAAAATCAAAATAAAACTTGTACAACCGAACGTATCATAATAGGAAAAAAAATCACACATAGACATACTATACTCCATGTTGATAATATCACTAACAAATCACAAAATGAAAATTGTTATCCACAAAATCCAAAATTGAACCTAAACATAGTAAGAGCAAGTAAACCTTAACATGTCCTGAATTCGAAGGCAAAACAATTTTATCATCGCAAGGCAAAACACTTTTATCATCGCAATTCCCCTCACTTTCATCTTCGTCTTTATCATCATTTTTGTTGACCTAAAAATTCATTAATCTTGTTTTGATAATAACAATATATTAATCATGTGTAATTTAACATGTGTGTTGAATCAATTATAGCCACACTTTAATATTTATCATATGTGGACTGAAACCGACAAAACCAAACGGAGATCACTCCTCTACAAGTATTCATATCATAATGGCATGCCTCTTTCAACATCTTTGATCAAAGCAAGCATTGATATTCAATTCATGAAGATTAAAGATCAAATGAATAGATGAAAAGTTTCAATGCAAATGATGCAAGTGAAGATCAAATTAAAGAAACAAATCAAAGTATTTGAAGACTCGTTTATTCGACAATTGAGTGAGTGCTTAGGATTTATATAAAGTTTCTTGATTGATCATTTTTATAGCTTAATCATGTTTATGCATCATTGTTAAATTGATTGAAAACAAGCTCGAATTGAATTGCCTTTGAAAACTTCATTCTTACAAAAATTGAATTTCAAATAAATTTATATTAATTTCAAACGATCATATTTTGAGTTTTCCCGGAAATAAGTGTCTTAGGGATATATTTTTGAGGTTCACAAAGCATTAGAATTAGTTTTGGAGCTAAATTGCAAAAGTCCAAAAATTAAAATTTTGGCCTAATGAACAGAGATCATCAGTCGACTGATAGGATTTGCTCAGTCGACTAAGGACCATTAGTCAACTGATGAGTTTTACTCAGTTGATTGATACCTCAGAATATAATTATTGAATTTTTGATTTTTTACCATTTTTGGCACCGAACCTCTACCAAAGCTTTTAAACGGCTATGTAGTATTTGGGACTATATATTGGACATCTAAGACACATTTTGACAATCTTGAATCATTATACAAACTCTTCTTTCATCTATTCACAATATTCAAGAATTCAAGCCTTTGAATTAATTATATCATTTATCTTTGAGCTAAATATATTGATCAATTTTGATAATTCTAGTGCGAGTTGCAATTGTATCTTGTAAACACTTAAAAATTATTATTCATTAGTGCGAATCACTAAACAATATTTATTCATTAATTATGAGAAGTTTATCTTATAGGATAACAAGAATGTTAATTCTTGTGTTGAGTGTGGTGAGTAGAATCACATTTGTAGAGTGTTATGAGATAATTACACTTGTAGTGGTTTGATTTTCACTCGGAAGAAAATCGATTTTTAGTAGAACTTCTCGGGGGCACTATCCGGGAGCGGACATATGGTCTAAATAACCGAACCGCAAGAACAAAACGATTTGGGCTCATTTGGTTTAATATTTATAACTCAAGCTCTTTATTTACTTGCAATTATACTTGCTCTCTCATTGCTTGCTCTTGGGATTGCTTGTTTGATTTGCTTATTTTACTTGATATAAACTTAGTTAAAGTTTTATTCTTAAAACTTTTTAATTCTGCATTTAGTTTCATAAATCATATTCACACCCATCTAGGGTTAAAATTCGACCAACAATTTTCTTCATCATTATCGGTGTTATCGTGTTGATTGGAATTAAAATTGCATGATTGAGAATTGGGAGTAGAAAATTTGGACTGAGATTGATGGCAATGTATGGGAGATTTGGGAAAAAATGATGGGTTAATGTGTGATAATGAGTGATCAGATAGGTTGGGGGCTAAACTCTAAAGGTATAAATGAGGAATCATAAAGCAAGGATAATTTGGAGATCAATGCAATACAGTTGCTGCTATAACTTGGCGCATAATTATTGAAATATTTAACAAAGCTTGCATTCCTCACTCTTTCCTTCTTAGGTAACAATAAATGGCAACTCTTTTTGCCGTTTTGAGGTGGGTCATAAGAGTATTAACTGTCTCCTTTTAATTCGTCTACTTTAACAAAAAAAATAGGGCATCCTCGATAACCAATTTGCCTAGCACACGCCGGGGTTAAATAGGAGAAAATAAGGGAAGTCAAAATCTATTTACCCCTACTAAAAAAAATTAAAAAGAAGAAGTTGTAAGCTAATTAAAAAAAAATAGGCCCCTAGGACTACAAAGAAAAAAAGGGTAATTAGCACTTTTGACCGCTGAAGTTTATTCTCTTTTTTACGCTCGTTTTAGAAGTTTTTTTTTTACTCAAAAGCGCACCCAATGTTTGAACTGCATCCCACACTAGTCCAAAAGTAGATGCCCTGTTAAAGAATTGGACGAAAAATCCCTGTGCTGCCCACGTGCATGTCTTTTGAACCGTATTTTCAGTATTCTAAGTTGAAAACACATATTTATAAGGGTTACCCTTACCCATATTTAATCCCTTATATATATATATATACGGATGGGTTTTCAATGGTTACATTATCATTCTACTTATTGATGGGTACTGATAATAATCAATGCACATTGGTGAAGTATCAAATCCTTTAACCTTTTATAGTAGGTTAAGGTAACCTATTCTATTTTTGTTTTTTTAATTAAACTTTAGGTAGTGTTTGGTTGAGATTTTAAAATCACGTTTTTAAAATTTTTACCAAAAAGTCAACTTTACTTCACACTTCTCAAATCATTTTACTTTTCTCTCATAAAATTTTTAAAATACCATAACTTTAAATTCAAAAATCGGAATTAGATAAAAAAAAAATATATTTGATACCTAATCATCGTGATCTATAAAACAAGATCCACTGTGACTATTTTTTTAAATTTTTTTACGAGTTTTTTTGACTTAGTTGAAAAAAACTTCAATAAAAATTAAATTGACTTTTCAAAACATGTTTTAAAATCTCAACAAAATAATATTCCTTAAAGATTTTATTTGCCAAATAGACTTACGATAACCCAATTTTAAATTAGGATAAGTGTTTATGAGTGTTTTCGTCATTTCAGTTTTATACTTAATTAATAACATAAGTTTATGAAAAATAACACTTTCAAAATATATTTGACTTTGAATTTTTATCTCTATACAATAGGTTTACAAATTACATACAACTCAACTATTTCAATAACACTTTTAATTTAATCATTTTATTATCATTCGTGATAAATCATATCACAATAAAAATTCAAAAATTAATTTGAAACATCTCATATAGCCTGTGCTACTGGTTTTATTAGTCACTGTTGATTAAGCCAAAATATTGCATTTTTATATGTATTTAGGTAGCTTAATATGCATGAATTTGATTTTAATTATCCTAAATTGTTAAGAATTGAGCTTTAATCATGAAATAGGATAGTATGTTTGTTTCTAGTGCATTATAACTTTTTTACAGGTTAAAAGTGAACAAGAACGAATCTAAAAGCAAATTTCCCCAAAGTTAGTCATTACCGGTCAAATTCGGAGCTGAATTGAGTTCAAGAAGTGAACCGAAAGCAAATTCCAAGCTCAAGCATGAAGGAAGTTGATGGAAGAGACTAAGAGAAGCCAATAGAGCAGTCCCAAGCAAAGAAGAGTCATTTGAATCAAACCGAGAAATTTTTGAATGAAGAAGAGATTCACCGCGTGCAATGCTGATGTTCTATCCAATTCTGGTATTTATCCGTGCAGAATTTGAAAAAAACTCCAGAAATAGAAGTTGTAGATCTCTGAGTTATCTACACGTAGGAGAAAACCTTACATCAATCGAAATTTGGAGTACAAAGTTATGGCAAAAATACGATCAGTGCACCAGTGGATTGAGTTTGAGCGCGAAAGAATACCTAAATTTATGATGCAGACATTTATTGAATGGGGTCCTTAGCCTAGATGGCAAGTGACCAGCTCTCTACTCATGCTTAATCCAGTGTTCGAATCCTGCAGCCAACAAGTTTTAATTATTATTTTTAAGCTGAGCCGAGAAATTAAGATAGAAGACTTAGTCTCTCGAGCCAACGACTTGATAGACGACAAAGCTAAAAATAGCTTTTGAATTATTATTATTTATTTTATTTTATTAATTAGTATAATTTTTGAATTTTGAAAAAAAAAATTAATGTCGATGATATTTTAGGTTTTAGGTTAATTTTGGGAAGGACGGTCGTCATTTTATTTTTTTCTTTCATTTTATTTTCTTTGAGTAGGGAAGAACAACCGTCATTCTATTTTCTTTGAGTAGAGAAGGACAATCGTCATTTTTGTTCTTCAATAATTCCCAATTTCCTTGCGTAACTAGAAAGAGATATTTTCATTTGGTTTATGGCTTGTATTGAAGAAGAAATAACGTATAATTCTATTTCAATTTGAGTTAAGTGAGTCCCATTACAGTTCTTCAATAACTGCGTAACTATAAGTTTTTCTTTTCATTCAATTTTATTTTTAATTTATTTCAATTAATTCTTATATATTGTTAGTTAATTATGTGTTTGAATGTGATTGATGATTGAAATCCATACATAATTTATAATTTTTATTAGATTTTTTTTATAAATTCCCGCGTAGAACCCTAAAAAATATATGTTTTCTTATTTTAATCATAACTTGCTCGTTTCTTGGCCGATTTTGATGATCCACCTATCAAAACGACCGCGATCGAATTTTCTACAAAATTTTACTGTTTTGGAGATCTAAATTCCGAAATTTCCTGAGGACAGTAGGCGATTTTCGTGACTGCCAGTGTGCTATTTTTTCGAAATTTGTTTAAACCGTATTTTTAATTTATTAATTGTTCCTTAGTTTTAATTGCTGTGAAATTTTGCGTGATTATTCAATTATATTTCAGAAATATGTTTGATCAATTTGTGATTGAATTTATCATATTTTGCTTAATTTTTATCAATATGCTAGCGTAATTTAGTAGTTAGGGGTCCGTAGCGAAAACATGACGGACTAGTGTGAGTATATGATTTAATTGTGATTGTGGCTTGAATTTCTCCTTGGTTATAGGTCAATTAATAAATCTGAAAAATATAGTAACTTTTCATGCGTTAAAAATATGAATTTTTAAGATTATTTCTCGATTATTCGACAAAAGAACCGAAAAACCTCAAATTACGAATTTTTGTACTAAAACTCTAACGAGGCTGAATAGAGGACGGTCCTTATCCTTTATTGAGCTGAGTTAGTTATCCAAGTAATTTAGGAGCTTTGAGCGTTGTTTTGGTGTCATTCCAAAATCGATACCGAAATAGTGCTAATTTTAGCTTTTAATGACTTTTTAAGAACGGTTTTGACGTATGTCATGCATATGCATAATCAAATCTTAGAAATGAGTTAAGCTTTTGATATTTACTAAAATTGATTAAATTTAGTTTGTTTTTGTCACGCACTAGCATTACTAAGTGAAAATTAATTTTTGTAAAAAAATAAATTATAAGTTCCCTTATTGAAAACTAAATTTACATGCAGCTTATATGAGTCTTGTCATGCACTTCTCATGATATGTTCGTGAACTTTAGTATTTAATAATTGGTAAGTTAAGGACATTCATTGTTAATAGGAACTCAGGTCCACAGTCATTTCTTGAATCGGTTGGCCATACTATCTGTAATGTCGTAGCTATGGATACCCATAACGCTCATTTCCCATTTTATTAGACACTTGTTTTAGTTGCTGCTTATTTTATCCTTACTTTATTTATTTATTTATTTTATATTTATTTATTTATATTTATTTATTTTCTTTTAAGTTTTAAATTTAATTTCTTATCATATTCTTTCCTATTCTTAAAATAAAAATTTATTATCTTTTTTTTATTTTATTTTTCTTTTCTTCTTTTCCCCTGTTGAAAGTTTAGCTAGAATAATAAGATTACCATCCTTCCCTGTGGTTCGACCTTGGACTTCCAAGTAAATATATTATAACTTGACCACCTGCACTTTGGTGTATTAATTACGCGTTTCTGAGCGTAGTCAACTGTTCAACTAAATAATAATTTTAACACAATAACATAAAATAATATTAAAAGAAACGTGTTTTCTTAATTTAAAGTATTTTAAACAAACTCAACTTTTAATAATTTAATCAGATACGGAAGTATGCATACGACTTCCTAAATAACATTTAAAATATATCTTATTTAGTATTAAATAATTAATTTTTAATTCAATAATCAATGTGTTGTGTTTGACAAACAAATTTTGTACCATTTTCAAAATTGAGAAGTATATCCACTAATTAAAATTAATTTAGATTACATTTTAATTTAGATTCCTAATCGAAATCTACTTCCATTTTAATTTATTTTCTATTTTCTTTTAAGGTGCGTTTGGATTATATATTTGAATTTAGCTTTAAAATTCAAAAATCTAAGATTCAAAAAGTACATATTTGAAATACAAGAGTTTAAAATTTTGTGTTTACTTAACAAATATAAGGAAATTGATTTCTAAATCCAAATATTATTCCGCTAAAAAATTTATATTTAGATGATTAATAAGCTAATTTTATTTTTTGACACCGAGGTAGAACTCATGCTTACACAAAATTAACCCGTTTGACTCGACCCGCTCCTATTATAATATTTTATTCCTTATAATATAGCATAATTACCACGGAGCGGGAGTAGGTTTATGTGTATACTATTTGCGACGGATTTAGATTTAAAAAAATAAAACCTGCACCTAATTAGGATGTGTTTATAAGCTTGTTGAGTTTGGACAACACACGACCATTTTTCATCACTCGTATTATTATTATAATTAATATTACATGTATATTTATAATAATAAAAAATAATAATTTGTTTAAAAATTAATTAATATTTTTTTCAAATTCGCAAGTTTGATATTTATAAGGAACAACCCTATCTCTAAAATTTGAAAGTTATAACTTTAAGATAAGTATCAAATCTAATTATTTGAATATATTTATAAATATCGAATCATAATTTCACATCAAACAAAAACATTTAGATTTGATATTCCAAATCCAAATCTCATGTTAAAATCTTATCTTAAATCCACATTCCAAACACATCCTTAAAGAATTTTAAAGGGTTTTATTAAAAAATATTTTCAATTAACTATGTTATTAATACTTCTACCACTTTCTTTCACATAATAATAATAATAATAATAATAATAATAATAATAATAATAATAATAATAATAATAATAATATCAAGTATACATATTCTTCTATGTTGACAATCACAGTAGACCTATTCATGTTTATCAAATTTTCAATACATAATCATATAAAGTATTCATGATCATGTAATTAATTAGTTAGAACAACATTTGGTACTGTAATTTATAATACGAATAATATTTTTCTTTCACTAGAATGGTTTGTGAGAGTATAATTATGCAAAAAACATACCATAAACCTTTGAGATTTATTTTGTACTTCAAAAAAAATATTTTTTTATAAAATTATGTGAAATAAATGAGCCTACAAACAATTCTAAAAAAATTCATCAAAATTTTAATTTTTTTGAAAGGATCACCATTCTCAACTATTTTTATTTTTCTTTTTTGCTGTACATAAACTTTTTTCTTTCTTTTTAAAATTGTAGCATCTTTTCAGAATTAATAACATATATATATATATATATATAATACTTATGTTCTTGGTTAACTTTTGTGATAAGATTTTAATTTCGTGTTCAAATTTAAAATCTTTGTTTGAGATGTTTAGTTTCAATTTGAGCTTTTGTTATTTATATTTTGTTATTATTTTATTTTTTAACAGATGTTATCTTTAATAAGGGGTGGTTTTGAAAATGACTATCTTTTATTTTTAATAAATTAAAACTTATTTTGTCATCAATTAAAAAGTTGTTTTTGAAACTAATCCTAAAAATAGAATGTCCTTTGTTTGAATGAGAGTAATTGATTTGTACTTTAAAAAAAAGCTCCATATTTTTATTTATTTAATTAAAGTAGATGTACCTCTTAATATAATTTACTTTTTAATATTAAATCATCAATAAAATAATATTTATAAAATAATATCAATAATATTTTTTTGTTAGTTTATTCACACTTATGGATTAATTTAGCATACAATACTAAATAACTTAACAATGTAGATTAACTGAAAAATATCAATATAAATAAAATTACCCATTTTATAAGGGTAAAGAATAGGGATATTCTGTATTGGAATTACAAAATCATGTAATGAATATCTAATTTATGATTCCTTAAAATTAAATAGAAAAAAAATGCCATGTTATGAGGTAACAACAAGTTACTCACTTAACCTTACATTTAATAATTTGTATTTCTCTAATATGAATTAATTATTGTTAGCTAACTACACATTTGATCTCAACTATTGATTTTTCATCCAATGATTAATATTACAATAACCATTCATGAATAAAAATAAAAATAACCATTAAAACCACACTCATATATATATATATATATAATTATATACATACATCTATTAATAAATCAGGTCAGTCCTAATATAACAGGACTCTTTATGTTTATGTTCCCAACTGGTGGCTCAGATTTAATGTGGATGTTTATCTTTTGATCCAATATTTCAAGATTATTATGGCATGTTGGTAATATTGATTATAATAATAGGTATTTAGTTAATTTGCTATATTAA
Source organism: Lonicera japonica (assembly GCA_021464415.1). Classification (NCBI taxonomy): domain Eukaryota; kingdom Viridiplantae; phylum Streptophyta; class Magnoliopsida; order Dipsacales; family Caprifoliaceae; genus Lonicera; species Lonicera japonica. Next base: position 37,957,004 of record CM038469.1, on the reverse strand, counting down.
AGAGTTTACAACTTATAAAAATTCTACTTATATCTCTATAGCCATTAAATATTTATTTGCAAATTATAGGTATTTAATTAATTAACTATATTAAAGAGTTTAAAATTTATAAAAATTTTAATTGTATCTCTATAGTCATTAAGTATTTATTTATAAATTAGAGTCTTTATATATCTTTAATATGCCCCAAATTATTTAACATGTAAATTATTTATAAAATAGCATCTCCAGTATTGTAATATATTAGTATTTTGTTTAATTAGAAAATATAGTTTTTTTTATATTTTTAGCATCCTCATATTATTTAACACGTAGATTATCTATTAAAGAATATCTTGAGTAATAGTAGGGCATATTCACATCTTATTTGCACTGTCATGTTATCTCTCTCTCTCTCCAGCTTTTTTTTTAAAACTTCAAAATATAATAAATTTTAATTTAACAATATTTAAAGTTCATTTTTCTAGGGCATTGATTTGTTTATGATTTTTTTTAAAGTTTACAAATTGTATATGCAAAAATAAATTAATATTATGTGAAAGCAAAATGATTATGTTAAAGAAATTTATCATCTTTAAGCATAATTAATGAACTCAAAATTTGATTACTTAAAAAAAAAAACTATAAATTTAGTTTGATAACAAATAAAATTACCTTAATAATAGTATTCAGGATTTGGGATGACAAATATTCATCCCAAAAAGTTTTGACCAACTATGACCCGAAGGCTAATATTTTTTTATTTTTTTTAATTGTGGTAAGCTCAGATACCTTCTAAAATAAATACAATTTGAGTTATATTCAACTTAGGTACATATAAATATAGCATGTTGAACTTAAATAAATCCACATATCCGACGAAGGAGAGCCGTCTTTTTGGGGCCTAGACGATCCCCGTGGCAATGTCCAAAAGGACCTAATAATAACGCGTGTCAAAAGTTGGTAGGTTCAGTCATATAGTAAATGTGGCATCTTCAAATTTTTAAATTTAAAACTCTATTCAACCTTGGATTATGTTAGAATTATTAAATTTTTGGCAGGCTGAGATTGAATTTGACATAATTCACTCAAAAACAGATTATTAACCATCGTTATACAACTTCAGTGATAATATTATGAGATTATCTAAACTTATGTCTAAAGTGAAGGTTCAAATTTAATTTAAGTTTCTATATTTTAATCCAACGGCTCAAATACTCTTAATTGATTATTTATATTTTCATCTGACAACTTACATATTTATGTGATAACTAAACATGTATTTATCTCTTAATTAATTTTAATTCATGTGATAAACTAAAAAAGTACTTATCTCCTAATTAATTTTGGTTTATGTAGAATATTTCTATGATAACTAAACAACAATTTATTAATTAACTAATCACTATTGATTATTGAAGTATTTAGAACTATAATAAATAAATAAATAATGGAATAACTTAAATTGTAAATAAAATTTAGTTTTTTTTAGAATATTAGGTATGTATGAATAGTTTTATTACTAAAATGATTTCTTTAGTTATATTTTTCCCTACCATTATTCGATTATTAGGCATGTATGAGTATTTTTTACTATCAATATAAATTATTTATTAATATTTTAACATTTAGTTATATTAAATTCACTGTAAGTTTCAATTGCTCAAAATTATTTATATTTTTTTATTATAAATAGTAAAAATTAATTTTCTGAATTTAAGAATTTTAATTTTTTAACACCCCTTTATTTCTAAAAAAAACAAATACAAAGGGCATCATGTCATATATACACTAACAATTACATTGTTAATCATTAAAAAAATTAGAAATTACGAATTTATTTATTTATCTCTCAGGATTAAAGTAGTGATATTTACAATATCAGTTTATTTAAAGAAACAATATAATTAATTATAAGAAATGATGAAAAAATAAAAAATAAATAAGTTAATTGGAGGTCATAAGGGTATACTCAAAACTTAGAATATATCTAATATTGTATTTATTATTTTTTTTTAAAATAGAATAATAATAGTTTATTTTCTCTGGAAACAAATTTTAATTTTTAAATATTATGTTGGTCTAAATGTAAATATATTAATTTAAACTTATTCAATTATTCTCTTCGGCATATGTTTATCCTATACATGATTAGAAATTTCAAAATTTTAAAAATCCAAAAAAAAAAACTAATGAAAATATATAAGGTTGTCTTCTTTTCACGACTTTTTGGAATAATATGATTTAATAAATCATAATATTTAAAAATCTGATCTAAAAATCTCATAATTTTTAATTTAGGTGTTTTTTAAACAAAATTAGAAAATTTAAAAATGCAGTAGTGTAAGTTGGGTTTAACTAAGATTTTTATACATTTAGGTATTTTAGTTTTAGAGAAAAGTATTACTAACCAATAATAGGAGAGAGATAAAATTAAAAAAGATTAATAAAATTTAAATTATGGGGATTCCAAAATCCGACCAATAATAAAGGAAAGATATGATTAAAAAGAGATTGATCAAATTTAAACTCTGGGTATTCCAAAATCCCAAAATTTTGAACGGATTTTGAAATCACGTGATTTTCAAGGATTTCAAAATTTGACGGAATTTAAAGTATGAAAATGTATCCAAAAGAACACTATTAAATTATGTAAATCACATGATTTTTCAAATATTATTTGAAAATCACGCGAAAAGAACATACTTTAAATGAATTCTGTTGGGATTAACTTTATTTACAAGGAGTCAATAGCTAAGTTTAGGGTTTTAGCAAATTTGAATTCGATATATCTAAACATATGATTAATTGAAATTATACTTAACTAAAAGCATATTTATTTAAAATTAATTAATTAATTAAAATCTACCCTATTTACTATATATACTTATAAACCTTAAATCACTCTTCCCCTCCTTACCCGTTGTAATTATATTGGTATTTTAAAGAAAAAATGTTATATTTCAGCAAAATTGTGACAAATTGACAGAATTTACGTGAAGACGAACTTAAGTCATTTAACACCCAACTTTTTCAGATTATAAAATAAAAAAGGAGTATGTCCTATATTAAGGTTTGCTTAGTTGAAAACCTGTCGAATTAGACCATTTTTCATCACTAATTATAACAAAAATGCAATTAGATAGACTTAATTTACTCTAGCACTATTTGAATAATAGACATACAATTACATTTTTTAAATTTGGTTAAGATTAAAAATTAAAATTAATGCCATAGGGACAAATTTAATTCCTCTTATTATCAAATTAAGATTATAATACTACTTTTTTAAGATAATGCTAAAATTAATTTATCTAAAAAATAGAAAAATTTGAATAAGAACTCTTAATATAAGATAAAAAACTAATTGAAATTATGAGTAATTATAAATATAAAAAATGTAATAATAAATTTGATTTTAAATAATATCACCAATTATATATATATATGTACAATCAAATCGTACCGTATCCACAGCCATAAGCCAGTAAATATATATTATTGGTCATCATCCCCAACCTTGGCCAACTCCACCATCTCGACCTTTCACTTTTTAAACCTTCCCCCTTCGTCTCTCATCCCCAATCCCCATCAACATCAAAGTATCAAACTCCTCTCTCTCTATCTCTCTCTCTCAACACCATATTTCCCTTTCTTTGACCATCATCATCATTGCATATTATATAGACAAAATCCCGTAGGTCTCAAAACATGAAAATGAAATTTTATAAAGTACGTTTCTTGTTAAAAAATGAATAAGAAAAACTATACCTTTATTGCCAATTCAAAAATTGCTCATCGTCATCATCAACTAAACTCAATTGGGTACTCAAATTATTACTAGTACTACTTACTGTACATTCTCGTTGTTTTCAATTTCCCAATTAAATTCTTTGGATCCTCGATTCAGCAACAAATTCAATTTCGATATGGCTATCTTGAGGGTTCTAATCCGATCCCATTTCTTTGATTTTGATTTATACCTCTGTAATTCATCCAATAGGCGGGTTCTTTGCTTTGATTAAAATACACCATTGAAATATACACACTTACATTGATTCAGAGATGATTAATAGAGATGGCCATTGAAGGAGAGGAAAAGGGTTGCAAAATCTGGAGAGAGAGAGGGACAGACGAGTGGAAAGGAACAGCTTGAAAAAAAGGAAAGAGAGACATAATGGAGAGGGGCTGCTTGAAAAATTATACTAGAGAGATTGAGAGTGTAGAGGGACTCTACTTGCAAAATCCGACAGGAAGAAGGACGAATCAATTGGTTGGATTTGGGCAGAAATAAAATTGAGAAAGAAGAAAAATAATTAGGGTGACTTTTCCATCTATTTTTTTAATGAGATATTTATTTTTGGACGAGTCCTGGGTAAGTGAAAAATTGTGAGATGAATACAAGGAGACGGATAAACTTTCAGACCCCGTTTGATAGTAATAAGAATACATTTTTTTTTATAAAATATTAAAATATGATAAAGGATACATACTTTATAAAAATGAGTATGAAATAGATAGTACGTCTCAATTTATTTTTATCTTCTCACTCAAATTAATTATTTTTATTTGTCATGTTACTATCAAACGAAACTTAACGATCCGTTTGGATTAAAGAAGAGGGATGAAAAAGGAATAGTTAATTAGGAGGGAAAAAAATGTAATAGAATAAAAATGAATGAATTTTATTTTATTGATGTTTAAATAGGTAAAGGATGAAAAATAATGGAATAAAAATAAATTTATTTGGATAGAAAGTAGAAAAGAAAGAAAAGAAAATAAATGTAATTTAATATATTACTAACAGATTAAGATTAAATTTGAAATAACGTAAAAAAATTATTAATTTTTTTTTCTTTTCCTCCCAATTCTTCCAATATTAAAAGTAAACAAAATAAATAAATATATTCTCTTCCAATTCCTCTATTTTCTTTTCATTTCTTTTTATAAATTTATTTTAAGGATCGAAGAGTCGAAGATGTAGAACAGAAAAAATTTTTATTGAAATATTACAAGATTACTCTCTAAGACACACACATTTGTCTTAAATAGAGAGAAAAAGTAAAAGTACACAGTAAAAGCAAATAGTAAAGTGCACAGTAAAAAGCAAACAGTAACACTTAAATAATTACAAATAGTATTTTAAACAGTAATGAGCAATAATTAATTGCTGACTCTTGGTTGCGTGTGTTCCAGGATTGCAGTCGTTCGGCCAAGAATTCTTTACTTTAATAAAGCTGTCTGGGTATCATAATTATTTCTTGATATTTTACTCCACTTGATTTTTTCCTTTGTCTTGTTTGGCAGGGGGAGTTGTTGAGTCTTCATATAGACTAACGAGCCATCTTCCCATATGTGTTGTCATATCTTCATTGGGCTCAGCAAAATCATCATCATCAATATTAACCAGTTGATTACTCGGTTCAGATTTTACTTCAGACTTGGAGTCTTGGGAAACTGACATAAAATCTTCATCCATATCTAGTTGAGAGGCTAAATTTTGAAGGATTTTAGCTTTAAGCTCTTTTATAGGGGTGTTTGGAAATTTCTCTTTAAGAGAAGCCAGAGAGGGAGTTTTAAACTCAGATTTTTCAATAACTTGCTTTTTTAAGAAATCATCATCCGCAGATTTTTTATTGAACTCAAGAAATCAAATAAGTCTTTTTTAATTTGAACTATAAGATCCGTGGTGTCAAACTTTTGCCACCATTTATAATAGTAGTCACGGACTTAAAAATATAAACCATTACTTCGAGTGGTAGTGTTATAGTTCCACTGAAATATCCATGGAATGTGATATTTAGTAAAAAAGTGTAATAATTCAAAATTTGAAATAGGATGTTGCTCCTTAATAAGAAGCCTGGGATGGTTTTTGCTATAAGCAATAAATAATTCATATAAATTATTTGGGAGAATATCCTCTTCGGGGCCATTTAATATAATCCACTGAAAAAACCAATGAGGAAGAGATTCTAAATAAGAATCATCGCATTTAATGCTGTCAATACGGAAAAACCAAGTATGGAAATTATATTGGTTTTGATATAGAAAGGCCTTTTTCCAGGCGTCAATATAGTCCCAATAATTATAAGTACGGGGATCAGCTCTATTATCTGAATAATTAGTCCTTAACCATTTGTTCTTTATTGGTTCTTTATTGGGATTTAATCCCCATTCTTCAATACTAATAACTCCTTTAATAAAGGCTTTGCTGAAGGCAATTTTTGGGTTAAATGAACCCACATTTCTGTTCATATGTGTGAATACTACACTCTCGGTATCTTTTAATATAGCTTCATAATATTCTCTTGTCTTTCCACTGATAAGAGGAAATTCTAGTTTATTTTCGAAATATCTTTGGGCAATAGTCCCAGGATTCATCGCATACTTTTTTATCACCCTTTTGTAAATAGAGAACGAAATCTTGCTGTGACTTTTTTAAAACCACCTGTGTTTCTTCTTTAAGAGCCTCTTTGAAAGTCCCGGGGTACGGTGGTTTAACCTGAGAAGAGGACGGTTGGGATTTAATCCCAGATGAACCAATATTTCGAGCAGGAAATCGAGGGGGACCTCCTCTGCCTCTATTTCCTCTATAAGAGGAAGAGGAAACAGATGGTCTGCTCATGAGACCTTTCCCTGCAAAAATTCTCTAGTTAAGAAATCAGGAAGGGAATTCAATTCACCTTTTATAAATTCTATCTTGAAATCAAATACTGATAATATTGCTTGCCATCTAGCAAATATTTGTTTTGAAGCAATATTTTTTACATCCTTTTCAAGTACATCTTTAGCTGCTTGCCAATCAATACGTAATAAAAATTCTTGGTTTAATAAATCTTCTTGGAAGTCAGAAAATACATTCAACAACAGATAAAATTTCTTTTTTAATAGTAGAATAATTTTTCTGAGCATCATTCCATTTTCCTGAAGTAAATCTAGATAAGATTTCTTTATCAGAGTTTTCAAATTTCTGTTTAAGAATACCACCAAAACCAATATTTGAAACATCTGTTTCAACAATTTTAAAAGAATAGGGCGAAATAAGGGCTAAGCAAGGAAGTTGTTTAACTTTTGATTTAATAATTTTTACAGCTTTAGTGTGTCTGTCAGACCAAGGAGGAGGTTTTTTTCTCAGTCTCTCATACAAAGGAATACAATCTGTAGCCAGGTTCTGGTAATAATCACGAATATAATTTAAAGATCCTAAAAATCTTTGTAACTGAGTTTTATCTTTAATTTCATTAGGGAATTTGTCTGTAAATTCAATAGCCCTATTAATGGGAATAATATTACCCTTAGTAATTTCATGTCCTAAAAATCTTATTTTAGTTTGAAAAATACTCATCTTTTTAGCTGAAACAACTAAACCAGCTTTTTTAATAATTTTTATAAATATTTGAATATGCTTAATATGCTTGATCAACACTATTTGAAAAGATAAGAATATCATCAATGTAAACAATATAAAAGGTACTGTAAGGAGTGAAAATATCATTCATAATATTTTGAAATTCTGAAGGGGCATTTTTTAGCCCGAATGGCATAACATTCCACTCGTAATGTCCAAAGGGTACTGTAAAAGCAGTCATATATTTATCGTCTTCAGCAATCTGAATTTGCCAATAACCAGATTTTAGATCAAATTTAGAAAATATAGTAGCTGCTTGTAATCGAGCTAATAAATCTTTTTTATTAGGGATAGGATATCTAATCCATTTCAAGGACTTTGTTTAAGGGTTTATAATTTATAACAAGCCTAGGAGCACCTCTCTCAATTTCAGAGGCCTTATTCACATAGAAGGCAGTACAACTCCAAGGAGAATAACTTTTTCTAATAAGTTTTTTCTCTATAAGAGAAGAGATTTCAGTTTTGCAATACTCTAGTAAAACAGAATTCATTTAGGCTGGTCTAGCCTTGGTAGAAATATTATTTTCATTAAAATCTTCCTCATAAGGAAGGGGAACAATATGCTTTTTTCGATCCCAAAAAGCAGTAGGAATATCACTACAGATTTCACGAATAATTTGTTCTTGTAGATTTTTAATTGAGAGTCTTATTTTAGGAGCATTAATTTGAAGATTTATGTTCATAATTTTAAAATCTTCTTGTAAATATTCTAGATGTTTTTCTTTAAAAACGAGTTTGTCTTTAACCTCATTTACTTCTTTAATATGAGATTTAGTAATAAATTTAAATAAAATTTCTCTATTGTCAAATTGAGTAACTACTCCCTCCTCAGTTTTTGTAAATGGTTCTATAAGTTTTAAAAAGGGAGTTCCCAATATAATTTTTTGGGATAAATCTTTGATTAAAATAAAAGTACTTTTAATACACAAACCGTCATTACAAACATAAGCATTAGATAACTTAAATTTAATTTTAAGTTTATTTCCTCCTGCACTAGTCATGGATTCAGAAGTTTTTTCAAAATACTTGGTAGGCACCAAACCTTCCCGAATATAATTCATATCCGCCCCTGTGTCTAAAAGGGCTATATCCTTTAACACAAAATCTTTATCTATTACAATAGTAATGTTGACATACCATTTTTGGATAATAATATTATCAATGAGATTAAGAAAGTTATCACTAGTATTTAGGGTAACAGCCTGTGAAGAACTTTCAGTATTATTAGTAGAAGTTTTTTCAAGAATAGAGATGCGAAACTTAATATCTCTAATTTCAGTTTTTAAACTATTAATTTCATTTTTTATATCAGAAATAGTGACTTCTTTCTCAGGAGTTTTATAAAAACTTTCAAGAATATTGTGCAGAGAATAAGGTTCTGTACTAGGAAGAATACTTTTCTCAGTTTTAAATGTGGTCAAGTATTGTTCTATAAGTTTGCGTTTGACATTAGTATCTTCAACTTGGTCTATAAGATCTAGAATAGACTATTCTTCTTTAGTTAGAACAATTAATACTAAGACCATTGGTTTCTAATATAGCCTTATAATAATCAGTCTGAGACTTGCACTTACAATCAGAATCAGACTCCGAATTTTTACTAGAGGAACCAGAAGGGGATGATCTAATTTCATTAACTTCTTCTTCTTCATTTTCTTCCTCATCATCACTAGGGTTCAATAAAACCGCCATAAGTTGCCTTTTAAGGCTTTATCAGCTATTTCACTAAGTTTTTGCTTGGTCCAACACTTATTAGCATAATGGCCAGCCTTACCACATTTTCTACAAATAATTTGACTTATATTGGGCCTTTTATTAGGCCCAGGCTTCCTATGAGGAGTCTTAGAGGTGGAAGGTTGAGGGGTTTTTATATGTGATTTTTTACGCCTTTTATGGTGCTTTCTAGTTCTATTACAACTATCAGTAGTTTTCTTAATTCTAGAATAAGGAATACTCATATCATAAGCAAACTGATCACAAAATTCTCCTATTTCTTTACGACCAGTTAAATTCTGAGCTTTAAGTTGAGCTTTAAGCTTAATGTCATTACATAGGGATAAACCTTCAGCAATACATTCACTAATAAGATAACCATAAGTATAATCCTTATAAGGAATGGAAGTACCACCATGTTTTTTACTAATACGGTCTTTAACCTTCTGAGTAAATAAAGTAGGAAGACCTGCTATAAATTTTTCTTTCCAAAAATCGGCATTAGCGTCTTCCCTGGTCATAACTTTGGAGAGGAAAACATCCTTATACCATCTAAAATGGGTCAAAGTAGGGCACTTCAAATTTATTAATAAATCCTTACTTCTATCCAATATGGTAGGGTGAGGGCCTATAAAATGTTGTACAATAGCAGTGAGAAGAGAATAAACAACATTCTCTTCAGCTTTAGGTTGAATCTGGGTAATATCCTGGCCTTGCTCATTTTTAGTAGTAACATTAATATTAACTATTTTTACAGAGTTTTTAATCTCACTTCTCTGACTATCAGTCAGAACGTTATCCCACCAACCTCTTAGTTGGCCAGAAAAACCTGCAATCATAAATTCAGCAACACTTTTATCGCTACTACCACTAGCCTTGCAAGCAGTACCATACATAGTCATTCTGTATAACTGGGTTAATATTTGGTATTCGGACATTCCATCAATATACTATTCGTATATAGTTTTAGCACTAAAATTAACTATAGGATTAAAAATAGCTTCTTCCTCAAATAGCATATCTTGAGGGGTAGGACGCTGGTAATAAGTCCTAGTAGGAGCCATTTGGGTAGCCACATGGGTTTTACCAAAAGTTATTTTATTAAGATCTCCTTCCATAACTAATAACTCATTTTTAAATTGAGTGATATCGGAGAAATCAGTCTCATACTCAGAGACATCCTCAGTTTGGGTGATTGGGAGAATTTGTTTTCCATTAATAAACGAAGCTTCTCAAGCTTCTTAGTAAGAGCTTCAACTATTTCTTTGTTTTTATCATTATGTTTAAATTTCTCAGTAATCTCTATAACAGGTTTAATATAAGAGGTTTCTACCTTAGGTCTTTCTATAATAGGAGCAGGCCTTTTTTCTTCGAAAGCTTGAACCTTTTCTAATGTTTCCTCAATACGAGTTAATTGACTTGCTATGGTTTGTATATGCAAGTTAGTGTAATTATTTTGCTTAATAACCTTATTAAGATCATCAGGGCTTATATGGGACGAAGTTATCCTAATATTGGACGAAAATGCATTAGTTTCTAAGGTCTGATTTTCTCCTACCTCTATTTTTAAGGCTTCAGTAGGAGGATAAAGAGACTGGACCATATTTTCAGAAGCTGTTTTCCAAGTTTTATAAAAGCTGTCAATAGTACAAATAGTAGGATAATCACCTTCATAATTACTATAAAACCATGTGACAAAAGGAATAACTTCCTCATTGTCGTCAATATGCTCATAAAATTTATTTTTAAAATTTATTTTTTTTCATCAGAAAATTCTGCAAAAAACCATTTTCTAAAATCAGAATATTTTTCTTGCATAAATTATGTATTACAATCAGTTCGTTTATAAGAAAATTCACTTTTAGTAAGAGTCATAATTTGTTTCATAGCAAAACCTAATTCTGAAATAGTGTCAGGTTCATTTTTTGAAGGTTTAGAATAAACACCATGAGGAATATTTTGCTGGGAATTAATGACTCCTTCAAATTGCAACTCACCATCTTTAGTACCAGAAACTCTTGCTTCTAAGGGATTGCTAGAAATAGGAATACTAGAGCTAATAGTAGGGGCCGGTGTATAAAATCTTTGGCTTTCAGAATGAGAAGCTGAAGATGGTCTTTTGGATGAGGTAGATAACCTAGCAGTCTTATTATTATCAAATCTAACAATAACATCTTCATCATTAAATTGAAGAATTTTCTCAATTTTTTTATTTTCAACAGGGGTTGGTGGAGCTGCAGCCTCCAGAAGCCATTGTTCAGGTAATTCAATTTCATTCCATTTAATGGTTCTAGGCACGACTATATCAAATTTTAATAAATTAGTTTCAATAAGTGTAGTTTTGCCCTTAAGGATCATATCTTTTAGCATTAGGGCTTAGGGTATTCATAACTTTATAATGGACTCTATAAGTGACATTTAAAGGTTCACTACCTTCTTTTAAATCATAACCACTCATTTGAATGTTTAAAGTTAAAACATCTAATAAATTTTTATCAGATAAAGATACAGAATAATCAGGTAAGCAGTTAAAATAAACTGAACCATCACATAAACTAGTCTGGATTATTCCTAATAAGGAATCTTTAAATTTATTATGTCTACAATCACGTAAAGCAATTAATAAGGAGTTATTTAAACCTAGAGAAGTTAAAGGTTTAATAGCCACTTGAATAAGACCAATATGCATATATTTATATTTATCTTTATAACGCAAGATTTCATCCTTCATGTAATAACTGCATATGATCAAGATTATTACCGACATGAATAGTCTGTTCAATAGTTTTAATAGACATAGAAGAAATAAAATCAAACATTCCAGAATTATAAATTTTGTTTGGTTTAACCATAGGTAAATGCCAGTTTAATAATTTATTTTCTATATTAGAAAATTCGACATCATCAGTGTTCTTTATAAAAGAACTGGGAACATATTTTGAACGCGAAATAGATCTGCTCAACATTTTAAGAGAAAAATTTAATAAACAGAAACAATAAAATTAGCACGTCTGTCAACGATTTACGCAAACATAGATAACCAACAAGCAATACCTTTGCTAAAAGGGTTAGAGCTGCAACGCGACTTGGGTGACGTCCCACTAATTCCTGGCTCTGATACCAAATTAGACTAAGGATCGAAGAGTCGAAGATGTAGAACAGAAAAATAGACTTTTATTGAAATATTACAAGATTACAGAACAAAGAAAGAAAACAGAGAAGAACACAACAGCGGGGGAGAGAAAAGGAAGAAAGAAGAGAAAGAAAAAGAAAGACCCCTCTCTAAGACACACACATTTGTCTTAAATAGAGTGAAAAAGTAAAAGTACACAGTAAAAGCAAATAGTAAAGTGCACAGTAAAAAGCAAACAGTAACACTTAAATAATTACAAACAGTGTTTTAAATAGTAATAAGCAATAATTAATTGCTTGACTCTTGGTTGCGTGTGCTCCAGGATTGCAGTCGTTCGGCCAAGAATTCTTTACTTTAATAAAGCTGTCTGGGTATCATAATTATTTCTTGATATTTTACTCCACTTGATTTTTTCCTTTGTCTTGTTTGGCAGGGGGAGTTGTTGAGTCTTCATATAGACTAGCGAGCCATCTTCCCATATGTGTTGTCATATCTTCATTGGGCTCAGCAAAATCATCATCATTAATATTAACCAGTTGATTACTCAGTTCAGATTTTACTTCAGACTTGGAGTCTTGGGAAACTGACATAAAATCTTCATCCATATCTAGTTGAGAGGCTAAATTTTGAAGGATCTTAGCTTTAAGCTCTTTTATAGGGGTGTTTGGAAATTTCTCTTTAAGAGAAGCCAGAGAGGGAGTTTTAAACTCAGATTTTTCAATAACTTACTTCTTTAAGAAAGCATCATCATCCGCAGATTTTTTTATTGAACTTAAGAAATTCAAATAAGTCTTTTTTAATTTGAACTATAAGATCCGTGGTGTCAAACTTTTGCCACCATTTATAATAGTAGTCACGGGCTAATAAATATAAACCATTACTTCGAGTGGTAGTGTTATAGTTCCACTGAAATATCCATGGAATGTGATATTTAGTAAAAAAGTGTAATAATTCAAAATTTAAAATAGGATGTTGCTCCTTAATAAGAAGCCTGTGATGGTTTTTGCTATAAGCAATAAATAATTCATATAAATTATTTGGGAGATTAAATTTGAAATAACGTAAAAAAATTATTAATTTTTTTTCCTTTTCCTCCTAATTCTTCCAATATTAAAAATAAACAAAATAAATAAATAAAAAAAATTGATATTTTCTTCCAATTTCTCTATTTTCTTTTCATTTCTTTTAATAAATTTATTTAAACGAGTGAAACACAATCGTTTCTCATCTTTTCTTTCTTTTCTTCTCATTCCCCGGTCTGTTTAACAGACCGTAAGAGTCAAAAGGATTCATTACCAAGAAAAAAAAAAAAAAACCAACTTGCCAGGAAAAGATAAAGAGAAACAGGGAAACACAAATTTCACCCGAATAAAATCAGAACTCCAAAACCCTAGGCTCTTTCTCACGCTCTCGAGAAAAAAACACAAATATCCCCCGATACTCGACGAATTACAATAATCATATACATACCTCGTAATCATTTGGTAGCAGAGAAAAAAAAAACGAGTTTCAATTCTGATCGGATCCCCATAAATCCGACAGAAATGGCGTCGACGAAGCTAATGGCTTCTTCGACTTCTCGAAATTCGGAGCTTAGACGAAGATCATCATCATCCTCTTCCACAAAATCCTCCGCGATTTCAGATTTCCTTGACCAGACCACTGCAAACGACAATAGTTTGGGCTCAATGACCTTCGATAGTGCCTTATTCGACGGCGAGATCACTTTGTTAGATGCTGCCGGTGCTGTTACTGGTATTAGCGATAACGAGGCCAACGGCCGCGGTGCTCCTGCAATTAGCCGGCAGGAGAGCGTGTCGAATTCTGGTACTAAGATGGTAAGGAGATTGTGATACACAGACTCGGATTTATTTATTTATTTTGTACTTAATTTCGGTTTGTGACTGTAGTTCATTTTATAACCCTGAATGTTTTATTCTGAATGGAAGTTGTGAAAAATATGTTTGATTTTATTTGCACCGAAGGCGGAATATATGATATTTTATGATTATACCTATGTAATGAATAAAAAGAACAGCGCACTGTTGGAATTAAATTACATTAAAGCTAAATTAAGCATTGGGCAGATGACTTGTCTCTTAAGGCCGAGTGCTGAATTTTAATCTAATTTGGCATTAAGTGATAAGAAACAAACACTAATTCTACGTCCATTCAGCATTAAGAGTAAAAATAAATTATACCTAGGACATAGATATAATCCTTAAACCAGCAATTTTTAATGGTTTTGGACAAATAAATATACGAAGTTGTACTACTCGAAGAGTAGAACGGATTGGTACATAATTCCGCTTTAGTTGGAGGGCGAGTCCCACCAAAAAATAGGTACAAAGTGGACCAAAACTTAATTATTCAAAAACATTTTTCCAACAGGAGGATGTGTGGAAGGAGATTGTTGCCGGAGGAAGTGAAAGGAGGCAGTTTAAGCAGGAAGCGCCGGATGAGATGATGACTCTTGAGGATTTTCTGGCCAGGGCCGGGGCGGTGGATGAAGACGATGTGAAGGCTGTGCCGGTGTTGGAAACCTTATCTGGCCAGAGGTCGAGCGGAGGTGTTTTTCCATTTGATCATCCAATTCCGGCGAGTCCTTTTCCGATGGATGGGGTGATGGGGTTTGTGAATGGAGTGGAAGTAACTGGAGGGAGAGGGAAGAGGAGAGCTCTATTGGAGCCATTGGATAAGGCTGCTCAACAGAGGCAGAGGAGGATGATTAAGAATCGAGAGTCTGCTGCTAGGTCCAGGGAGCGAAAGCAAGTAAGAATTGTTTTTGCTGATAATTTTTTAGTGCTGTTACTGTTTGACTGAGTTTTGTTTTTTGGTTTGGGGTTTAGGCGTACCAAATCGAACTAGAATCATTAGCAGTGAAATTGGAGGAGGAGAATGAGCAGCTTTTGAAGGAGAAGGTACACATTTCTTTTCTGATATTCAATATTATTTGTTGCATTTACTTGTGCTGTGGTATATTTCTTTGAAATTCATTGTTCTGCATTTTAGTTATATAGTGAAGTTTACATTCTTTTTTTGCTCGGAAACAAGAGTGTTTATTAGAAAGAAAAGGGTAGACAATAAACAAGAGGCATGAAGTCATGAACTAGAAATCTGCCCAGAAAGAAAAGCTAAATTAAGCAAAGGTGGACAAGATACATCAAAGTTCATCCGGATCCAGTAGCAGCACTTCTAGCACCCATTGCGATTTCCACTCGGCATACACAAGTCTTGACCTTCCCTTTCAACAAAAAATAATTAGTTCTGCCTAAGCAACTCCTTGAGCTTGGTATGCCTTACTAAAAGGGCTTCACCTGAGCTGTGGTATTGCACATTGCTTTGCTTTGTGAGAGTGGGACCTAAGCATGGGTTTGACAACAAGGATAGCATCATGACCCGCACCTCCAACCCCAACCGCCCCCCCTCCCTGGCGGGGGTAAAAGAAGGCCTGTTTAGTCTATTCTATGTTAGGTAGGAGTAGAGTATCTTCTGTTTTCCTTGGTAGGCTATAGGGAAGACCGAAAGACTGACGCCTGCCATTCTTTTGCTAGGGAGGAGAGCTGGAGGAAATTCTTTTTCTTTTTTCGCTCTTTAATAAATAACGATTAATACATATTACATATGGAAAAGGAGTTATTGTAAATTAAAATAATAGCAAGTAGTCCAGCTAAGTACAGTGCAAATGAAAGCCTAAACAAAGTTCAGAAAAAGTTCAACCAATTTATCGAGACAAAAGCTATAGGAATGTCGTTGTTCTTGGATAAAGAGGAAGAAAAACTGCAATGAGGTGCACTCTCCCCAAGGACTTTTTTCTGTTGCCCTCATCTTTTCTTAAAAGATATTTTATTTGTCCCCCATGCTCCATTACTCCCACAGAATTGCCCAATACCATACATCTCCAAAGTATATCCACCCCTTTTTTATGGTCATCAGTCATGACAAAAACTTCTTTGCCATCGTAAATTACACATTGTTGTCCTACCCCCACATCCAATATGCCTTTATCTAGGATAAACCTTAATCCACAAAAATTAAGGGAAAGAGCAAATGGACAAGTAAGACATGATTGTAGATTATCACGTTTGCTTTTAAGGACACCAATGATAAGATAAGCACTTGAAAGGCCTTTGTTTGGAGCAAATCATGTGACCATGAATCATCAATTATGCAGGAACGTGCTCTTCAAATGGAGTTCCTTTCTTTCAAATCATCATCTTACATAGCCCAAAAGAATGAACTAGAAGGATCATCACTGAGGACTTAAAATACAAGTTACGAGGAAAAGTCCCTAGAGTATTGGGTAAACAACAAATTTATTCTACATCTTGTTGCGATTAATGAACACCCTCTATGTAGTAAACAAGCATTCCAAAAACCTACTAGCATTCAAATTCAGGTTGAATTTTTTTTTCTTTTTTTAAATAATTCGGGATATATAGGCGTCCTACAGCATGAGACGGATTTCAACAACAAACATGGAAAAATCTAAGGAAGGTGGAGGAGCAAGATGATGGAAAACTCGGACCAAAAGATGGATTATCTTAAATTTTTTTCATATAAACGATTGTTTTAAGTGAGAATCTTATCCATTTTGCTTTTGTAAGCAAACTTTCTGATCTTGTGATCAGGTAGACTTCACAAAAAGAATCTCTCGGACTTAGACTAGGAAGGTAAGGTGGGAGAAAAACCTGGTTGTCAGAATGTAAAAAGGCGAAAGAAATGTCAGTACAAAACAAGCAGAAAACGCGTTAATGGAAAAGGAGTTTATACTCTTCGTTTCAACATTGAGGTTTCTCTCTTCTCTAGAGCTCACCCCCCCTTCTCTCAACCTAGCATATGGGGGTCTTAGCCAATGGTCTCTCTTACCCTCCTCACTCCCCTCTCATGAAATCTCTCGTCAGACTCTCCAAATCCCTCGTTGCCTTGTGCTATAAACAAATTAAATAGGAAAAGTGCTCAACACAGCCTGAACTATGATTAATCTACCTCCTCTTGACCATAGTTTTCAAAAGTGAAGCGCTTAGGTGCAAGGCCTAGCGAGGCAACTTCAATAAGGCGCGCGCACCTCAAGTGCCTAGGCTTCTCCTTCTCCTCCTCCTCCTCCTCCTTCGTTTTAACGTATAAGTAGGAAGAGAACGTCTCTTTCGTTTTCTTCTACTGCTGTTTAAGCAATTTTTTCCGAGAAGCTTTATTTTCCTGCTACCCTTTCTCTTTTTATTATTAATCCTTTAGAGACTGTAATATAGTTGTTAAGAGTATGAACTTCTATTTTCACTCATGCTACTTCCTCTCTTCCTAATTAAGAGTGCATGTTTGACTTTCGCATTTTTTTGAGAATGCACTAATTACATCACAACCAATGGTTTATATCAAAACTTGTTTCCAAATCACGAGTTTTGGTACTTTGATTATGTTCTGAAAGGAAAGTGCAATTCTAATTTGAGATGGAGGGAGTATTATTCATTTTGTGAATTGCACAAAATGTTAGTCATATTTCTTGTCTTCTGCTCCATTTTTTTTTTAATATTGGAATGCTTGAGAAAAGCGAAACTGGTGATTCTGAGTGGTTGCTTTTTATGTTGAATTTTTCATCTGCTTTCTTTTTTCTGTAATTTGAAAATTTGTCCAAATATTTTCCTTCTTGATTAAATTTACATCTGATAAATGTTCTTTGTTCAGGCAGAGCGTACCAAGGAAAGGTATAAACAGGTATGGAACACACACTGGTGTCTATGTGCACTTGTAAAGAACTGTTAAATATGGATTATGCTCAGTGGTTTTGAATCTAGGAAACTATATCAAAAACCCATTTGCCAATCTGCATCTAGAAGTAGAATCTGTAAGACGCTGGACAATACCAAAAGAGTTCAGAAATTAGTTTGTGATGATCAAGAAGGACGAGGAATTTTTTTTTTTAACATTTCTTGCCTTTTGTAGACTATTAAAACCTTAGTTCATATAAATTGGTCATGTAACACATCTACCTGATTAATTACTTGAACTTCACTGAGTAACATACTGGCTATGTGGTTTGGGGTGAAATGTTTTTTCACCTAGGTGTAAAAGGGTAAAACAAAGTTTTACGGATTCTGCATTGAAACTTTACTCAGCTATTTGTATTTGAAATTTCGTAATCATAGGGTATGCACTAGTTTTAACTTTATAGAAACAAAAATTTACTAGAGATCTACCAAACTACTTGATCATTATTTACCTTCTGCTTAAGTGAAAAATATTGCACCCAAACCAAACATGCCCTCGGTAGTTGAAATTTTATGTTACAAATTTGGTTCAGAAACAGAATCATTGAATTTGCCATTGTTTTTCCATATAGCTCATGGAGAAAATTATTCCGGTTGTGGAGGAGAAAAGGCCTGCACGCATGCTCCGGAGAGTTCGTTCCAATGAATGGTAGTTTACTTATAATATACATGAAGGTATGAGATGGAATCCAATTTCTTCTCTGTTATTTAACGTAAGGGAAATTGGCAACCTAGCACCTGGAAAACCAATCCTCAATTTCTTCAGATGATCATTCTGCTAGAACGCTCGATAGTTACAGCTCCAAAGAAAAGGATGGGTGGGTTGACATCCAAGTTTATATAGCATTCATCACCACCGAAAATAGTTAGATGTCGAAGAAAGTATAGCGGGGGTTGTTTAGTTTGTTATTGTAGTTATCGTCATATATAGAATGTACGTAATGTTTAGAGTTTGCGTTATTTATGTTTTAAATATTTATAAATGGTGAATTTGTTATAGGAAAAATGCTAACCTTTTTAGTTTTACGCCTTGTTCATGTTGATTAGATGTTTCCCTTAAAATTAAAAAAATGCCAGCTTTATGGCTATAATATATATATAGGTTGGTTGAGTTGTTTCTTCGACTTTTGTTTTAAGGGGTTTAGTGTAGATTATGTAACAACTTTTCGATAGAACTTACGGAAGTCATAATTTGATTCATTTAATCAGATGACTGCAACATGAGAGGTGGGAGATGATGAAACAACTCAACAACCTTATATATCGAAAGGTGGTTGAGTTAATGTGAGATTGTTTTTTTTTTATAGCTTAGCTCTGCATATATATATATATATATATAGAGCTTGGCTATAAAGAAAAACCATCTCGCATTAACAAAAGGAATGGGTGCATATTTAGAAGGGTTATTAAACAAATGTTTTTTATGAAAATTTGTAGAGGTGATCAATGGGTGGATTACTTATACCAAATTTTATATATAAAAAAAATTCAACTTAAAAGTAGGTGTATTGAAATTTTTATATATATATAAAGGCAGGCATGGAATCCATCTCTTTAATAAAGAGTAGATGCCTATTTTGAAGTGTAATAGATAAACTTTTATATGAATTTGTAGAAATGATTTATAGCATGAATAGATCACCCTTATCAAATTTTATCAAAAAGTATATTCAGAAGTGGGTGAGATAATTATCAAAAATTTCAACAGTTAAAATTGCACAAATATATTAATTTTTTATTACAACGAATTATAGATTGAATTTTTAAACAAAATTTCGTGAAGGTGATTTACTTACTGTATCGATCATCTCTTCAATTTTTTTTAACAAATTCATCAATTTATGGCCAAATGAGCATCTATTCCTTTTGTTAAAGTAAATGATTCTCTCTTAATAGCCTAGCCTGCATATGCATTTTTTGTCATTGAAATTTTGAATGATCATCTCATTCATTTCTAGGTTGAAATTTTTATAAAATTTGGTGGAGATGAGATACTTATTATATGAACCGTCTTAATTTTTTTTATTTTTTTTTATCTATTTATTGTTTCAAATGAGTATCTCTACTTTTTATTAGAATGATAAATCTTTATTTATAACTTAAATCTATGTATATGAGGGAGTATAAAATTTGATTAAGGCAAGCTGGGCTGGCCCATTATATGTAGGAGCTCATGTGGCGAACCAGGCTAGTAGGCCTGGCACGAGCGAAGGGAACGAGCAGAATGGCACATCGAGTTGCCGACATCAGAGGTTGTCG
The DNA here is from genome assembly GCA_021464415.1 of Lonicera japonica. Taxonomy (NCBI): domain Eukaryota; kingdom Viridiplantae; phylum Streptophyta; class Magnoliopsida; order Dipsacales; family Caprifoliaceae; genus Lonicera; species Lonicera japonica. The sequence continues at coordinate 37,936,747 of CM038469.1, read as the reverse complement.
AGATGGCCAAGTTGAGGTCGACTTCGACAAGGAATGGCACACGTGGTCTTATATAGGGGTGCGAAAATATACCACTTATATCGAAAATATACCGAAATTTGGTAATGGTACGATACCGACCGAATTATTTTTGGTACGGTACGGTACTGCTACTCAAACTCATTACTGACGGTATACCGTACCGTACCAAAATTTTGGTATTACATAGTATACTGTACCGAATCGTACCAATTGTGCCATTATATAAAATACTAAAATAATATCAAAATTTATATATCTATGTGTGTGTATATTTATTTATATATCTGTGTATAGATTGTTAGAGTATGAAAAGAAATGAAAAATAATTAACAGTTTGTTAGTAATAATGATACAATTATCTAGGACTTGAATTGATCATATATACTTTTAGAATATATATACTTTTGCTCTGTGTATTTATATATCAGTTCATTGTTTGCTTAAGATTCTACTGCAATTGTTTTTTTTGTATTGTCTAAGTTCATGAATGACCTTTTAAAAGGCACAAGTTTCCTCCAAAGTTGTTCCTTTTTTTTTTGGATTGTGTTTCTGTGTATGCAAACAATAGTTTTCCTCTTGGTTGCTTTGTAAGTGTACAATTTTATTTTAACAAGTTTATAAGCTACTTGCTTTTAGTAATTTCAATTTGTTTTTTTTCTTCCATTTATATATATATTTATATATCTGTGTATTTATATAGATTGTTAGAGTATGAAAAGAAATGAAAAATAATTAATAGTTTGTTAAATTGTTAGTAACAATGATAAAATTACACTTTGTTAGTAACAATTTTCATTGTAGTTTTTTTGGTAATGTACCATATCATGGTTTATAATGTAACAATATTTATACATGATTTAGTGTTTTTTGAACAATTGATTGTCAAAACTTAATTAAAGGTAAGTAAAAATAACTTAATTGTTTTATTTTAGCCAAAAATACTCACTTTTACTCGTCAACTTTCAGTTTTTTTTTTTATGATTGATTTTTTGGTAATGTATCATACTACACCATACCATACCAATATTTTGGTACACCAAACTTCGGTATACCGAAAATTTGGTATGACAATGGTAATGAATTCTGGTGTACCAAATTTTCGATACAGTACACTCGGTATGATATGGTATTGCACCAAAGCCACCCCTAGTCTCACATGTGGAAAGTGTGTGAGGAGAATCATACCAAATCGTACGGTCCATTATGCCACTACAAATGTATGATAAGTGAGCGAATATAACCCTAATGAGAGAAGGCTGGAATGTTATCAAAGTCTTGCCCTTTTTAGTCATTTCACTGTAAACCTTAATGAACAAATGTAACCATAATTCTATATGTATAAATAAAAGGGGAGGGCTCAGAATAAGAGTTGGTTATTGAATACTCTAGTTGTTAGTAGATTACTCTCTAACTTTTTTTGTTTAAGATAAAGAGCACTTGTAATTCATATCCTCCATTGATTTATAACCTTGAGAGTTCAATATAACAACCACACACATACAAACAGATGACGTACTGCCGAATTAGCATAAATGTTACCGAAAAACCTACCGTACCAAAAAAATCCTTTGTTCAATCTCACATTCTCGATATCATAACAAAACTCATTTTCTCAAATCATTATCATGGGTTAGACCTAAATTTTTCACCATCTACAATATCCATACTAGATCGTAACATGCACTAAAGATACTATTTATTTTTTAAAAGCATATTCAATCTCAACCATACAATTCTTTGTCCCTTATAAATTTTCACAATTTAAAAATTATTATCCTTTATTATATAAGCTAAGTCGTAACTCATAATAAAAATATTATAAACCATTCAACGATTAATAATTTTTATTATATAGACTAAGTCGTAACTCGTAATAAATATATTATAAACCGTTCAAAAATTATATAAATATTACACACTATTTTTTATCACTCTATACATTTTTGAAGTTATATATGTGTTTTCAGTTTTGATAATCACAATGGTCATCATTTTAGAATAATAATGCCCATCATCACTCATCATTTGCCCACACCCAAACTAGCAATAACCCTCCTCCCCTCTTCAAATTTCACTTTTTAATCAAGAAGGCAGCATGATTCGATCTTTCACTGTAAAGTATAAATTTAAGCAATAAATACACAATCTCCAATATCACAGAGAAAGAGGGAGAGAGAGAGAGCGTGCCCACACCTCTCTGTCTGTCTCCCCATTCAAACTCTTCCCGTGAAAACCCAACACACTTCTGATTCTCTCTCTCTCTAAAAACCCACTTTTTTTCTTTCACATTTTATACAGATGCCACCATAGATAAACCCACAAAGCTCTAAAATCTAAATCCTCTCTCTCTCTATATATACTAGTTTTATTTTTATTTTTTGGCATTAAAGAAAGTAAGCATGGAAGTCTCCACTTTTCTCCTCCTCTGTATATTTTCCTCTGTTCTATTTCAAATGACTGAATGTACAACAATTGTAGTAGACGGAGTTTCAGAATGGAAAAATCCCACTGTTCAAATTGGGGACTATGTCAGTAAGTATTTATTTAAAGTCGCCCCTTTGATTTGTGTTTTCTGTTTGTAGTTAACATCTCTTCTCTGTTGATATTGTAATGCATTTGAATTTTATTAATTTTTTCCTTTATTGTGTTTTGTTGATATAGTTTTCAAGCACAAGTATGAAAGTGAGTACAACAAGTACAAGGTGTACATATTTAGGAATCAAAGAGCCTTCAATCTCTGCAACTTCACTCAATCCACCCTTCTCTCTAACCCCAATTCCTCCTCCTCCTTCACGGTATCTCTCTCTCTCTCTCTCTCTCTCTCTCAGGCACACAAATAATGTCAGATTTTTGTGGATATTAAAGCGGTGTTTGTTTTTACTTTTTATTGCTGGGCGGAAGTTCATTGTACAATTTTTTCGACAAAACCAACAGCGTACTTTGTGTTTGTTTTCATTTTGGTCATTTTATCCACTAGGGTTAGTAACGCCGTTAACGCCGGTGGTCACTGGAAAATTTAGAGAGAGAAAGCGTATATATATACCATCAATCTGTTGCTCTATATACCATCAATCTGTTGCTCCTCTTCTTCTTCTTCTTCTTCTTCTTCTTCTTCTTATTATTATCCTCTCCCTCCCCTTTCTATTGCTATACATATATACACCATCGATCTTCTGCTTCTTCTTCTTCTTCTTCTTCTTCTCTCTATCTCTCCCCCTTTTTATTACTCCTCTTCTGGTGGTCACTGAAAAATTTATACCCGTCTGTGATCTTCACGCCGGCAACACTATAATCACCTCTATTTACGGCATTAACTACCACCATCAATCTGTTACTCCTCTTCTTCTTTCTCTCTCCCCCTTCTATTGCACTTCTTTTCCGGTGGTCACCATTAACGGAGTTACTAAACCCGATAGACGGAATGACCAAAATGAAAACAAACACAAAGTACACTATCAGTTTTGTCGAAAAAATTATACAATGACTACAGTGTAAAATGGGTGAAAGTACGTTGTATATTTTTGTAATTAACCCTTTTCTCACCTCTTTTACTGATTGATGAATGAGATTAAAATTAAGCATTCGGCAGTTAACAGGCATACAATGCTGAATATTAAATTTATTTTAATAAAATAAATTTTTTTAAGTGGTGCCCTATTATTTTCCTTCATTAGTTATTGATATGTATTACATTAGTACAAATAAAATTGTAAAATGTCATTTATTTAACTTTAGCATAATGAAATTAAACATCTTTTCCAGAGTTTCTGGTCAACATTAAACTAAATATTAAACATTCAGAATTCAGCCATAAGAAGCTAATATCATACTACACAAATAATGTACTAGTGAATTTAAATTATTGAACATATGAATATGATTTGTTACTTTAGCAATAGGCCAATAGCTAATCTCTCTCTCTCTCTGTATTTTGTTCATATATATATATGAAATGAAGTGGCACCCATCACGTCCTGGTTTCTTCTACTTCTCATTCAACAATGGCTCAACTAAACCATGCCAACATGGCCGAAAGCTCTGCATAAGGGTCTCTCCTTCTTCCTCCCCGCCGGAAGAACAACCACCAATTGCCTCCCCGCTGCCGCCTAACTCTGGTGGCTTTGTCTCGTCTTCTCCGGCATACTCTTGGCCTTCCCACCCTCAAGAATCGAATCCGCCCAGCCCTGCCCCAACTGCAGTCCAACCGGGGACAAGTCCGGCGGTGCTTCCTCGAAAAAGAGGCGGCGGCGGTGGTGGAATACCGTTTATTAGTAGTAATCCGGCAGTGCCACTTCCTATGGGTGAAGTGGACTCTGCTACCATTAGCCCTTTTCACACATCTGCCCACCATAGACTACAGGTATACCCTCTTGCCTTCTATGTTATGCTAGTTTATTCTGCGCACACGGATAATATATCTATGTAATAAAGGACCATGATTTTTCTGTTTTTTGAATCTTGAAAATTTATAAGGAGATGGACATATATACATATTCGTACTAAAGTTACTTTAGGATTGTTGAAGTTTGTGTATTTGAAAAAATGGAGGAGGAAAAGAAAAAAAAAACTAAAGTAAGCACAAAGTGAACACTGTGTTTTCGTAAGTCCCACATATGAGAGATATAACAATTTTCATGGGTTTTTACACAGAAAAATTTGTCTAAGCGTTTGAGCCCTTTGGGCGTTAGACTTTTTTGCTATTGGGAGAGGACTGGGATGGTGTGGTTCACTATTAGCGTGTGCTATCCAAATTGAGTTGGGCTATGGGCTTACTTTGGGTCTAGTATTATCTTTTTAAACAAAATACTTTTGGAAAATTTTATTAAAAATAAAATAATTTTATTTTGAATTTCGAAATTGTATTTGTGGACTCAGTCATTCCATTGTTGTGGATATTTCACTCTCTCCCTATTCTCTTTTTTCTCTCTCCCTCAATGCCTCAACGCAACGGAAATATTATCCCTTATTTAAAAATATTTTCATCTCCTTTTTGAAAATATATACACACAGAAAAAAATCCTCCATGGTCGAATACTTTTTCTGAGCTTAAAAAAATTCCTCCAATTTTTTTTTGCCTCCGGCAGGAATAGTTTACTGATTCTGGTCAAGTTATAAAAGGAGTTAGAATTCTGATTTCCCATCTTGCAAGGGAAATCAAGATAGAGGGATTATCTGGACTTGATGTATCCTGGGGATGGCATGAACTATCCGAACTGCTAGCACAAACAGCGAGCAAAGCCGCGAAACGTCTTAAAGAAAGCGACATAGTCCGTGACTCAATCCAGTGTTTCCTAATCACGGTTTGGTAAATTCGTTCATGTTTCAACAGAGATTCGTTAATCCTACTTTCTAGTTAAAAAGTTTTAGTTGGATAAATAATCCGACATAATATTCAACCCTAATGAACACTAAATATAGGATATGACATATCCCGTACTCTTATCTTGCACTGCACATCAAACGTAGCTTTAGTGGTAAGCTCCCAATAATGTTGAAATTTTGGCTACGCTACTGCGCAAATAGCACAATGAGTCAAAATAAAAGGAAGTTTTGTCACGAAATATTGTGTTGGTGTTATTTGAAATGATTCATCGATTGAGAGAGTAGAATTTAATGGTCGTTTCCCAATTTTCCTTATGATGATTAACATGATTATAGAAATGATTAGCAGAGATGTTACATATATTATAGATATGTGTGTGGTGCATGTGTATATGCATTAGCATTATACTGTGTTGATTTGTAATTAATTATATATGTTATATTTTGGGTTGGTGTACAGGTGGTGGGGTTTTTACAAGTTGAAAGAGCTCTGTGCTTTGTGCTTTTTCTGATGATCCTGCTTTAAAGAGAGAGAGAGAGTTTATGTAAATGTAAGGAGATTCTCTTTCTCTGAGGGTAGGCTAAAAGTGATGAGCCAGGAAGGAAATTAATGTGGTTTTGGAACTAAAGTAGCTTTAAGAGATTATTGCTAATCCTTGGCCCCTACTTTTGAATCATTAGCACCTTTGGGTTATCTCTCTACTATATTTATTTAACCTTTTGTTTCATGGGTTTTGTCTTCCCATTGAATTCAAGATCAAACACTTCATCGAAATATCCAAGGGCAATTTTAAACTTTTATGTTCTATTCAGAGGTACTAATCAAATTCAGAGGTAATTTGGCACTAAACAACTCTTGATCAATATTGTATTTGAAATCTTAATGCATTTAGATTATTCGGACGGAAGATTGTAAAATAAACAACTCTTGATCAATATTATCTTGTATAAGAAATAGAAAAAAAAAGAAAAGAATACAATTTATTTTTTTATTAAAAAACTTAATACATTGATTATATTCTAAAAAGTATATTATGAAAGTTGTATGCTTTGCAAGAAGCTTGTACAGATTGGTAAGGGGGGAAGGCTAACATGACATAAGAAGACCAATCAAATCTTCGGTCAATTTGAGACACCTTACAAAGAAAATGGTACTTTTAAATTTGGTAAATATTTACAATTTACGCAAACTCTTCCAACATATGATTACACTAACGCGCATGCATCTTTACCACTCTCAAACTCATGATAAATGTTTGTTTTTTTATTCAAGCTGTGAAATTTATTGTCTCATTTTTTAACTTCTTATAAAAATTACTGCTTCTGTTGTAACAAGGCAAGCGCTAATTTCAAAATTTGAACTTAAGATGGTTAAGGATATAATTTATGTTGCACTAATGTAGTGCATGGAAAAGAAAATAGTACTAATCATTATTAATTTTTACAATAAGCAATAGGACATATCAAGTCGTTGTAGTATAGTGGTAAGTATTCCCGCCTGTCACGCGGGTGACCCGGGTTCGATCCCCGGCAACGGCGATTTTTTATTTTGCAATGATTGATTGTCTTTCCGTTTTGGATCTAAACGAAGCGGGCTGTTCTTTTGGATCTGGCCCATACCGAATAATGATCCAACAATAATTATAGTACACAATTAGTAATAAAAAATATTCGGGCTTAAAAGCAAGTGATAAAAAATATGATCTAAAAGCCAGCTCCTTGCTTAGACAAGATTTTCAAAAAGTGGAATATTAGTTTTATTTTGATTTCACCCTTATTCCGTGCTACATCAACGTTTCAGAATAGAAAGCAATCTACACTTTTGTTATCATTATCTCTATCATTATTTATATTCATCATAAAAATTAAAGGAGAATTTCCAATTACAAAGTTTCCTAACGAATCATTCATGATTGGCCAAATCACTAACTCATATTCGGGCTTAAACGCAAGTGATCAAAAGTATGAGAGTTTTGCAAAGACCGGCACCTTCTAACATCATGTATCGGCATGTTGAATAATTAAGGCCCGATAGTTTAAATTAGTGCAAGAAACAAAATGAATAGATGATAGGGATCCATAGTGAAAATCCCTATAATTTCATCGAGGAAAATGATAACATGTATATTTAAAACACATAACTAAGTCTCTTGGCCCAATGGTATAAAGTTGCCATCGACGCACCATGAGCGGGAATTAGTTGAGGTGCGCGAAAGCTGGCCCGGACACTCCGTAGGGAACCAAACAAAAAATATTTAAAACACATGTTAATACTATTATAAATGAAAATAATGAATTTTTATATAAGAATTTATACCATATTTAATGCATGTTGGGAGTTTACTTTTTCTAAATATAATTACTTAACATGAGTTCTTAATGCACAAGTTAAAATAACCGTTTCATCAAATGTAAATGACTCTACATGAAACTGAGTGAAAATCCCTATAATTTCAATTTATGGGGATTTAATGTAAAAGAATCTTGTGCAGTTGTTTTCCGTACATACAATTTAACAAACACACTCCAGTTTCATTCATTTACTTCTGAATATTTCATGAATAACACTGATGTAAAGAAGTCATCATTTACCAAGTCATTCATCATCATTTTATTTTAGCTCTTACTTTTCTTCTTGTTTGATTGTTTCTGTGATCTGATGAAATGAAAAACAATCACTACAAGAGAAACGAGCAAGGCAGATCCTGCATACTTACAACATGCACACAACTTTATTGAACGTGGTTTGTCACCTCTTTTTGATTCATCAATATTATTCAATTTGTCACCCTCTTTGCGTCGCGTTTCTTCGCCAACAAGTACCTTATCAGTTTCTTGAGTTGCTTCATCAACCCCACGTAGTTCACCACTTTCTTCAACATCTCTACCCTCTACTTCGCTACATCGTCCTTCAAGTTCAGGTCGTGTTTCTTCTCTCACAAGTAACGGATCAGCTTCTTTAGTTGCTTCCGCCGCAAGCAACTGGTCAGTTCGTTCTTTATGAGATGAAAAATCTCCATCACTAACCTCGTCGATCCTAATTTGCAGTGATAGATCAGAATGAACGAAGTCATCTGCTTTCACTTCCTCAATCACAATTCCATGGAGCTCTTTTAACGATTTTGGCATTGAGATTGTTAAAAGCGATTTGTATTTGTTGAATCGCGCCTTGATTTGATTCAAAACAACCCTGGGAGGAATTCTAAAAGCCTTTTTAAATCTTCTCCTTGTGGTCTCTTTCTTGATCACTTTCGTTTCCACCATCACACTCTCTTTAATAGGATATTCACCACTAATGGTGAGTATAGTCCAATCTTTAACTATCTCAACTTTTATGTCCTCTCCCCTATAACCTGAATTTCTTTGAGATTTCAACCATTTAGGGAAATAATAACAACAATTTTCAATCCAAATAAATGGAAATGAATGTGTGATTAAATTAATATATGTAGCATTTTATGGACCACACAGATACATGTATTTTATGCTATCATTGTGACAATGCATAAATTAAGTGTCTGTGACAAATGGGAGAATAAAACCTTTGTGCATCACTACAAGGTTTATCATATGGACCAAACCCTGAGGGTACTTATACACAGGGGCGGAGCCACGTGGGGGCCAGGTGGGGCCATGGCCCCACCTGGACTTTTTAGAAATATTAAGAGAGTATAGGGGTTTATGTGTGGGAAGAGCAAGTTCAGGGGCTATGGTTGTAATATTAATTAAAGAAGCAGCGTTTGGTGAGGGCGGGCCCTGATTTTTGTGCTGGGGGCGGCTTTGTGTAATTATTATATATATATATATATATATATATATATATATAAGTTGAACGTGTAAATGTGTAATATATATTAAGTTTTCATTTTTTTCTATTTTTTCTTCAGACAGTCGGTCTTCACTACTGTATATTTTTATTTATTTATTTTGAAACATAGCCTTCATTTTTTTTATTATATATCAAAAGATATTTCAAGATATATAATTAATTTTAGTATATCATTTTTAACTTTTCTGAAATATCGAAACAGAATGGAGAAGTATTTTAGTAAAAAATTGGTTTGTAAACATAATTATTGAGTTTAATTTGGCTAAAATTTTTTTTTGGCCCCCCCTGAAAAATTTTTCTGGCTCCGCCACTGCTTATACAATTAGATAGATTCAAAACAGATTTCAATTTGGGACAATTAATAAAAAGGTGTTATTAGAGAAAGATTTTCACGCTAAAGCCAAGGAATAATTTTTTTGTAAATAAAGGGCCTATTTTTTTATTTTATTGATAATATGATATGTGTCTTTTTTTTCCTTGTAAAATGACATCCCAACCCTTAAAATAAACTAAAAAATACCAATATGCATTAAAATATGGATTGCAATATGAACTTTGCAGTCTATATTTCACTGCAATATGAACTTTGCAGTCCATATTTTACTGCAATATGAACTTTGCAATCCATATTTTTGGTGCAAAGTTTATATTGCAGTCCATATTTTATTGCAATGTGAACTTTGCAGTCCATATTTGTAGTGCAAAGTTCATATTGCAGTCCATATTTCACTGCAATATGAACTTTGCAGTTCATATTTTACTGCAATATGAACTTTGCGGTTCATATTTTACTGCAATATGAATTTTTTAGTCCATATTTTTTGTGCAAATTTCATAAAGAGGGGTAGTTTAGGTAATATATAACATATTTTTATTAATTAAATGATATTTAAATTTATTCAAATACCTTCATTTAAAATATAAAACAAAATAAGCCTCTTATACTAATTACCAATTAAAAATAGGCCCTTCATTCAAAAAAATATTATTCATTAGATTTTTAGTAAAAATCAATATATAGGTTAACTAAACATCTATAATTTCAATGGTCAAAAATGCGCATCAACGCATTTATATCAAATTTTTAGTTAACTCACTTTTTGGTTAAATTTTTTGATAAAATTTGGTGGAGATACATACTAATTATAAAGATCATTTCTATCAAGTTTTATCAAAAAATTCATCTATTTCACCTTTCAAAAAGATCTGTATATATGGCCCGTACCAAATCCAAACTCTTTTATATATGGCAAATGTTCCCTGTAAATATATTATACATTGTTATATACATAGGGGAGAGTAAGGAGTAAATGGGGGAATTGCCTTTAATTTGAATCTTGTTTTTATGTTAATCTTAAACTATATTTAAAATTTGATATTAACTAATTTTCCCCCATCAATTTCGAGAAAAAATTACTAGTAGTAACATAAACCCAACCCCACCCTAAATAGAAAAACGGTAGTGCTAAATTTGTTCCCGATATATTAGTAAAATTATTGGCTTCACTAGCTCCTATATATATATATATAGAGAGAGAGAGACCTTTGAGATGGGCAGAGAGGATGAACATGGAGTCTGTTTCTCTAGAGGAGAAATCAGGGCCTGCTGTGCTTTTGGCCATGAGATGATGAGCAGACTCAAAATCACTAAATACCTTGTTCATTTCACTTCCAATTCCAAATTCAGTTTCCATTCTTGTGAGTTAGTAAAATCTTAAACTTTGATTTTTGATTGAATGAATGAGTCCAATTAAGAACAAGAAGAAACAAAGAGATTGGTGAAGTTACAAGAGGAATAATAATTGTATAACCTAAATAGTAGAGCAAAGAATATATGCATTGCTTCTTTATATGGTAATTATTCCTTCCTCCTCTCTCACTCTCTTATGAAATCCAAATTCTGAATCTACTATTGATTCATAACAACCTATGGGGGTTAGAAAAGGTGGCAAGGCTGGTTTCAGTACGTGTAGAGTGAATGATCGCACAAAGTCTTGATGTAATAAATTTTTTTTTATGACTTACATAGATATAATAGTCTAATATTTTAAACAATTTAATCAGAATAAAAACCCAATAAAATGTCATATATGTTAAAAACATCATCTATTTTTATTTTTGTATCGAGCCTTATAAATATTGGTCTTCGCCTTGACAGTAGGTAAATTTCACTTTTACACAATTAAGTCTTTTGAAAATAGTTAATATAATCTTCAGTGACACTTTTCAAATTATTTTAAACGAGTGGGTTAGTGTAGATGGTAAAAATTCCTGCTCCAACTGCAATCCAAGAATATAAGGGGCCGAACGTAAATCATAAAGAGGAGTCATATAAACTAATTTCCTTTCAAACTTAGTATTCCACCAATATCAAAGGGCCCAAATTATGCAAAGCTTCTTCAATTTTTTTTTCTTTTCAATTCATTAAAATTTAAAAACAATTACTGAATGTGAAATTTTAGAAAAATGGATGGGCATTTAATTAATTAGAGATGTAAGAAGTGAGTGATCAGTAACCTAAAAGTATGACCAAAATTTAAGAATGACATTGATATTCGTAGAAGTCTTTTGGAAATTATTGAAAACTAAAATTGATGGAATATGTGATATGTAATATGATATATACTTAGTAAAAATTTTTATTGTGCACAAGTTTTTAATATAAAATAAGAATATCTAAATGTATTTGGTCTAGTGATAATTAGATATATTCTTTACACTTGGTGCTCGTCTGTTTTGAGTTTTTGTTCACTCTTGAAACTTAAAGTAGCAATTTCACGTGGAAAGTTTGGATCTTATTAAGTTATTATTCAACCTCGATCTTAACATAAATTATAAGAGACTATATCAAACAAGTACGCAACGTCAAGAGTTCACATCCTTGTATAAGCATTATTTAATTGTAAAAAAATTAAAGTATGAAGGATAATTTTATAATTTACTAACCTACCAAAACTTTTTCTCATACTTTATATATAGTATAGATTAGTAGAACGGTTGCATAAATGATTGAATGTATTTTTCTTGTTCTACAATTGAAAATAAGCTAGGTACTATTTTCGTTCCAAATTTGTAGTCCAGTCAAAATTATATAAATTATATAAGAATGGATTCTTAATTAAGTGTAGAGAGGCTAGGGTATTTGAGATTTACATCCAAACGTTTATTAAATGCAATCATATTTGTAAAATGTCAAAAAGAAAAAAAAAATCCAGAATTTATAATCTGTAATAATTTTTTAATTCAAATGCAGTCATTGTTGATAATTCGCGCTAGCTATATCAAGTTGATATTTTCCTCTGAACTTTTATACCTTTTAGTAAAAAAATATAATTTATTTTTTAAAAATAAAATTCAAATAACTAGTTTAAGACATTTTTAATAAGAAATTGAGATTGTTGATTGAGTCACAGTAAGTCCGTTCATTATAACACATTCATAATTTAACATGAATGAATGTTATGAAGGGATGGATGGGACTAAACTCCAACAAATAATCATTTTTAGCAATTAACGTTCTTCTTGTTTTGGTAATACGGACATTTTAGTTTTAGATTCGATCCACGTAAGCGGGTTATTGAATGCTTTTTTTGTTCATTCTTTCCTTTTTATAAAACATTTATATATATATATAGTACAAAACGAAATTTGATACGAGGGGAAAAGAGAATCAAATTCATTTGCTTGTGTAACGATTTCTTTTATTAAAAATTAAATTTAGGTTAATATAATCTGAAATGGCATTGCTGAAATTTTAATTGTTCTCCGAGTAAATACTTCGTTGAATGTTGCTATATTTTGCTCTACGAAAATGCGTTTTAAATGTTTCATTCATAAACACATTTTTATTTCATACCAGATATAAGACTTCTTCAATTTACAATTTATTTTAATCATAAGGATAATTTTCAATTTTTTTCTACTAAAAGGATATACTTTCTTTTTGAATGATCAATTATATTCTTACTGCAATATTTTATTTATTTATTACTACTGGTACTACAATATTTTATTTATTTATTACTACGGGTGGTTGATAAGCCTTACAAAGCATTTTTGCCACTAGCATCGTATTAAGCCCTAACGATCTTGGCGGAGTTTTGACAACCATTATTAGATCTCATGTACCCATTGTTGTACCTCCAACTAGGTCCCCAGAGCTCCAATGAGAATGTATATACAGTGCAAAAACAAATTTATACTAAACTTTATATATTTAATTGCTTGCAGATTTAGTTCAAAAATAAATTTGAACAAAAAATTATTTCTGAATTTGTTTACAGATTTAGTGCAAAACATACTATATCATTAATTGCTTGTGAATTTAGTGCAAAAGTAAATTTGCAGTATCTGTGTTGGAGCTCTGGTGAGGTCTTGATACTCCGATAGTGACTACCTGAGTTATGAACTTTTGATAATAACTCCAGTGAAATCACATGAACCTTAGCGAAGTGGATGGTAGCAGTGGCCGGCGGTGATTATTTTTTTATTTATTTTTTAAAAAAAGAAAAGAATGGAGAAAGGGTATTTTAAGTATAGAAAAAATAGTGTCCCTATTTGTTGGTGCTAAAAACTAGGAGGTCGTTTTCAGCGCCACGCAGTCAATTTGATTATGATAAATGATAAGAGTGATAAAGGGAAAAGTGATGAATTTAAGAGAATTAATGATTTATAGAGGAGATTGGCCTCGTATGGAGATACGGGTTAATCCTCTCCTATGGAATGGAGCTTGGAGCTCGGTTTGCCTTGTATTAATAATAGATTTACAAGTATACAAACTCACAAAGGTCTCTTTTGTCGTTATATTTTCTTGATATTACAGTAGGATTGAGAAGCTGAGCTAACACTAGTTTGGTCTCTCGTAAAGAGGAGCTCGGTTACAAACTGCCTAGCCCTTCTTATACCTATTTGCCCTTGTCGATGATGTATATTCTTCTTTTTTGTTTTTAATTGGAAACTTTGTCTTCTTTTTTCCTTTTTTCTTGGTTTTTGAAAGGAGTAAATGCCCCTTGTATATATATCACTGAAGGAAATGTGTGGCCAGGGCTCCCAGAGTGAGTCTGGAGCCATGCTTGTATCAGTACCAACTATGACATTGCTTCTCTACGAATTTTGGTGCATTAAATGCAGTGGGTGTGCATTTAATGAAGTTAAGGGAAGCTTTGCGCGTTCTGCAAATCAGGTAATAGTCACCCATGCCCTCGCCAACCACTCTGGCAGAGTGGTTGGGCGATGAAGGAGAAAAACAATTTTGGAGCTCGTCGAAAGGGCTCCGGAGCTCGCGTTTTGTAATACGTAGATCGAAATCGATCCTTGAGTAAACATCCAGACTTTAAAAGAGATCCATTTTTCTCACGAGGTCATGATAGGTCTTCTCCGAGCTCCTTGCCCAGCAACGAACTTGGTGGCTGACACGTGGACGGCCACGTGTCAGCTCGAGGTTGGCGGGGTAGAATGCATCATTAATTCGCACCATCAATTGCCCCTATCTTCGACATTCAGCTCAAGAAAGTTGGTTGAGGAGGATAAGAATCAACGCTTCAGGTTATTTAGGAGGTCCCTCGAGCTCTGTGTATCGAGGCCTTCGAGGGAGGTTAGAATTAATTTTGTCCCAAACATATCGAATATCTCAAATTCAGGAGTTTCCGACCTGGTTTGAGCTCTTTGGCGTGACCATTACTGTTTAGTTAATACGGCCGTTCTGTATTCCTTGGAGATTGTGCTGGCAGTGGGTCTCCGATTGGACAGTTAAGGCTTTTGAAAAGACACTTAGCTTCTCTAGTACACCCTATAAAAGCTCTCATGCCTTAGAGAATTTTTCTTACTTTCCATTTCTTCTTCTCTTAAACCCTAGGCACGTTAGAGATTTAGAGCCCTAGAACATCCTTTTGCCGCATCTTTCTTTTACCCTGGCTTACAAACCCTTTTCTGAGAACTCCTTCAAGAAGTTTTTGAGCGTTTCTCTAGACACCTTTGTTGGTCGAATAACAACCCTAGAGGGGGGTGAATAGGGTTTTAAAAACTTAATGCGGAATTAAAACGTTGTTAAAATATCTAAGCAAAGCAACTTAGCTAAGCAACAATATCAAGAAAATAATAAATTTCAAGTAATCAATCTCAAGAGAAGCAAATAACAATCTCAAAATACAAGCAATAATATAGCAATAAAAGGAGAGGTTGAGTTTAGAAAGATTGAACCAATTTGAAGCTCAAGACTTTTTGTCCTCACGGTTCGGTCTCTTCAACCATACGTCCGCGCTCAGTTAGTTCCCCGAGAATTTTCACTATTCAATCTTCTTCGGGTGAAGATTAAACCTCAATACAAATGTCGTTATGCACACAACACTCACAATGTAGCTATACACACTACACTTCTCACAAGATATGTTCTCTTGCTCTATAAAGAGACAAACTCTCTTTTAAAATAAAAAATGAATTATTTGTGGTGATACACACCAATACAATAACTCTCAAGTGTATTTAAAGATTAAAAATGAAGCTCATACAAGAGTTATCAAGATTGATCAAAAAAAATATGTAGCTCAAAAGATGAAAGATTGATCAAAATGTGTTTTTGAATCTTTGTATATTTGAATATATGAATAATAGAATATTATAATGATTCAAGTTTGTGTTAAAACATGTCTAGGACCTTATATTTTTGGCTTGCAAAACCATATGGCCGTTGGGGATGATTAAGAAAGGTTTTGGCTCCAAGGTATACATTTTCAAACTTTCCAATAGCTAGTTTTGACAAAAAATTCAAATTTGTTTTGTTAATTTCTCCCAATTAGATCGTTGGATCATGCTCAAATTTTAGTCAAAAGTGCCAAGAGATGTTTTCTAACTACTATAAAAATTTTAAAATGATCGGAGTCCAGGAAGGCCTCCATCTTACCGTTAGATCAAAACTGGACAAAAATTGAGCTAATTTTAAATGTAAAATAAAAATATTTTTGCAATTTAACAATTTAGTTCCAAATACAATTCTAATTATTTGTAAACCTCAAAGATATGTTGCTAAGATACATATTTTTATTATAACTTAAAATATGATCATTTAAAATTAATATGAATTTATTTTGAAACTCGGTTTTTGTAAAATGATGTTTTTCAAATAAATTCAATTTCAAGCTTGTTTGAATCAATCTTTAAAATATGTATGAATATATTTGAGCTATAAGAATTTGATCAATAAAGTAACTTTACATAAATCTTAAGCACTCACTCAATTATTAAATTAACGAGTTTTCGAATACTTTGATTTGTTTATTCGGATTGATCTTCATTTGAAACTTTTTCCTTGAAGCTTTTCATATAGTCTTTTGATCATTTGTGCTTCATGATGTACATTGAGAGATTTGATCTTCCTTGTCTTGTCCAATGATTGAATAGTGAAAGAGTGATCAATGTCATGTTTTTCTTGAATTTTTCAGATAAATGAACTGTATACTTATATCAAGAAACATGTTAAATTACACATGATTAATTTATTGTTATTATCAAAATAAGATTAAGACCTTAGGTCAATAACCTTCATCAGGTTGATTCCCCATTTCGCTCATTCTTCTCCTCTTCATACCTTAGCGGTTCTGATGGAACACTTCACTGGTCAGACACAGAGTCAGGAAAACCCTCCCAATGTAGAGCAGGGCCCTCCGAGGTGAACATACCCCGCCTTCTTTCTTATGTGAGGTCCATTGAGGTTTTGAACAGTGAGGGAGAGTTGGTTCGCATCTGTCTCCCTCCTTGTGTGCCTGACGACTTAAAGGCCATCGACCAGTACTTAGAGTATCTCAACTCTCTGGCCAGTTTTTGTATATCTTCGACCTTTTTTGCGCTGGATATCTCGAAACTCAAGGACATATACATACTTCCCGACTTGGTCAGGATTAGGGCTCCAGGCCCAGAGGAAAGAGCTTGCTACTACAGGCCTTGAGAGGTCTGTTTTTATGAGGCCACCTTCGAGCATGGGCTGAGGTTCCCCATGGATGACCATGTGAGAGAATTATTGGTGACTATGGACCTCGCCCCCGCCCAAGTTAGTCCAAACATTTGATCCTGCCTGGTAGGATCAGTGCTGATATTTAGGGCCGTTTCTGCTGGGAGCCACAACATCTCCATAGAGGAGTTCATTTCCTTGTTTCAGCCAAAGGATAGCGATGGGAAAAATAAAGGCATTTTCAACTGTCCCACAAGGCTAGAGGCCTCGAAGATCATCCATGGCCTCCCGCATAGCATCCCCAACTGAAAAAAATGATTCTTTTTCGTCTCTGGGGAGGACTGAGAGCACGATTCAAGGTGTCCCAGTATCCACGACCTCAAACATTGGCTCTCAGAGCCCGATTCCATCAGTAAGTCTCATCTTCAGTGCCAAATGAGTTTACTTATGTATTCAACACTAGGGTTTCTGACTTCTTTTCTTTGTTTCTTGTTTCTCAGTTAAAGAAAAGAAACCGGTTCAAGTGAAGACGTCCTGGATGGAGGATGCCAAAAACTTTTTCCTTAAACATTATGCAGACATCGTAGCTCCTAGGATGGTGTGGAGGTACGGCTTGGGCCCCAGGCCTTCCAACACAAATCCCCACGTCCTTACCGTGGAAGATCTTCCTCCTTTGGATGTACTTCTGCCGTCCGAGCGGAATGACCTCGAGCTCCGTTCTACTAAAGCTGTTCAAAAAGGGACAGTGACCGAGCTCCCGAAGCTGGATCCCTATAAGAGAGCCCCGAAGGGCGAGCTTAACCTGTCTCCACTGAAGACATAGTGCTGACCGTAGCCCCCCTTCAACAGGTGCCCGTGGTACCAAAGAGAAGTAAGTCTCCGATCTGCTATTCTCTCTCTCTCTTTTTTATACTCATAATCCCTGCTTTTCGCTTTCTCTAACCTTGTTGTTTTCTTTTCTAGCCCTAGTCTTCAAAATGAATACCGAGAAGGCAACCAAAAGGAGGATTGCACTGGCCAGGGGTTTGCCCCCTCTAAGAGATTTAAGAGGTCAGATAGAGCTAAGGAAGCCACCTCGAGGCAACCTCAGGTTTCTACACCATCCCCAATAGTCACTGTCAGACCTGCTACCCCTCCACCAGAAAGTGCACAAGGTTAGGTAGAGCTCATTAATGCCCCCTTAGAAGACTTCCATCCTTTCAGCCCTGAGAGGACTTCCTTAGAGAGGAGAGGGGCTTCAGAAGGCAAATCCCCTAGTCCTGCTCGAAAAACTTCAAAGTTGTTGAGGAACTGGAGACCAAGGAAGAGGAGGTAGTGAACACGGGAGCTAAAGATGCCCCAGCGCCAACCTCTAAGGGATAAGCTGATGAGGGCGTGCTTGACTCTAGTGTCCAGGGTAGTTTTGCGTTCTTCGTACAAGGCAACTCCCTACCTCCCCTAGCGCAGAAGGTCCTGGAGCAAGCAAGGGAGTGAGGGACGAGCTCGCTGGCCAGCTCTTTCAGCCTTCATATGAGTTAGGTGCGTGTTCTCTTTATTCTGAGTTCACTTTTTCGAGTTCCTTAAGCATAACTTGTCTTTTTGTTTCTTCGCAGGCCATGAATCTATTCTTTTCAACCCTTCACTTGGCTGAGGAGGGCTCTAGTGCAGTGGCCAACTCTGTCCTTCAGGAGGAGCTCACCAGAACGCAAAACGAGCTCTATATTGCCAAGAGCGACTTGGAGAGGGTTGAAGATGACAAAAAAGTTATACTGGACCAGCTGAGTAACGCCTTGTCAGAGATAGAGGGCCTAAAGAGCAAAATGGACTGCTTCAACGCCATGTTCTCCCGCCTGGAGTCCGAGTATAAAGCGTTAGGACAAAAGTGTGAGGCATCGAAGCAGGAAGCCTTCAGCTTCAAGAAGGAGCTGATCAGCGCCAGAAGGGATCGCCAGGCCGCTGGGTTTGCACTTGAGATGGCTCAACAGTCCTCAGAGTTAGAACACAAAAAGAAGAAAGACGCTGAGGTGGCCCTCAAAAGCAACCATGTTCGACTTTCTGATCTGGAGGAGGAGTTGAGGGAGCTGAAGGAATCCCTCCCTGCAGTAAGAGCTCAAGCCGTCAAGGATTTCTGCAACTCCGAGGTCCCATTACTAAGGATCTCTGACTCCTTTGTAATTGGTTTTTACAATGCAATGAGTGGGCACTATAGCGATCAGAAGAGCTCGAGGAGTTAGAAGCTCCTTTAGAGATCGAGGTGACTCTTGAGTTGGGGGTCAAGATCGCAGAGAGGAGGACCGACGTCCTTGCCGTGCTACAGTTGATACGGGCCGAGGAGTCTGATGTGCTTACCAAGTAGGAGACTGACGAGCCCTCCCCCTCGGGCCTGGAGCAGGAGCTGGTGATGGCGATGAAGAGTAGTTTTGATAGCTCATTTGTCTAGGAATTTAGGACCCATGTAATCTTTTGTGGTTTTAATAGCTCATTTGTATAGGAATCTAGGACCCATGTAATCTTTTTTATCACGTAATAGAAATGACAGTTTGGGTGCTGAAAATAACATTACTTGTCTTGCTTTTATTCTTGCTTCTGCTTTTGTCTGCGTTGTATGTGTGAGATATAGTGGAATGAGCTCTGTAGGTACGTTAATGCCCCAACCACGTAGTCAAAATCAACCAAAATTTTGCAAGACAGACATTGATAGAGTGTAAGTATGCTTCTGGCGAGCTGGATACTTACTAAGCTGACCTCTTCGTGAGAAGTTTTTTTTTTTAAACAGAGTGTAAGTGTGCTTCTGGCGAGCTGAACACTTACTAAACTGACCTCTTCGTGAAAGAGTTTTTTATAAACAGAGTGTAAGGGTGCTTCTGGCGAGCTGAACACTTACTAGACTGACCTCTTCGTGAGAGGGTTTTTATAAACAGAGTGTAAGTGTGCTTCTGGCGAGCTGAACACTTACTAAACTGACCTTTTCGTGAGAGGACTTTTTATAAATAGAGTGTAAGCATGCTTTTGGCAAGCTGAACACTTACTAAACTGACTTCTTCCTGATAGGGTTTTTATAAACAACGTGTAAGTGTGCTTCTGGAGAGCTGAACACTTACTAAACTGACCTCTTCGTGAGAGAGTTTTTATAAACAGAGTGTAAGTGTGTTTCTGGCGAGCTGAACACTTACTAAAATGACCTCTTCGTGATAGAGTTTTTTATAAACAGAGTGTAAGCGTGCTTCTGGCGAGATGAACACTTACTAAACTGACCTCTTCGTGATAGAGTTTTTTATAAACAGAGTGTAAGCGTGTTTCTGGCGAGATGAACACTTACTAAATTGACCTCTTCGTGAGAGGGTTTTTATAAACAGAGTGTAAGCGTGCTTCTGGCGAGCTAAACACTTACTAAACTGACCTCTTCGTGAGAGAGTTTTTATAAATAGAGTGTAAGTGTGCTTCTGGCGAGCTGAACATTTACTCAACTGACCTTTTCGTGAGAGAGTTTTTATAAACAGAGTGTAAGCGTGCTTCTTTGATTCGAGCTTGCTCTCTCTTCTCTTCGAGAAGGTCTAGATTTTCCAACAGGTTTTCTTCTTTACGAGCTGAGTCGTGATGGTTGATTCTGTAAGTTGGGACCCCCATTTCTACCAGGATGACTGCCTCAGTTCTGTAGGTTATGAAGAAAGGGGTTTCACATGTTGGGCCCCTGATCGTGGTTTTGTATGCCCATAGTACCGAGGGGAGCTTTTCAAACTAGTGTCCCTTTGCATCATCAAGCCTTTTTTTTAACGAGCTCAGCAACGTTCGGTTGGTGACCTTCGCTTGGCCATTGGCCTGAGGGTGGACAGGTGAGCTGTAGTGGTTTTTAATTCCATGTCCTTCACAGAAGTCCCTAAAAAGATCGTAGTCGAGCTGCTTTCCGTTATCAGTGATCAGTACTTTTGGGAGCTCAAAACGACAGATGATGTTCCTTCACACGAAATTCTAGATCTTTAAGGTGGTGATGGTTGTTAGCGCTTCGGCCTCAGCCCACTTAATGAAGTAATCAATGGCTACTACTACGAATTTGGTCTGTCCTTTGCCCAGTAAAAAAGGTCCCACTATGTCCATACCCCATTGAGAGAAAGGCCAGGGACTGTTGACGGGAGTCATAAGCTCTGAAGGGAGCTGTTGGATGTTGGCGAATCGCTGGCACTTGTCACATTTTCTTACCAACTCCTTCGCGTCTTGTAGGATGGTGGGCTAGAAGTAGCTTTGCCTACTAACTTGAGCAGTGAGAGCTCCCGGATGCCCTCCGCACACGCCTTTATGAATTTTCAGCAGGGTTACTTGGGCTTGGTGTGGGTGTAGGCATAACAGGAAAGGAAGGACATACCCCCTTTTATACAATGTTGCTTCGAGGTTTTTGAAATCTTATTCTCTTGGCCACTTCATGTTTTCAGGGAGAGCCTCGTCATAAGGTAATTCAAAATCGGGTCAATCATTTGCAGATTTGCACTGGGGCTACGCCAGCTTTGGGCTTTATGGCTTTTCTTTCTAATATTCAATGCACCCCACTCGGTAAGTCATTGGCCAACTTGGCCAGGCGATCTGCTTTGTTGTTTTAAGCATGGGATTTAATGAAGATTATGTTAGAGTATTTCTAAGGATTTGGCCTTTGCTAGTGCGGCCATGCGTTCTTCTTTTGTCATATTGCCCAAGTAGTTGACCAACCATCGCGGAGTCATGAAACCATTTGCCTTGCTACCAGGTCACTGGCTATTCTCAAGCCTGAGTTACGGCTTTACTCAGCCTCATTGTTAGAAGCTTGAATAAAAATTTCAGCGTTCTTAGGGTGTTAGCCTCAGGAGTTATCAGTACAACCAGTCCGAATTTGTAAGTTAGAAGCACCATCGGCATGCAAGACTCTGGGTACCGGTAGTAAATTCATTGAATTGGCTGGGTTGAGGTGTTGTAAGTGAATTCGGCTTAAAATCGGCAACAACCTCTTAATTGAGGTTCGAGGACGGTTTAATCTAAATTGCCCGAGTTACGGCCCATATGGCCAGTGCGATTGCTCTGGCCTGTCGAACCATTCACAGGGCTAGTCGGCGTTTGGTGTGGGCCTGAAAGTATGATCTTAGTTTTCGAGATGTGTACAGAGCATAGGCCAATTTCCTAATCTGGGGTAGTTTAGTTAAGCTACAGAGCCTGCTTGTATTGTACATGCAATTGAGTTCCCTCTTTATCTTCATCAGTGGCTGACCGCCGTTCGCGATATCCATATATAAGTTCAGGATCTCCTATTTCCTTAGGGAGCTTAGGAGGGGAGGAGCTCCAAGATATTGTTTTAACTGCTGAAAAGCTAACTCGCATTCTTCGGTCCATTCGAAGGCATTCCGCAATGTTTTGAAAAAAGGGCGGCGCTTATCAGTTGTTCTAGAGATGAATCTGTTGAGAACGACCACTCTCCCTGCTAGACTCTGGACCTCTTTTTGCTTGGACGGGGACTTCATGTCAATGAGGGCTCGTATTTTCTCCGGGTTAGCTTCAATCCCCCTTTGTGACCATAAGCCTAAGAATTTTTCCTCTTTAACTTCAAAAGCTGGCCGGGTTAAGAGATTGCCGTTCTGTCTGAGTATGAGAAAGCCATTGAGGTCGGACACATGTCAGGTTTTAGGCTTTTGAAACATGGAACATAAACCTTCAGTTTTGACCTATCTGGTCTTTAAAAGCGTTCTCACCCTTTGGTAGGTCACCCGCGTTCTTAAGCACCGGCTCGTATGTGCCTCGGAGAATGAGGTCTCTTTTTCTTCATTGTAGCTATGCATCCATGAAACTTAACATCTCATGGCCCGTATCTAGGGTCAATCTTGAGCAGTGAGAAACTATTTGAGCTCTTTGTTGAGGTTTTTGAAATCCACGCACATTTTTCTGCTTTTTTAGCAATTAGAGAGCCAATTTAGTGTACCTTGGCTACGGAGGAGTTTTTAAACTTCTTCTTTGGCGGCCATGTTCTGCCGCGATACTCTTCTTCTGTCGGGTGCGAAATAGGTTTTGACTTCTTTAAACCCCTAGTCATCATGGAACCACGCAAAGACATTTCGAATTGGTCTTCTTGAATTTTTGCTACGATTTTCAGCTTCGGTTGGGAAGGATCCTAAAATTCTCTAGGTCTTCCATCGGCTTTTCTTTTTTCTTCATCTATGCAGGGTGTCTCTCCCATTTTTCGACTCCGTGAGGGGTTTTGACTTCTTTTAGTGTTTCGAATTGGTAGCTACGAGCTTCGACCTGATTTTCCTTGCACTCATCGACTCCATGAGGGGTCAAAAATCTTAGGGTCAAGCTGCATGTCGAGACGGCACCCCTGATTTCATTGAGCATTGCCCTGCCGAGAATGGCGTTATAATGGGGAGCTCTATCCAGTATCAAGAATTCGGTAATCGTGGTGATCTATTTGGGGACTGTCCCCAGGGTTACAGCGAGCTTGATCATTTCTAGAGATTTAGTCTTCTCTCCTGAGAAACCAACCAAGGTGAGTGAGGAGGGTGTCAGGTGCTCTATGGTGAGGCCCATGGCCTTAAAGACGCTGTAGTACATGAGGTTGGAAGTGGCCCCTGTGTCAATGAGGGTTTTATGGACATTGTGATTGCCCACCATTGCTGTCACCACCAGAGGGTCGTCGTGAGGGAAATCTACTCCGATCATATCTTCATCGTTGAACACGAGCTCTTTGACGTCGTATTTCACCATTTTAGTAGATCTGAAGCTAAAGCATTCTGCCTCCGAGTTCGAGGTTCTGGCCTGCCTAAAGTAGGCTCTTTTGGATCAATTTTTGTTTTTAGAGTAAGAGGAACCTCCCTCAATCATAAATATCTCATTTTTTGGGGCATTTTATTTGGCATTGGGAGGAGCCCCCTTCTTTTTGTCCACGTATTGCCTGAGCTTCCCTCTCTGAATGAGTTTCTTAATTTCTCCTTTCAACTTTCAACAGCTATCGGTCTCGTGGCCATGGTCCTTATGGTATCGGCAGTACTTGGTAGTGTCTCGTTTTCCCTCAGGTGTTCTCATCTTTCGAGCTTTTAGGATTAACCCTGGGTCTAACTGGGCATAGACTTTCCCTAAAGGAGCTGTCAGAGGAGTGAACTGTTGGTGTGCCCTGTCGTCCTTTGGTTCGGTTCTGTCTGCTTCTTTCTTATTCTTCTTACCCTCTTTCTCCTGGCTATGGGGAGGGATGTGCCCCCTTTGGTGCTTGAAAGAGGATAAGAGGGCTGATAGACCCGCTAGGTTCCTTCCTTGCAAAGTTACTTCGACCCCGACCTGCTTATTGACCTCATTTAGGAGCTAAGACATTGTCTTTAATGCCATTCTTGTCAACGTCATAAGGCAGTATGGGGAGGTTACCCCCTCCATGAAGGCTGCCACCGGCACCCCTTCGTTTAAGCTGGTGACTGTGAGGCTCTCTTGGTTAAAACGGCGGGCGTATTCTTTCAGGCTTTCAATAGGCCCTGTTTTATGGTGAATAAATGAGTGGAGATTTTGGATTGCGGCTTAGTTCCTAAGAAATGTGAGATGAACTTGGTGTCGAGCTCCAGTGAGCTCGAGATCTACCCCGGTAGTAGATTGTTGCACCATGTTCTGGCTGCTCCCTTTAAAGTGGTGACGAAAGCTCTACATACCACACCGTCCGGGATATTCTGGAGCCCCATCATGTTTTTGTATTACTATTAGTGGTCCACGGGGTCAGTAGTTCCATCGTATGATTCCAGCGCCGGGAGTCTAAACTTCTTCGGGACGGAGCAATTCTAAATATGGTCCGTGAATGGAGACCTGGCGTCCCTTACTAGAGTTGCCGCCGAGCTCCCCGCCATATGACCCACAGTCTTTATCATTTCCGCCATTTGGGCCTCCATTTTGGTCATCATTCTTTTTTCGACCTCTTCGACTAATTCTCTATGAGAGATTCTATCAAAAATGAATTTCCTAGGTCTGGCTTTCGTCTCATGTCCCGGTATTCTATCCGACGGGAGGAGAGGTAGTCCTACACTCGGGCTCCGATGTCGTAAAAACTCGTCCGTACGTCTTTCACGAATCATATTGATCTGCGAGTCCCTTGCTAGCAAGGGAGGGAGTGAGGCTGGGATTTCTTCATACGAGGTTTCCCTTTTGAAGCTAGAGTGGAGGGACCCGAGCTCAACAAGTCTGTCGCGGTTCCCCTCAAATCCTCTACCACATCCCCCTAGTCTTTCTCTGACCGGGACTCGTGGAGGGATTGGGCGAACGTCAGCAGACATAGAGGCTGATGACGACCTGCTCCTCGTGCTAACTTGGGGACTTTGCCTTTGGGCCAGGAGTCTGTCGATTCGAATTTGAAGGGCAGCTTGCCGTTCTTGTAAAGCCAATATAGGGTATGGTTGAGTTTGTCTTGAATACATAGTAAAATTCTCAGGTGGTTATACAGTTTTAGGAAAGGTACGTGACTTTGGTAGAAAAACTGTCTTTCCCACAGATGGCGCCAAACTGTTGGTGCTAAAAACTAGGAGGTCATTTTCTGCGCCACGCAGTCAATTTTAATTATGATAAATGATAAGAGTGATAAAGGGGAAAGTGCTAAATTTAAGAGAATCAATGATTTATAGAGGAGGTTGGCCTCGTATGGAGATACGGGTTAATCCTCCCATATGAAAGGAGCTCGGAGCTCGGTTTGTCTTGTATTAATAATATATTTACAAGTATACAAATTCACAAAGGTCTCTCTTGTCGCTCTATTTTCTTGATATTACAGTAAGATTGAGAAGCTGAGCTAACGCTAGTTTGGTCTCTCGTAAAGAGGAGCTCGGTTATAAACTGCCTAGCCCTGCCTATACCTCTCCGCCCTTGTCGATGATGTAAATTCTTCTTTTTTGTTCTTAATTGAAAACGTTGTCTTCTTTTTTCCTTTTTTCTTGGTTTTTGAGGGGAGTAAATGCCCCTTGTATATATATCACTGGAGGAAACGTGTGGCTAGGGCTCCCAGAGTGAGTCTAGATCCATGCTTATATTAGTACCAACTCTGACATTGTTTCTCTACGAATTTTGGTGCATTAAATGCAGTGGGTGTACATTTAATAAAGGTAAGGGAAGCTCTGCGCGTTTTGCAAAGCAGGTAATAGTCGCCCATGCCCTTGCCAACCACTCTAACAAAGTGGTTGGGCGATGAAGGAGAAAGACAATTCTGGAGCTCGTCGAAAGGGCTCCGGAGCTCGCGTTTTATAATACGTAGTTCGAAATCGATCATTGAGTAAACACCCAGACCTTAAAAGAGATTCATTTTTCTCACTAGGTCATGATAGGTCTTCTCCGAGCTCCTTGCCCAGCAACGAACTCGGCGGCTAACACGTGGACAGCCATGTGTCAGCTCGAGGTTAACGGGGTAGAATGCATCATTAATTCGCACTATCAATTTATGGATAATAATGACCAGCAGCAAATACTTCAATTATTTCCTTTCAATACGGGATGTTCAGGTCAACTTTTGCGCAACTCGACTAATCCCCGCTCGCAATTTATGATTGCCGCTGGTCAATTTAAGTTTTTGACAATTCCAAAAATCAATGTATAGGAACAAATTCAATTGATCTTAACACTGTGCGAATAATAACTTTGTTCAATTATTTCAAACTCCTTACAATAAGTCCTACTTCACATATCAATCTCTGACCAACTTTTTGCTCTATTTGTTTATCATAACACAGAGGGGCGAAGCCACATAAGGGCGGGTGCCCTTTGTTGGATTTAAATTTTTTTCTATTAAATATGGGATCTTTTTTGAAAAAATATATATATATATATATAGGAATTTTATGCATAAAAATAAATTTAAGGATACTAAATGGTAAGGAACAAAACTTTAGGGGACAATTTAAAAATTCTAAACTTAACAAATCACTGACCAACTTCTGCTTTATATCTCTATCTCATCTGCTTCTTTTATTAGAAAAAAATATAAATATATATAGACTTTGGTGCAGAAAAATAAACTTAAAAATACCTAACTGCAAAGGGCAAAATTTTAATGTGTTTTAAATTTTGTCCCTGTTACTTCAATTCATAACTTCACCATTGATAACACATATTTTTTTGGACAGAAGCCATTTTTAGTTTCTAAATAGAAGTGCTCCAAAGAAGGTCCACGATTTAGAAACTTGAAATGACTAGAGCCGGCAAAACAACACGCGACACGATAACACGACATGAACCGACACGAAGTTATAAGTTAATGGGTGAGGCCTTAACAGCTTCGGGTCGTGTTGGTGCCAACCCAATAAGACACGATAAGTTAACGGGTCGGATCAGTTAATATTCGTTAACACGATAATAACCCGTTTGAACACGTTAATAATATACATAGTTGTATAATATTATATATGTACATGTATATATGTATATTTTTAATACTTTTAATATAAATGTGTATAATTTATATAAGTATTACATATATATTTGTTAATTCAAGGTAAACTTACAATATATACATATACTATTATATAAATAAATATGTTTTTTAATTATATATGTACTTAACGGGTAATAACGGGTCATATCGGATAATTCGT
Organism: Lonicera japonica; assembly: GCA_021464415.1. NCBI lineage: Eukaryota > Viridiplantae > Streptophyta > Magnoliopsida > Dipsacales > Caprifoliaceae > Lonicera > Lonicera japonica. Next base: position 37,909,095 of record CM038469.1, on the reverse strand, counting down.
TAAAACTCCGAAAAGAATAACACTCAAAACACGATAACACTCGATAAAAAAGCCATCCCGTTTAGACCTGAAACAATAACACTCGAAACACGATAAAAATCGACACGAACACGATCCGACCCTACCCATTGACAGGTCTAGAAATGACGCATTGACAACTCTGTCATTGGACAATTTTTCATTTCAAATTTGCAGTCTATTAGAGCATCTGTATCGGGTAGGGTAAATTGATAAATTTACCCTACCCCGTTTACACCGGAGAGAAAGGTAGGTTAAAATTTAGGAAGGTAGGGTACCGACTGGCCAAATTTACCATTTCGCTAATTTTTAGTCATACGAATTTGGAAGAGCCGTATGAATGATACGAATTTAGCACACTCATATAAATAAAAAAATTTGAATCATACGAATGCGTGTCACTCGTATGAGTCATACGAGTGTGTCAAATTCGTATGACCCATACGAATGACACACATTCGTATGACCCATTACTTTTTTTTTTTTTTTTTTTTTTTTCATGTTTCGGTTGGTAGCTTTGGATGATGATAAAGTTAAAGTTAACTTTTTAACTTTAGGGGGTGAAATTGTAAATAAGTTAAAGTTAATAAATAGATATTGGAATAATTTTTAAAGCAAGCTGTCATTTTTTGGAACCTTTTGCAATTGAAATTAGAACTTAGTTTAATTCTTTAATGTTTAATACAAATCACAAAAAAATTATTTTGTGTTTTAAACATGGGTTATTTGAGTTATACAATTATTGGGGCAAAAACATAATTAAGAGAATTGTTGGACCAAACGGTGTATAACCAAAAGAGTTAAAAAAAAATATATATATCAAATTGTCATACGAGTGTGCCATCATTGTATGGCTCATACGATTTTGCCACATTCGTATGGCCAAATTTGGTTTTTTTTTTTTTTTTTTTTTTTTTTTTTTTACATCAACTCATACGATAATGCGTCATTCGTTTAAATTTTTTTATTGTTTTTTTTTTACTCTTCTCGCTGTGAACTGTTTCAAAAGTTAATAAAATGTATAGTAAATTTAGCCTAAATATTTCCATTACGCTGCGGATGCTCTTATTCTCCAAGAATGAAATTCAAAAATAAGTGATGAAATTATTATTTCTTCAAAAAACATCAAATCAAAGGGAGAATATTTTAAGACAAGAGAGTGGCTTTTACCAAACTAACACTACTCTCGAGAGTACATTTTGTATAAAACTTTTATGAAAGTTATCATTCAGAGCTAATAATGTGATGCGACATGAAGGTAATTAAACATTGACTTAGGTTAAAAAATTAAGAATTCACTATAATCTAGTTTCAGAGGAAGGCATTTTCCAACCCTTCAAAAGGGTGAATGAATTTTTTGGTGCAAAAAGGGTGAATGAATTGGTGACAAATTAAAATGGACAATCACATATTTTAATTTAATTAATTTTCTTTTATTAATGTTATCATTGATCTTCTTTGTCCCTTGATGATCTTCTTCTTTGGCCCTTGATGATCTTCTTCTTCATCTTGTTGGGAAACTTTGACTTTGGATTTTGACCAAAAAGATTCAGTAAAGCCATCTGATGCAAACAACATCAGCTAGAGCATCCTACTCTAAACTAATGCTTATGGAACAAAGTATTTGACCAAACACTCGAAGCCAACTCCCAAATTCAAGTCTTCTGCATAATTAATTTATTAATATATATATATATATATATTTGTGGGTCAAAATCAAAATAAATTGAAGTTGGAGAAGCAACTAGATAATAGCTGATATGGGAGTAACTCATGGGTCAAAACAAGCAGCCTCAGAGTCAAAAGCTCTTAGGTACATTTAACTTTGACGAAAGACTAGACCACAAGGAGAGACAAGAGTGAAGAACAAGGGACAATAATTCACCCTCAACGCCCTTCAATGACCACGTATTGGATTTAGGCAAAAGCACAATGAATTTGGATTAATTCCTGGAGGGGAAAAGACCCAATGTTGAACTTGAAATTAGCCAACGTTATTTTTCAACTTTTGTGAATTTGATTGATAGTTCTTAGATAGAATCAACCATTTTTCATATGGTCGATCCAAGTACGAGTGCAAAAGGGGTAAAATTAAATGTGTTAAAGTTAAGAATTTCGGTTAGAACAAAGAATAGTGCACTTTATTTATAAAGATTAAGACAATAAAATCTATTAGAATCATAGAAGTTCAAAAGGACTATTTGAGTGAAATAGAAAATAAAATCCTTTTTTTCTTTTTGAGATGAGCCAAACTCATTAGATTGTATAAGAAAATCGAAATTCTTTAATTCAACGGAAGAACAATATCACCATTCTTGTTCAACAAGATCTGCAAGATGATTACCACATTCTTGCCACCGAAATCATTTGATAGCGCAGGATTTTGATGTGTATATACTGAAGTGAATGCTAGATCCCTCTAAATCTCACAAAAGACATCAATTTGCAAAAACAACCTCATGTAACATCACAAGATCAACCAAAAACTAAAATGAAAAAGAGCAAGATTTTAAGTACCAATCCTTCCACTTACGTACTTAACACCAATATAAACCATGGATAAAAACCACTACTCATGAAGATATAAACACCTAAAAAACATGAAGAACCAGATTTTTTTTTTCTCATATAAGTTAATTATATAATAGCAATACAAAGCTGAAGAAACAGCACCATGGACCGTGTACGTCCAATCCATATCCTAAATTCTTTACACGAAATTATATAGTACTAAATACAAAAGCTTTCGCTTCCCTTGATTTTTTTTCTTTACAAATCTCTTCCGTTTACTCGAAAGAAAATCAAAATCAAGAACTTGCCCACGACTCCCACATGCATATAAAGATTATCATTACTCTTGATTCCCTCTCCCAAGGCATTCTAGCCCTTCGGTTCTACTACGAACAATCCTATGAAACACTTCCCTCACAAGCCGCTCCATTGGATCCAACCCATCTTTAACGGATCCATAAACAAGCCTTAGCTTCTCGACTCTCTCTCGCAACTCTCCTTCCTTTTCTTGCCCCAAAGGGAAGTGGATTGACTCGGTCAATTCGTTCAAAAGGCGGGCACATTTCTCAATCTCATAAATCTCCTTTAACAACCCACAAGCCGATTTTCGCTCCCTCTTCTTGGATACCTCCAAGATCCTCTCGTGAAGAGAGAGGATAGAGGTAGCCCAAATATACTGCCTAGGAATATAAAAATGGGTCTGCAGACCGCGGTCCTGACAGGGGATCGCAGCCACAAGGACCCACATTGTGAATAAGAGCACATAATTCATAGTGAAAACTGCCACGGATAGTCCATTTGTGGCCACTATTTCACTGGGCCTTGGTGCAACCAGGTTGTTCCCAATGGCCTGCAGCTGACGAGATGCAGACCAGGATCTTGACACGCTCCACGAGAGCGACCTAAACTGAGCCAATGATCTTGGATCTTTTTGGGCATTATTACGACCAAAAGACCGGTTTCTTTGTGAAAGAGCCGAGTTTGATTCCTTCTCATCAAGCATACCGATTGCCAAATCAATTAATGCCTTTTTAGCGCGGCGAAATTGGCCTTCACCGAGGCTTCTTTCACTATCCAGAGCGCATAAAACTATCTCCAATTGCTTTTGGCATTGCCTGATCTGCTCAATACCATCACGAATCGCATTACAAACATCTAAAGCCTTAACATTTCTCTCGAATAAATCGGATATCAATCGATCGGTGGGGGGTTTGTTCAATAATGCCCTGTTATTGGACAATATGACCCTGAATTCCTCTTGGCAAGTGAGGAAAACATCAAGAACTTTGCTTATCCATGAAACTGAGAGGAGATTAGTGGAGTCTACAGAAGCTAAATCTTGGAGCCTCTCTGCAACTTGTCTTTGAAACTTTTCGAGAACTTGGTGTTGAGTTGTTGAATCTAATGTGGAATCCATTGAATGGACTTGTTCTCTTCGAAAACTAAGAATCGAACGGCCTAATTGGGCCAAAGGCGTTGATGAACCTTGAAAATCTGTTGCTGGCATTTCTTACATAGAACAATAAAAATACCCAACAAATTGATTCTTTTTTCCCTAATTGTAAGTTGAAAAAAGAAATCGGGGAAAACCCAGTTGAGGAATTTGTCCAAGAAACCAAGAGAGAAAAATCAAGAACTTGCCCAAATAAGCAACTGGGTTACCCAAAATACCAAGAAACCAGTGTAGTTCAAGAACTGGAAAAACAACGAAATAGGTTCAGATTCAGAGATTATATATAACAACAAAACAAAGAATCTGATGAAGACCCGGAAAAGAAAAGAAAAGAACCCAATTTTTAAGATAATCCCAATGCAAAACAGTAGCCCTAGATTTCAAGAATAAATAGAAGAGAAAAACAGAACACCCCTCATATCAAGATTTCCTTAAGTCTAGAAAGAGAAAAAAAGGGGGAGAGAGAAGAGATTGAGAGATGTCTGAAACCCTAAGAAGAGGGATTATATTGGGAGTGATTTGGACCGCGTATTATGGTTTGTTGAAAGATAAATCATTTTAAAGAAAAAAAAAAGCAATTGAGATTAATAAGATTAAGATTGTTAATAATTACGTTTAATTTGAGCCATTAACCCTTTTGATTTATTAACCATCGGAGGCTTTTTTTAGCAGGAAATAGTGAAAGGGCCCCACAGCTGCCCTCGCACACGTAGTGAACACGCATCTTCATCAACTTTTAATCTTAGCTGTTCGTTTTTTTTTTTTTTTTGTTTTGCAAAATGGCCGTTCGTTTAAAGGATATAGTAATTGACGGTGTTGATTAGAGGCGTACGTACGCCTTACTGGGATTGGGTATGTTGAGGGGAAGAGGTTTGCCACGTGGAGAAATGTGATTGGAGAATGAGAGTGCAGGGTGCAAGTCTATTAGAGATGCTGTGGGTGCACACGGAAGTAGTGCCAGTTGATCTACGCTGGCGCGTAATGTGGGGGAGGGTGACTCGGTCTGGGATGAAGTTGGGCCCTATCTTCTTTTACTAGTTCTAGTATTGGCATAGAAACTTGATGGCTACGCATAATTTGCAATTTTAAAAACTACACAAAATAACGTTATGAAATGTATTGAAATTAGTATGAAATTGATATAATAATGATTTTTTTTTTATCATTTGAGATTTTAATATGTTCTAAAATGATATTGACACAAAACTAAAATTATATCGTATTAATCGTGTTTCGTTGCGTCTGTATGAGAGAAATATATCATATTTACTAGTGCTAAGAAGTGTTTATTATAATGTAACAATTGTAATCGTGTCTATAAGGTCGTGTCATATTTAGGCAAGTCGTGTTTGTATTAACTAAAAATAATGCAAAATCGTATTGTATCGTATTTGTGTCATCAATTTTTTTATCAGGTCGTATCAGGTAGAAACACAACCCAAATACATGTATTGCCACCCACATCTATATATCACATTGACAAAAATACCCTTTTAGTATTAGTAATATTTTTTGGTACAATTATTAGCATTTTATACAAGTACTTTAAATATTGTAAAAAGTGTCATTAATGCATTAAACTTTTCTAAGACAATGCATATACATTGTTACCAAAAATAATTTTGAAGTATTAGAGTATTTATGTATCACTAAAAACTCCAACAAGAATCAAAGGTTTACTAGCTACTATAAAAGTTGTCTATAAAAAGTGAGTGAGTTAGCCTTGTCACTTTTATTTTGAGCAAATATATGTACGCACAACTTGAACGTTGAAAATATAACTTTTACCCACTAAACCAATAATTATTTTGTGTTAAATTCTACACATATATAAAAATAAGACATATACGCATCTCACATGTGCGCCCATATCAAACTTATAATAAAAAGAAGGGAATCAAACCTTCTTTTAGAAAGAAAAAAACGAAAAGAAAAATGATCTATGCTAAACCAACAAACCAATTAATGCTTTTGTTCTAACTTTCGTTCCAAATACTTGTAGGTATATATACAAATGACTATTCCGATTTTATTAGAGTAAAGTATTATTTTTTAAAATTAAATCACATATTTTTTTAAATTTTTAAATTTTATAGCAATAGTCCAACCTATACAAATTATACAAATAATATATTTAACACGAACTATAACTTAATATTGTTATTTATGATGACATGTATCATGTATGTATGGCCTTTCATGGGGACGTATGTAGTGGATTTTTTCACACGTCTCTTGGGGGTTTGTGCAATAAATAAAAATAAGGAAAATGTCGTTGGCATAATAAAAGTATCAAAAAAATAATTTAATCCATAATATTAAAACATGTGTTCACACACACTTCCACCACAAATTGCAAATGGTTTAATCTCCCAATCCATTACCTATCATGGGGCCCACACACTTGTTTCTTTACACATTCACTAGACATGTAGGTGCTGAAGCTAGCTTGAAGTTTAAGATTCTCAATTTCCTAAGCTCGCCACTTCACAAAATTTATTATTTCTTTATCTAATTTTGATTTTGGTCAAAAGATAACTTAACACATTTATGTTTTTGTTAAAATATTTTTGTGAGCCTCGAAAATTATTTCGAAACGTTAAAACACTTTCGTCTGTATTCTAGTCAGAATACTTGTGTTACTTTTATTCTCATGATAGATAATGTTTGTTTTTGCATATTCAATAAATATTTCATTAATCTAAAAATATATATTTATAAACAGCATAGACTATAATTTATATCGGGTACTTAGCACATTTTTTTTTTAAAATAGACATTTAGCATAAATTAAATATACTAAATCTCAAGATAATTAAATAAATATTTTTGTTCTTGACCAATAATGTTGAAATTAATATACATTTCTAAAAGATGAAAAACAAATAAATATTTTAAACTAGAGAAAGTAGAGATTAAAAAAAGATTCATTTTATTTTATAGTTTTTCAAATTTTGAAGAGTACCAGTAGACACACAAAAACCTATTTCGTCTAGACATAAAACTAAAGTAGCTGAAATTTATATGATGGATTTAATTATTGAAGAATTTAATAGTTAGTTAAATATTTTGTTGTCTATTTTTTTTTTTTTTTTTTCTTTTACATAAACAAGGGTATAATATGTGAAGAGAGCAGTTTAGGAAAAGTGTGAATGAATGGTGGGTCCTTAAATTTGCATGTCATATGGCAGTTGACGATGTGGACCAAATTGATGACCTATTCTATTATTCACATGACCAAAAAAGAAATAATAAATAGAATAAAATATAAAGTAAAATGGCCCAAAATGTGGTAGATCCATCCCATCCCCTTCTACATAAGAATCCTTGAACTGGGCTCTGACAAATTCAAGAACTTGACGAGTTCCAGATACATCACTGCATGTGACGCTTTTCTTACTACATTTTGAGACATATTAATTTCTATTTTATAAATACTACGTGGCATTGCACTATTTTTTTCTGGTCTTGATAAAGACATTACAATTTTTCATCTTTATCATTACATATATGTATTATAATAATTATACAATATGTTTAAATTATAATACATGCAATGGTCAGGATACTTTTATGCGAGTCAATTCAATAATATCGTATATGACTATATGTACATGTTGATATTTTCATTTTACAAAACACTTGATTTCACTTTCATTTTTTATCTGATTATTGATAATCGAGTAAGGTATATGTTATTTGATTTTTGATTGAGCACCGAGTATAAATTTAGCAATATTCTACTCGGGTCTTAAGAATCGATTATATAAGCTTATACTCAGCACTTAATAATCGAACGTGCAACCTTATTCAGTTCTCGATGATCAAATGAAAGTAGGAGTGAAAGTAAGTATTTTCTAGGATAAAAATATCAGCCCCTTATATATATACATATTAATTGCGAAAATCATTTAGTATTGATAGGCTAGGCATTGGTGCATAACTGAAATTAGTAGATTTAAACTTGTGACCTTTATTCTAAACACTGTGCAAGTTAAGCACTTCAACAAACATTTTTACAATTTATTTTAATTAAAAGTAGAATAGTATTTTTTAATACAAGAGAGCATTGCTATATTTATCGAGCATTTTTTTTTCGGTATGTATTACATGAGTTATAACTTTGCACCTTCTCAAAGCATGACTCATCTCAGTATATAATACATATAATCCATGCATGTATAAACACCGATAAAAAAAGTTGTTAGGCTTGCGAAGCGTGACAAATGAAGTGTTGGAATTATACAATTAGCTATAATGACATTCCAACTAGATCGAAGAGGCAGTTGCAAACATTCTTAAATTATTATGGATTTTATATTTAGATTTGGATTCTCTATTTCTAAAATAATTAATAAATATTTGGGATTAAGAAAGAAAGAAAGAAAGAAAGAAAAGACAAAGTAAAGATTAATGAGAGAGGCCCCAATTAACGGAGAGATAAATGGAAAGTGTAACCGACCAGATCACCTCAAAAGTTGATAACCACCGCCATTAACTCTCTTTTTTCAAAGCCGAAGATGTCGTTCGTTAATTCAGTTGATTTCTGTTGATATTTTCAATATATTTACCAGAAACCCAACAATCATTAATAAAAGAACCAAAGTCTAACACCACATGGCTCGTACACGTGCTCCATATCTGTCTTAAAGTTAAAATTATGTTTAGTTAGTGAAAACTCAATACAGTTGAAAGTAACTAGTCTCCAATATCAAAGAAATGATTTTTGACTGTTATGGATTAATATCAGAATTGATTTGATGAAAATCAGATGCATTGGTTTTTAATGATAAACTTGGTTTGCATCGAATTATTAAAAACTGTGTAATAATAAGTTATAATTTTTTTTTATTTACAATACTAACGAAACAATTTGTTTTGAATTTTCATTGCAAATTAATCTCGCCATCAACATTTACACATACTTAGCAATGGCTAAGATTCTATTATTCCTCTATGAGACATCTCAAATTAAGTTTTGCAGACATAATTAGTGTACCAAAATCTCACAATAATAAAAATGTTTTCAAGTTTAACAACGGATTCTATAATTTCGTTGTATACCTTTTTTGGACGTATTTCTACAAACCAAAAAGTCATTTGCTAAAATTTCTCCGAATAAACTGTTCCAACCTTCAAAATTCAAACAATAATTGAATATACAAAAGTCACTAAAAACTCACTTTATCATAGTCCAAATCAAGTATCACCAAACATGAGTGCAAAATTTCACAACAATAAGAACTTTGATTTTTCCTGAAGACCCGGTCCTAACCCAATATTTTAAATGGCTCAACAGGTTCACAGGAGGGTGGGTACTCCGAGTTTCGGCTATGAATCGAATTCTTTCACAGACAAAAGATACATAAAGCAATTAGGCCTATTAATAGATTGGATAATGTAGATATGAGGAGGTAGTTGAAGCATGCAACCAGGCGGTCTATCAGATGGATCCTCCGGCATTTACATTTCGATGCCTTTTATGACATCTGCCACGAAGATGCTACCCGAATCACACCATCCCCCCAAAACGTCACCGTTGGGAGACTGCAAAGGAAAATTTATGATAATTTAGAGATGCAGAGCTGCCTCTGTTAAGTACAAATTGTACCTAAAGGCTAACATTATGCGAGTCTAAGTACAAATTGTTATGTATGCGAGTTTAAGTAGAAATTGTTATGTAACCGTTTTTTGGTATGTGAAAGCGCATGATGGTTTTTATTTTCTATTGTGGATAAAAGATTTACCTCCTCGGTTTCAAATTAAGAGCTCAGTTTCAAAGAATAATGTACCAAAACTCGCAACATTTAAAACAACGACTTGAGCAACCAAGTTGATGCATCTTAAGAGGTTAAGGGCCCATTTGGTTCAGAACTAAAATGGTGAAAAATACTTTCACCTACTTGGAGTGAATTTTGTTATATATTTAACGGATTTTATTCATAATTTTATACAAACAAAATAATTTCAAAAAATAGGTGAAAATATTTTCACCATTTTATTCTCTAAGAAGGTGGAAATATGTCTGAAAAGTAAAGTTTTTTAAGAAATAGGTTAAAATATGTTGTAAAGTATGTTAGAAAAACAATATGGTACCTTATTAAATCCAAGCCAGTTTGAATCTCCTCTAAAAGAAAAGGCCCTCTTACTTTCCTTCCACTGTCCACAAAAAACCTGCAAATGTACATCAATGGTTTCAGCAGGCGGAACTCTAATATATCAACCCTCACGGCAGATCAACCTTAAGCGCTCGTTTGATTCAAACAAAAATTCTTTCTTGGAAAGAGAAAATTGTAATTTCACGTATAAAGTTTGAGCTTCAATAATGGAATGAGATGTTGTGATTCAGCCTCTTGACATAAATCATGTGAAATTTTTACTCAGGGTCTGTCTGTTCTTTAAGCCTCTGAATGCTGGACACCAAATACTTAAATCTAAATGCTTAATGCTGAATGGAATCTCTACAAAACGTCTTTAATTTTATGTAAGTTCTGAATGCTATTTACACATTTTGCAAATTTTACCCGTATTATTATAATTTACATCAAAGCCTAATGAATTAAAAGAACAGGGGTACCAATGTACCATCGAAATAACATTTCACTAAAATTAAATAAAGCATGCAGCATGCCAATGGCCTTGTAGCATAGTGGTCGTGCTGGTCAGCATTTCAGAAGGGCGGGTAGGGATCAAGGGTCTGAATCCTAGAGAGAGAGAGAGAGAGGTTTGAAAGTTGTATCGAGGATATGAAGAGGGGAGTTACCTCATAGTCAACCCCTTGTACGTAGATATAATCAGGGTCGGCTGATGAGAAAGCAAGTCCAGTTATCTGCAGCCACCAACAAAATGAAAAGTTTCTTTTACTTGCATATGTATAAAACTTGTAAGAGTAACAAATAGGACCCTACTGTAATTAGGACAAAGGAATTCAACAAAACATAAAGAACAGAAAAACAGAATGCAACACAAAATATACTGTCAGCGGATCAGTTGTTATATAAGAATTCTAAATGGGATTTCTTAGATTCTTCTTGTACCTCTTATTTTCTTACTTTTACATAGTGATTATTGGTAAATTTCAATCCAATGTACAACATCTTTAAGGCAAGGCAAAACTACTACTGCAATGTTGTAGCTTGTTTGTAAGTTAAGGAGAGAAAGAATGACATAGTGAGGGAGAGCGCATTCCTCATCTACACCAACTTTGAAAGAAAAGCACAAAAACCTATTTGACATAAAACATGAAGTTGAAGTCATCGAATATTTTAACTGACCTCATATTTTGAGCAATGCACCCATCTTGATATTGATGACCATCTACACTCAAGAGGTAAAAGAGAAATTGGAATCTGATACGAGGCTAAGAGAAACTGACACTTAAATTTTTCCATACCACCATTGAAAATCAAATGAAACATTAAGGCTTCCCATTTGCAACTTGAAAGACCATGGAGAAAGAAAAAGAAGGTATTGGGATTTTACTTCCCCAACTTTGCTTATTTTGAGAAACAATAAGCTCAAAGAAAATAAAATTAATTAAGAAAATGAGAGATTTTTCCTGCATTGGAAAAGAAAAAGAAACTTATAAAAGAAAATAAACACACATAAAGACTCTTACTTTCCTTCCCTTTTTTCTTTCCTCAACTTCTGAATGAAAATAGCATACGTGGAGATGAATTTGACATCCAGAAAAGCAGCATGAATATGCCACGTTTGCATATACCACACATCATAAATCCTATATAATTTCATTTCACAGGTCAAAAGTATACTCCCTTTGTTCCTAATTAAGAGTTTCGCTTTCACTTTTTTAAAGAATGCACTAACTTTCATTCATCAACAGTTTAAAACAAAACATGTTTACTATCATGAGTTCTAGTACGTGGATTATGTTCTGGAAGGAAAGTGGACTCTTTTAATTTGGGACATCCCAAAAAGGAATATTGGACTCCTATTTTGGAACAGAGGGAGAATAATCATCTAACAAGTAAACACGGTCTTTGATTGATGAGCCAACCTGCAAGGATCGTAGATGGTAACAGTACGATCAGCTCCACCCACGGCAACATTACCAGTTGAGGAGTCGCAGACAGAATATAACATATCTCCAATTGACCCGGAGATTCTATGTACACAACCACCATTTTCTTTTACCCTTAAGTCCCATATGGTCAACTGCAGCCATTAAAAAATATGAAAGCATAAGAAACATGAGAATAAAAAAGTGTTATTTATAATTTAATGCACAAACAGACCCAAAATGTACAAAAGTGTAATAAGGACAACCTGGGAACTTTCTGTGACAGCTATTATGGAATTTTCACTCCCACTATACAAATTCTGTATAAATTTTAACGAAGTTGGATACCACAATCTGCAAAAAGGCTACATCATCAGTAAAGAATATCTAGAAAAATTGGATGGGCAGTTTAAATAATCAGATACCACTCTTCTTGTAAGCCCTCTTTTCACAATCATAACAGGTTATCAATAAAACTAGCTTAAAATGTTTGAATTGTTGCATCGTTAGAAAGTGCAGCATTTCTTAGCACCGAGTCTAACTGACCAGATCTCCTAGGACTGACGTGGTTAACATTAGAAGATATACAGAAAGTGACAACAATTTGAATGGTTCTTTCACCCATTTTACGCCATCGCTATGTTGAAAAGATTTTAAAATAATCACATAAGACCACATTAGAATAAGGGCCTAAGTTCAATTAGAATAAGGTCCTAAGTTCGCTAACGGAAGCTTATGTACATGGGTCAACACTTCAATTACCACATTAGAATAAGGGCCAAGATGTGTATTGTATAAAAGACCAAAAACTAAATAAGGCCCTAAGTTCAATTTTCCCCAGGGACTTATGTAGCTCAGGACTGCAGATATGTGCCCTTCTCTTAGGTGAGAGACTGAGAACATCTTACAATCAATCTGCGAGCTGATATAGCCACTCCATATTACTTATACTAGATTAACTTTCAAGTAGAACAAAATTCAAAAGAAAAATGATTATAATAAAATTTAACTAATAGGATTTTGGAGTTAAAACATGCAAAATCACTGAAGCATGCGCAACAATTGATAACCTATGAAGCATCCTGTTGCCCATGTAACATCCATTACATACAACAACTGCTATTTCAAAGCTTGATTGACATAATGGCAAATATAATCATAGAAACTGTATGATGGAGAACAAATATTAAAAAAGTGATTTTTCTAGTGCAAGGGTTTCAATGGAAACTATTCTGAACCGCAGGCATAACTTACGTACGTAAAGTCTGGAGATGAATATCTTGGTCATATACATCAATGCTTTTGCAAAAGCTCCGTGCCACAGCTGCCTAAAACAAAAAGGTTACATCTTAGAGCAGCAGGTGTTCTCCAAACAAACAATTTAAAAAACATGATAATATATATATAGGATATGGAAAATTTCCTATAAGGACCAAGTTTAAGGACCATTTTGTACAATTCTGGCTTTTGAGAGGATAAACATATGAGTTTTTTTATGCAATTTGGCGGATATCCACCAAGTTTCATATATATATATAAACAAACTGGGAAACGGGATAACTAAAAATTGATATATATATATATATAGTCCGGATTAGTGTGTACGCAAGGGGACTTTTAGCGACGGTTTTCTGTCACTAAAACATTGGGGAGACGTTTTTAGCAACAAAAAACCGTCGCTAAAGGTCCAGTGCATACGCACTGGTCCGCACCAGATCCTAGCTGTATATATATACTATATATTAAGTGAAAGGACCTTTTATATGGAAGTGAAAATTACAAAATTACCCTTCATGCTTCAAAAATAAAAATATTGCTTCCACTAGGATTTGAAACCATGATCTCAAATATAAGGAACACACTAGATAGTTGATATCACGACTTGACTAAATGCCACTATTCTCCTAGGAGCTGCCTTTTAGAACACTGTCACTAGTAAAATACTGCTAATAAAGTAAGCTTTCTACTCCAGAACAAACTTTTAGATGAAAAGAACAATTTAAATTCTCTGGTACACATAATGATGATCACACATGGGACAAATTTAATTAATGGAGACACAGAATACAATGCACAAAAACTTAATCCAAATAATTTAGTCTTAGCATGTACTAACAAATAATATTTTACTACAAATATATTGAATCGAAACACCGATGTGCAGATAAATTGCATAAACGAATTTATACAAGGATACTTCCTACAAAAATAGTATATATAATACTCCTTGCACAAGTAGCATGCAAATTTTTTATAATACTTCTCATGCGATTTCATGAATCAAAACATGGACTCAATTATAAGTTGAATTTGACAAAGGGTACAATTCTAATTTTTCTCTAGAAGAGAGGAACAAGCTTAACTAATTACTATATTTGACCCTATTTTCTCTAATCACAGGAAAAGCATTATATCCTTTTCTTGTATTCTTTTCTTAAATAAAGAGCTTATTAATATTCCATGTAATATAAGTATCACCAAAAAGAATAATATAGCTTTTAGGAAGAAGCTTTGTACCATGGACCATTGTGTCGGACTGAAGCAAAGCCCCGCCCAACTACCTTCTCCAACACCACAATCCCGTGGTGATACTGAAAATGTAAGCCTATCAACATCTGAAATCAACAGTTTTCAAATTAATTCACTTCCACCATTCAAAATCCAAATCTAGCATAATCCCACATAATTTATTGCATGAAATTTGATTTGAAGCATGATGCAACAAATGCCCCTAATTTTTTTTATTTTTTAAGCAAAAAGATGAAATTTTCATTGAAATATGAAAATTATACAAGTCAAAATGGCTTTGAAATATAATTGAGACTTTGAGAGTTGTCTGTTTCACCTGAAGTGTGCAAAGAGGGTTAGTTTTGATGATTACAATACATGTTTGAAGGCGTAACAGAAGGTAATTGAAATATCATTACTCAAACTAAAATTAAAGCAATAATTAATAAAATAGTTTTCACAAAAAATTGAGTCATAAAAGTTTATGACAAATTTGAATCGCAATTGAAATCAAAATTCACGTCTCTTTCAATTAATAAAATCGAAAAGCTCTTTAGAATCATGTTTACTTTATATTTTACACTATTCTAGAACCGATGGGGCAATTTATTGTTCTATGGTTCATGTTCATTTTAGATTTGCTACAATGATTGATGAGAAGTGAGACCCTCAACCTAACAGGTCTATTTCATCAGATATATACCTCAGATTTCTATTACAAGTGAAACCAGCATAATTAGAAAAGAAAATAAAGAGAAAAACTAACGATAAGAGAAGAGTACCATGACCACTACTATCCAGCTTAGAAACAATAAGGTGACCATAAGAATCCACACTTCCCAGTACTGAGCATCCAATACCTGCAGAGATTACATCGAAGTGAAACAAATATAAGATACACATACGATAGATTAATAAAAAATCTCAAGTAACTCAAACTCAATTTGGTGATAAAGCTTATGAGCGGGAAAATGCTCAATCCACACAGTGGTTGGACTTAGACCTCATATAAGTTTATTCAGTAAAGCTGCACCAGCTAATGCCATCTTTAGTAAAAAAACATTACAACTACATAGAGGCAATTTGAGTGAGAAAAGCTAGCACAAGTGATACATGGATACACCCGGTGCTCGACCTTGGGGAGAAGGGGGAAAGGAACTTGGTTTCCCGGGGCTCAAACCATGGTGGGGTGGGTAAGAAACCATCCACTTTGTGAACTTTGCTACACCACGGGTGTAATTCTGGAGATTAAGTTAAAAAACATAATAATAAACTTCTAGTTAATGTCTTGGCACGATCACGGAAACACATTAATTCCAGCAAAGCTAAGCTACGGTCAGAGGGAGAACATACCCAAGAAACACGGAGACAACTTGGGTCAATATATAACTACTGCTATGAGTTTATTTGAAATTTTTAAAAACGAAGGTACTTTTACAAATTATTTAGGCAACTTATTTAGGAGAATTAGCACTATAAAATAAATGGTGCAAATAAATAAACCAAGTTTGCCGATATAACATGTAATGTTGCTTACTCTCAGCTTCAGCAAGAACAATACTCTGGATTTCTGACCTATGAGGGCACCGGTTAGCTAATGCAGAGTCCAGAACCTTCAAAGATACAATTTACATATGATAATACCAGTGAGTTCCACACTGTGATCATACAAACATGGTTTTATGCTTCGTAATGTCTAACATGCTATTCTTTCTCCAAGGGACAAGGGCTTATCATGAAGTTATAAGATGTTTACCAGTGTTTGTTCGGGGATGAGGAGGCTTTCTTTTCCTCGACTGAGTAAGGAATCATCCTTCATAGATATCTACAAGAATAAAATTAAAGAACTAAAAATGGAGGTATAATCTGATCTGAGTGTGTTCAACATTGCTTCATTCTGTAACACTAGAAAACATAATTAAAAGAAACACCTCTAAAACGCTACTAAGCATTCTAAAGAACCAAGTCAACCAACCCTTCTTACTTTTGAAAAGCTCATTTATACTTTTTTAGTGTATCCGTTCTGGTGCGGACTGTCCGTATTGGACTGGCCCTTTAGAGACAAATTTGAACCCAAAACATTGGGAGATGTTTCAGCGACGGAAATTTGTTGCTAAACGTGTGGTCTGCTTTTGGACACTCCGCACCTGATCCTGCCAGCTTTGTTAGTTTTGTTTTGAAATGCAGGAATAGAACACAGTTGAGAAAACATAAACTATGCATATTTTTGTTAGCGATCTAGATTTATGGTGAGGAACATTATTATTATTATTTTTTTTTTTACTTTTACACTAAAAATCAAGAAAAGTACTTCGTAATAATTCACGAAAGTAGGGACGTTTACCCAACTTATCCTTTTTTTTAACCACATATGTGGGGATGGATAATTGTTCATTCAAAATTTATCGCAAAAGCATTCTATAATGTGATTTATTGACATCCAAAAGGCACAACAAAAGCAGTGTTCACACAAGCAACATCTACACAACTCTTTCTCCCTATCATTAGCATCATTACTATCCTAACATACACTACCTATATGTGTATACAATAAGGAAGTCAAGTGTGCGTCCCATTTTGATGGGACTACTATAACAAGAGTCAATCAACACACATTAGAAAGCAATCTACACAATAAGGGGCAATGGTTTTTGAATCTTTAAAATGTGTAAGGGATATACAAATGTGTGGCTGAGATTTTAAAATGTTTTTTCAATGGTTGATAGTGCATTCAGCACGGGTTATGACCTAGTATATATAATAAGGGGCACCGGTTTTTTAATCTCTAAAATGCATAAGAGATAAAAGATTGTCTAGTTGATATTGCAAGATCTTTTTGGTGAATAGAGTCTTTGGCACCAATAACGAACAATTATATTATGTAGATATAAGAACATATATAATACAGGTCCCCATTAATTAGGTAGATATAATGGAAAAATCCTCATAAACACTACATCAAAATCTTGGTGATCCCGTCAAGTCGGAATCATGTTCTAGTAAAAAATTACATTGTCCAACACCACATTCAACAGACAAGAAACTAATACGCATTCAATGCACATCAATTGGTACTCCAAACAACAATAATTAAAAAAAAAAAAGAAAAAGAAAAATTGGGTAAGAAAAGCATAAAGAAACTCCCATTTCTATAATTCCATTATGTTCAAACAAAACCCAGATCAAATCAAGCTTCATGTTTCATTATCATGAAGTCTTCATCTATAAATGACAAGCACAAGTGTACATATATATATATATATAGAGAGAGAGAGAGAGTACAGACAAGGAGTTTGTAAATGTAGCAGCCGGAAGCTATGTAGACCCAACAAGAAGAGGCCTCCTCCTCCTCCTTATTAACCTGAGGAGTAAACAACAATACAACACAAGCAATATTTGAGGTTGAGATAGAAAAATGAAGATATATGTGTGTGTAAAAGTAAAGAAAGAAAGAAAGAAAGATTTAGGGTTTAATTAATTAAAGAGGAAGGTGGAATGGAAAATGGGGTAATAGTAAGAGTAAGTAATTACATGGAGGGCAAGTCGAGTAGACTGAATATTGGCAGGAGAAGGGTATTCTATCAAAGATGATGGAACCTTTGCTTTCCTCAGACTCTTTGCCTCCAACATCCTCTCTCTCTCTCTCTCTCTCTACTCTTTCACACCAGGTTGTGGCGGCAAAAGATAAACTGATTTTACTAGAGCAGACCAACATTAAAGTACCACATTTTTACTACTAATTTATCAAAAACAAATAAAAATTAACCACATCTGTTAGAGAGACAAAGTATTGGAGAGACGAATAAATCCCGGCTCTGCCACCGGTGGTGAAGCCACTGCACCGGATGGTACTCCAAATGGTACTCTTTTTTCTTTTTTTTCTTTTTTTTCAATTTTTGATAAGAGGCGTTTAGATTAAATTTGGCACATTTTGACTAACTCATATCATAATTTTAGCAACAAACTATTTTTCCTGCTGAATTTGTTCGTCATTTATATGGTTTACTAAATTTTTTTATAGAGCATGTTATTTTCACATGATTTTATGGTAAAGTCACCGACTCTACTGTGGAGATTGAGGTACATTCTTTTAAGGCATTATTTACATCCATTAAAAGATTTTATAACTCTCTGTCTTATTTAGATGATTGTTTTATTTATTGACTAGCTACACTTTTTTATATGGGTGAAAATATTCACACTTCTAAAAATGTTTGGTAATATTTTGAGGAAACACACACACACTAGACAGTTATTCAACACAATCTACCAAAAAGTGTCTATTTCTCAATTTTTAAGAGTCGAGTATAAGCATATATACTCAGTTCTTAACAATCAAGTAAGGTATTATCAATTTTATATTCGATCATTTACAATTGAGTAATATACACCTTACTTAGCAAATGAAAAGTGAGAGTATTTTCAAGAGATATTGAGAGTGCTAATATATCCACCATTTTTATATTTACTTAAGTGATTTAACTGTTAATGACCTTAATTAATAATCTTCATTATTTATATTAATAACACAAATTAATACACCACAATCATTACCACTCCACTCACAAACCCTTAATACCATCCAAACATTTCTATTGTGTAGTGAGACAAGGGTAGAGATATAATGAGAAAGAGCAGGTTGAAGAGAATGCATAAAAAGAAGTGTTGTACTTAATTTTTTTCCACATTCATTATGTTTTATTTCGAACTAAGTCGTCAGAAACGAAAATAAAATAAAAAAATATGCAAAGTGCGTATGTAACTGTACTCAGTTCTATCCCACCTAAGTTCTATACACATACTTAGTTATATCCCACTGATTATATGCATTGATGAACTATTTATGAAGACCAGATTCCACTTAGGTTCTATACACATACTCAGTTATATCTCATCTATGAGTACAGAGCACTCATCCATGGCAACTTCAAACTCATCCATTGGAGATTTTAAGCAAATGAAACATCTTTCAAACAAATTTAGGATTTTAATCATAATCAAACAAACTTACTTGGAGTAGAAGATTGGCGAATCTAAACTGAGCAGTATAAGATTGCCGATTATGAGTATAAGAAGAAAGTAAAATATCGACATTTGAATCAAGAAGTAAATAGTAAAAGAGAGAAAACAAAGTGGGAACCATTTTGTTTGAATGTTATGTTCGAATGGTAAATAAAGAGAGAGATTGTTTGCTAGTTTCAATTGTAAAAATAAGGGTATGTGTTGTTTGGAGTGTTCGAATGTTTTGTTTATAATTAATTACATTAAGTATATTAATTAATATTGACTAACTTAAAATTCGATAGTTGAGTGGTGGGAGTGCTAACGAGAATAGTACTCACAGAGTGTTAGGAAGAGACGAAGTGTTATAGAGTCTTTCGGTAAGTGTAAATAGCGCTGCCTTTCTTTAATGCTTGTTCAAATGATTGAAAGACAGATAGCTACTCCTTGGGCTATTGCTTATGAGATTATATTAATTAGAAGATTGTTGAAGCAAATGGAGCATGTTATGAAGCATACTTACGGGGAAAACAACAAAGTGATTGATTTCTTAGCAAATTTGGGATTCAAGGAAAAGAAATATATGCATAATTAGGATTGATAAAACAGGTCTTATGGATTTGAGATTTCCTCGATTGTAGTTATTTCTTTTTATTCTAATAAAATTCTAGAGGTTGGCCATTACCCTCTCCTCTGCTTAAAAAAATAATATTAAAATCACATGATTTTAAGAATGTGATTTTAGGTTATGCTATTTTCGTGTGATTTTGAGATATTATTTGATAAATCACGTTATTTATATAATTTATGACTATCCTTTTAAGATAAGTCTTGATATTTTGAAATTTCGTTAAATTTTGAAATCTTGTAAAAAGTTGTGATTTTGGAATCCCGCTTTAAATTACAGAGTTTAAATTTAATACATCTCCTTTTACTTTTATCTCTCTTATATTATTGGCCACTAAGATTTTTCCCCTCTAATTAAGAAAGGTAAATAATAAAAATCTCACTCAATCTCATCTTATGTCAATCACATAATTTCAAAATTTTGTAAAAAGTAAACAATCTTAATTATTTCTTTGTAAAATACATTAATATTTTTTCTTCTAAAAAAATGCAATAAGAATAGACATGACTTTAAATTAATGTGGTTTTAAAAATCATAAGTTTGAATTAAAAAGTTTAAACTTAATTTATCTATTTTTAATTGTGTCTATCATCATTCGTCACTTATCTAATACCCCTTAAACCAAGGTATTTGTGCTTGAATGTCTCAAATTTATAGGGGTCATGGAAATGGGGAAGAACGTCACAATCAATTCCTTATTCAAAACCTTACAACAATCTGAATAAAGAAAAACTATTTTGCCTAAGAAAAAAAGGAAATATTGATTGGAACAGTCTTTTTGGATTGCCTAGAACTCCATCGATTAGTTTTGAGGTCAATCATATTTGTTTGCTTTTAGCTCTAAGTTTGGTGGGGGCGTTGGTGGTTTTGCTCTCCATGATCAACATTGTTCAATTGTCGTTAAGGGTTCAATTTCATTTCTAAATTATGCAAGTATTCTACAAAGACAACAATAAAAAATAGACACCACAATAACCACATCCAAGGATGGGAAAATATACAATTTATACCATACCAATCCAAACATACCGAATAATTTTCAAAATATACTAAAATTTGGTAATGGTATAATACCAATCGATATGTACTATACCGAATTATTTTGGCACAGCAATGGTATTTAAACTCATTACTGACGAATGATAATATACCGTACCGTACTAAAATTTTGATATTATTACAGTATACCATACTAAACCATACAAATTGTGCCATTATACCGAATGAAAAAAAAATAAAAATAATTATCAATTTGTTAATAACAAGGATAAAATTATCTAGTACTTGAATTGATCATATATTCATATACTTTTAGAGTATATATATACTTTTGCTTTGTGTATTTATATATATATATATATATCTGTGTAACTATATATCAATTCATCGTTTGCTTGAGATTATACTACAATTGTTTTTTTGTGTTGTCCAAAGTTCATAGATGATCTTTAAAAGCCATAGGTCTCCTCCAAAGCTATTTCTCTTTTTTTTTTTTTTGATTTTTTGGATTGTATCTCTATACGTATGCAAACAACAACTTTCTAAGTGTGCAATTTTATTTTAATAAGTCTATCAGCTACTTGCTTTTAGTACACATAGACGGTTAGAGTATGAAAAGAAATAAAAAATAATTAACAATTTGTTAGTAACAATTATATAGTTAACAATTTGTTAGTATTAATCTTCAATTCTTGTTGTAAATACCATTAATATATTTTATTATTTTTAATGTAAGCGTGACCTCTCAATCTTCCGCATGTTCCAAATACAAACTTTCGGTTTTTTTTTTAGAATTAATTTTTTAATAATATACCGTACAATGGTAATAGATGTACTAAATGTTCGGTACGGTACTTAATATGTTCGTTGTGGTATAATATTATACTAAATCAACCCCTAATCACATCCATAGTACAATATTATACTAAATCCACCCCTAACCACATACACATCGGCTCTAATCTCTCTGGTGATGCAGTTAAATATCGCAATTATTACCATTGTTATTAAATCCTTCATGTGGGATTTTGGATATAAACATTTTACAGTTAAACAAATTGATAAATTGTTTGTGTAGTTAAGTTACTAAAATTTACTTTCTAGTGTGTGTGTTTCCTCAAAGTTACTAAAATTTACTGTACTTTTTTGAATGAATGTAATACACTAAATGAGGCTTCCTGTTCTTTTCTTTGAATATTTCCTCATTTGAGTTTTTTTATAAGCACACAGGTTTCTCTCAGACATTTTTAAAAAATACACATACAAAAAAAGAAAGAAAGAAAGGATTATCATAATTTGAAAGTAGATAAACTAAAATAATTCATGCATATAGACAAAAAATTCAATGAAATTTTTTTTAATTAATTTCTCAGTAACCATCATTTATGTCAAACGCACGCAAATTGCTTTCACATGATTAAGAAACAACACATACGAGTTTACTTTTCAATATAATAATAGAGGCAAAATATTATTCATTTTAATCAATCAATTTAAAAACTTAAAAGAAATAGCAAAATTGCATGAAAAATATAGTAGGGGAAAAAAACAGTACCAGATGATGGTAAAATTATATCCCACCACACTAGAGATTTCCATCAACATATACAAATACATAATTCACAAATACAAAAATAAAAAAAATGAAATTACAAAAAAAACCCTCAGATCTCATAGCTTTGAATCATACACGGTTAAGATCTAATGGCATTCATCAAAAGCCTTTACACCCCACCACATAGAAAAATCCGGTGTTGTGTGTGCTTAGTGTAAACATGGAAGGTGGAATTTCTGCGGTGAAGCGCAAAACCAATTGATGAACTTTGAAACCAATAGAGACCGTTTCAATGTTATAATTTTTCCATCATTGGGCATCTAAACAAAATTCAACCAAATATT
Organism: Lonicera japonica; assembly: GCA_021464415.1. Classification (NCBI taxonomy): domain Eukaryota; kingdom Viridiplantae; phylum Streptophyta; class Magnoliopsida; order Dipsacales; family Caprifoliaceae; genus Lonicera; species Lonicera japonica. The sequence goes on along the minus strand of CM038469.1, from coordinate 37,886,058 downwards.
TATTATATATATGTGCTATCTAAGTTTTAGAGAAGAAAAAAGGGTGAATTGAACTGAGAGCGGCGGTTGATGGAAAAATAAGAGAGAAACCGCTAGGGTTTTAAAAGAAGATGGATATAGTTTCCTTTTCCTATTATTATATATAATAGGCCTAAGTGGGCTTGGACCTTCTCCTTTCCGGATGAGTAAAGATTTCAAAATAGGCCTTTGCACTGGGCTAATGGCCCGTACCCTCCAAATTGAAACTTTACAAAATTTTGAATTCACCTGATTTGATAAATAATAAAATATGTTATTTTAAATTTTCATAATTTTAAAAGATTCATTTAATAACAATATAGAAACAAAAAAGTAGTTGACTTTTGCTAGAAGTTAAGAAATATTTTGTGATATATCTTCTTATTTTGTGATTTTTTCAATGAAAAAAATATTCTTTAGTGGTTAAGGGAGAATTTATTTTTGTCACAAAAAAAAAAATGAAGGATAGATGATACTCATAAAAATGAGTATGAGATATATGGAGAATATTTCATCACACTCCTCAACTTATTTTCTAATTTCTCATACAAATCAAGTGTTTTTCTTATCATTTTTCATATTATTATCAAACGGAGCTATACGTGTTTTTTAAAATTTTAGAATTTTTCATAATTATATAGTAAATTATAGAAAATAATAATCCATGACAATATCTAGCTAGTGTTTTTAATAAAGGACATTCTTTTTGAGCTGTTAGTTTAAATAATAAATTTAATAATGAAGGATGCTATTTTGAATCAAGAACAGACAATTTAATTTCTATTTTATTCTTTTTACTTTTCGGTATAGTTCCACTACCAGCCTTACCTTTATTTAAGGAAACAAATTTTGTTTTTCCTAAATATCCTACTTTGAATTTTGATCAATTTAAGATCTACCAACATTTTTTTCAATTTTGAATGGATTTAAATATCATACTTTTAAAAGTCATTACGACAGTTTTCAAAATACCATAAATACAGCAACAATATTTATTCCTAGTATTTTAAAAGAATTATAATTTATAGATATATTAGAGACGGAAAAAATATATAAGACAGATAAATAACATGTACATATAATAGAATAGTAGACATATAAATAAACTTGTTTGGTCAGATTTTTATTCGGGATGCATGATAGTGTGGGCCGGGTGTTTAACTCTATCTAAAACTTGACTATCATCACTACAAGCAACATCTCCAATATAAAAAATAATTAAATAAATCACTCTTGTCCATATGACATTTAAGTATGTCTCTCTGTGGGGCATTAATCATTTTTATGGACAAGTCTAAAAAGAAGCATTGGTAATAATATTATCCATGAAAATATTTTTCCATTCATAAAAGAAATATTAATATATTTTATATGTTCAATGTCTAAAATGAAGCATTTTTATGTTCAACGTTTGTTTTGATTCTTTTGTGGACCTTCTATTAGAATATGCTCTTAGATAGTGTAATTTTCGGGTTGGAGTTAACGCGGTTCATTTTGTTCCTAATGTTAATTCCCTGGTGTTTGTTTTTCTTTGTTTGCAAATCCATAGGAGGTTGGTTATAGTATTCCTTTGTACAATCCATCATTTGTATGATTTTGAGTTCGATCAATTCACTGTCTGTAATTATGAATATTGGAGGCAAGCAGATTAAGTATTCTAAAAAGCATGTGGGATACTCTGGCATAAATATTTTTGAAGTAAATCGACATATTGAACTTGTTTGCATGCAAAAAGGTAAGCATTCCAAAATTTCAATTTTGATTTTAAGTTGATTTTTTTTTTGTTATTGTTGATTTCATCCCAAATATGTGTTTGATATTAGTTTTCAATTTGAGTCCTCCATTTAAAAGTTGTCTTCCAAACTAACCCTATGAAAACTTTGTCCTTGGTTAGAAAGAAAATATGACTTTTGTCCTTAATAAAAAAAGCCCCTATAAATTATCAAAATATACTAATGTAAGTTGAGTAAAATTCTTATCCATTTACATATTTTAGTTAAAAAGAAAAAGTCTAGCGACTAATAATAGATGAGAGATCGAATTAAAGGAAGATGGATCAAATTCAAACTTTGTAATTCAATACAGGTTTCCCAAGTTCCAAAATTTTGAGCAGATTATGAAATCACGTAACTTACATATATGATTTCAAAATTTGATGAATTTTAAAATATTGAGATTTATCTGAACATTCCTGAATTACGTAAATCATGTGACTTACCAAATCCTACTTCAAAATCACGCGAAAAGAACATATCCTTAATAGATAGTAACACGGAAAAAGATAGGAAAAATAATTGATTTGTGTGAGGAGTTAAAAAATAAGTTAAGTCATTTGGTGGGATTAAATCTTATTTTTTAACCTTTTCCATAGAAAAATTTTCTTTGGGAGAGAAAGAAGAAAAAAATTTCACCAAAAATAAAGAAGGATAAAAGATATATATTCATAAATATGCCTGTCAATTGATCGAATTTGTACCAAAATCCGATCTAAATCCTATCCATTTAGTTTGCTATCGATTGAGATTTCTGATTCATACATAATCCGAATCCATTAGGCCTTTGATTAAGAAATTGGATATGTATATATGTTGATCTGATCTGATCGAGACACATTTATACTAAAATTTATCATTATTCATATTTACCACCTTACTATTAATACACTTATAAAAATAATTACAACTTGAAAAACATTAAATAAGTTTATTTTTTTAAAAAAGAAGAAGAAGAAATTTGATTGTTATTAGGCTTAACTTAATGTTAATTTCATTATTTTTATATGTTTACTAGTTAATTGTTATATAATTAAAATTTTAGTTGGCTAAGATGTAATCCAATCCCAACAAATTTAGGTATGGATCAATATTTTAGTGATATGTTATATGATAGTTTTTCCAAATATAGATTTAGATTCACTTTCATAAACTCTCACATACCTAATTTGTTATGCTAAATATCAGCTTATCACACCTATTTATAAGAAGCTACATTCAATACAAATTATTGTTTAAGTAGAACGACATAAACAAAAGGAACTTATATATTGAAAACTTTAGACGACCGATAGACCTAAAACGAAAAAAATACCTAATGAGAATTTTAAACAGAAAAAATGTTAAGATACAAACAATTTATATAAAATGAAAAAATCTCTAAAACTGTCAAATTATATTAGGAAGACCTCTTAAAAATAAAAGTAATTATAAATTTCAAATATGGGATATCATACATACAAAGTTCTAGCTTATAGGGAATCATAAGCTATATTCCAATATTGAAAGGATTCAATACATAACTTAAATAAGTAAAAATAACCTTTAGTGGTTTTAGCTCATCTTAAACGAAAATGTTATTAATATCGACTAAATTAAAATATATAGACTTAATTATATGTAGAATTTTTAGTTGTTTTGGCCCATCTATATATATCTCCTAGCTAAACAAAAAGGTTTAAGTCCCGATAATTAATTAGTTAAATTAAAAAGTCTCTTGGTGTTTCTTTGTTTAATTGTACCTTCTTACATGGAATGTAGTTAGTATTTGAAATTTGGGGTTATGGTTATGCTTATTGAAATTACATGCAATGAGGAAATTAGCGAGGAATTTAACCTTTTTTTGTTTGTGTTTGTGTTTGTGTTTGTGTTTCAAGTATTCTTATTTAATATATTTCTTTCCAATTTGGTTTGTGCTAGCCGAAATAGTTTAAAAATTAGATTTAATACGTATTGAAGAGAAGAAGATTAATTGAGAAGCTTTTGAATGCGAAAGTTCAATGTAATTTTCGGTTATCAATCTAGACTTTGATTTTAATGTAAAAGTTAAATAATAAGAAATTTAACTATCTTAGGTTAATACATAACATAACTAAGGAGAATATTTGTCGGTACAAAATAAATAAATTATGATTGTTCATATTTTTTATATATAGACATCGAGCTAGGCTATAAATAAATATTTTTTCACTTTAATAAAAATAATGAATATTTATTTAGAGGGGTAAATTGATAAATTATTTTTTGGAATTTTGTAGAGATGATATATATATATATATATATTATGAATAGGTCATCTTCACCTAATTTCATTAAAAAATTCAACCTAGAAGTAGGTGAAATGATCATCAAAAATTTAAACGGTCGAACATGCGCATGTATATATATCAATTTTTTAATCTACCCACTTCTAGGTTGTGTTTTTTTTATGAAATTTGGTAGATGTAATCTACTCACTAAATAGATCATCTATATAAAATTTCAAAAAAAATTGAAAAAATCATATATTTACCCTTCCAAATGAGCATCTTTTCTTTTAGTTAAAGTGAAAAAATCCCTCTTTATTGTATAACTATATTAATATATATATATATATATAATACCGGTCTTTTTTATTGACTCATGGACTGATTGAATTGTATCTATGTCATAGCAGCAATTGGAATGACTACTCAACTAGGAAAATATTGAACTTGGAATGAAAATCAAAGGCAAATTTTTCGAAAGACTTTGAAATCATGTACATATTTTGTTTCGTCAATGACCTTATAGCCTAGTGACATCCTCTCTGATCTTGTATTAGAGAGATAACATGTTGTATTATGTGGGTGATTGTTGATGATGATGCATATGGTATTGTTAGTGGCGGTTCGTGTGGTTGGTGACGCAGAAAGAAACTGAAATTGCTTTCTCGACTCGATTGAAAGACTCTCGTGAGGGTGACGCGAAGTAAAACTTATTTATTCTCCATATAATTACCTTTGATATAAATTATTCAAAAAAAAAATGTACATATTTTGTTTCAATAATTAAAAGTCGTTTGGTTAATTGGTAGTGAAATCTATTATATGAACCCATGATCCATATTTAAACCATAAACTAACCCACTTTTTATGCGTTGCAATTTCAACCGCGCGTTGTGGTTCATTCCAAAGTGGTGCTTACTAACTTAAACACACTTTTATATTGCAGATGTATGTACACTATAATATGTGGGATCAAATTCATAGGTGGGATTTGCGAACTATATTAATTATGGCATAGTAGATGAAAGTATGGTGCAGAATTTTTATGAATAATAATTTCATAGCTACTCTTGTCTTTGATTGCCGGCTTACATATTATATATAGCAGTTTACCTGTGTGTATCTAAATTAGTATTTTTTTTTTTGAAAATATCAGTACTTTGTACCATTCATTTGGACGGCAAAGTATGATGCAAAAGCATTTTTGTATGTAATGTAATACCACTATATGAGTTTTTATATTTTTTTAACTTTTTTTCCCTTTAATATTGTAAATGTTTGTCACTGTCAATAGTCATAATAGGAGTGAAAATCCATTTTGCCATCGTTTTGACTGTGATGAGAAAAATTATCATTGGTCGAATTGTCATTGTCAAAAATATTGGTAAAAGCCGCCATTGTCACTGAATTTTGTAGTGATATTTTAATATTTTTAGTGTAGTGTATTAAGACTTATATTTACTTATTTAATAAAAATAAAATTTGTAGACAAACTTCAAATAATCATTTGGGAGTGATGAATAGTAAATATATATATATATAAAAATATCATATAGTCGTTATAACCGTCTTTATCACAATTAATATTATGTATTTTCATAGGTACTATGAATTACATGAATTTTTTAATAAAATTTATTAGGAATGATGTACGTTTTGTTTATTGTGTCTCATTTTAACAATAAAAGCTAGTATTATTTAATGTTTTTGCCAAATGAACTCTAAGTTAAATGTTACGATTGCCCATATATGCTCCACATGAATAGGTAGGGTTCGAATCCTGTCTCGAAAACATGTAGGTATAGCGAAAGCAAGTGTTCGAAGAAGAGCTTGAGGATACCTCTGTTTGTATGACACATTTTGATTTCTTAACAAAATTTCTATTGTAATCCTTAACTAGAGTTTTAAAAATAAATATATTTTTACTTTTAGCGATGAAGTAAACTCACTCCACTATTAAGACGAAGTGCAATTTTATTTAAAAAATTAATGGTGTAAGAAGAAAATATTCTCACACTATGACAATAAGAATAATTTTATTGGGGAATTTAAGAACCCCCCAAATATATTCCAGATGGAAAACAAAGCAATGAAAATCAAGTTATCAATTCTATTTTCAAAAATTTTGGTTGGGGTGAAGTGGGCTCGTGCAAGTGCGGGACTATCTTAACAAAATTAAAAATGGTTCACCAATCATATTTTAAATTTGCTCTCTTATAATAATAAAATGTTATTAACATACTTTTAACACCTTAAAATATAAATCCTTATTCTGCCCCTTGGTTAAGTAAATGACCCTTAAAAATAAAAAAATAATGCCGCCATACACGTTTGGGGTGCACCCATCTTGGTTTGACATTTCTAAGTGCGGAATTATATATATATATATATATATATAGATCTCTCATTTTCCCTGTCATCATCAATTTTTTGTTATTAAAAAAATTGAATTAAATATTTGAAATATTTGTCTTTTGCATTGTCAAAACCAAAATTGTTTAAAGTTTAATTTACTTTGAATATTCCAACTTGATCTACACACAAACAGATTCCTCAATTCTTCGCAATCTCCACTACCCACAAAAAAAAAAAAAATAATAATAATAAAAAAAGCATCTTATTACTCTCTTTAATCATATAACTCAATGTATTTTCAGACCAAACAAGCGTGCATTTTAATAAAATCAAAAACATAATTATTCTTAAATATTTCACTTTATTAAACACATGGAGTGCTTATAAATAACACCAAATCCCATCTTTGTCTTACAAATCCATCTCGAAATCCGCTAGTGTGTTCTGTGTTATCTTTTTATCTTGAAAAAAAGAAGAAGTTGCTTTAGTGCCCACTATGCGAGTCCGAAGACCCAATCTTTTGTAAACTACTTATTTAAAAAGAATCATTTGTTTTCACATCTAAAATTTGAGATATAAGTCTCAAAGATAAAAAAAAAATTCATTTTTTCTATAATGTATAATGTAGAATGAGAATTTACAAAACAAATCTCCGAACTCATATAAAAAGAAACATAAACAACCTTTTCGGATTTCTAATTCAGATTTAAAATTCAAAAAAAAAAAAAAGGAAAAAGAAAAAGAAAAAGAAAAGAGGAAAAGGCTACCCACAGGCACTATTCTTTTCTATTTGAGTGCTCCACATCCAATGTCACAATGTGCTTGCACACTAGACAGCTATGAGCTATTTGTCACTCAGGTGATCGAGATCTCTTAATTACAACAAAGAAAGAAAGTTTTGTGCGCCTTACAAGATCATAATTAGAAGACAAACTAAAAGTACATGCTCTTGTTATTACTAAATGTGAGTGGTGTTTTAGATAATCCTTCTTTGACCTGTTTAATTATGGATGAAATAATTATTTTTTTCTTGGCAAAACTAATGTCAGAATGTGCATTAAAAATTATTTTTATTGTCTGCCAATGGTTGTGCATTTACTTCGAGGTGCTACTCAAGCAGTTATGCAAGTCAAAGTAGATAGTATACTTTAAGATATTGTGCCGGCCATGAATATAATATGAATAAAGAAAAACGCAAGATGTGGACTTAAAATTAGATAAATGTGTAGGCTAAAAGAAATATAACTTTTTTTTTAGTAGAATAAAATTAGAGCCTACTCTTCGGGACCCAAAAATCTGAATCACATAAATCTTTGTTTTCAGTAACTCTTTTATTCCTGAGATATAAGATCATTTCCAATCTTATTCATAAACAACTAGCAAAGAAGCATTTTGAGTCTATCAATTAAGTGTCTTTTTCTCTCTAAGTTGTTTACTCCTATTTCTATCAAACAGCAATAATCACACACAAGTTGTGCTTTTTAATAATTTCAATTAATAACAAGACAGGCAGAAAAGCTCAAATCTTTGGTCATAATGGCACACGAACCTAAAAAATAAAGTTCAATCACTTGGATTCACTATTAGTTTATAAAAACATCCCCACATTTGATAAACACATGACCTAAGCAATGATGTTTATAACTGAAAAGTGCTCAATAGTAATATATATTTATAACATCATAAATGTTATGGAGTCCAAAAAATGTATACAAATACCACACTTCTATATTTCAGAATCCGGGAAAGAGAAAGTGATAGAGTAGTTTAGATGCATTTACGCTTACTTTTAGATTGTACCTTTGAGATTTCTTTGGACTATGTAGTGTTGCTCTCTCATACATATGGTTTTTTTTTTGTTTTAATTTTGTTTAAGGAATGTCTAAGTTTCTTCCCTTTATTACAACAACGAGAATCCCACACCCCAAATGAGACTTGAATTCAGGACATCTCTTGAATTTGGGTGGGTCCCTTTTCCTTCATATACCTCTCACTCACTCAGTCACTCTCTCTATCACTTCACTTTAGTTTACTTTGCTTTTTATCACACTCTGCTCTTTCTTTCTTGTGAAGCATTTAAGGCCATAAGATTAGCATCTTCTGGATTAGTGTTTCATTCAACTCCGGCCTCTTATGGTTTTGTTCTCAATGGTCACTGTTTTGGGCTACAAAGAAGTTTGCTATATCTATCACCCTCCATGAGGAAAAGAAGACTTGGCATGCACTTGAGTTGATCAGATGGCTAGCTAAAGGTGCTCACTTCTATCAGTCTGTCAAGCCAGGGGTAGACCTGGCAACATGTCACATCGTATCATACTCGTGTTAGAGTCATGTAAAAAGTTGTTCAATTTATACCTGACCTGTTAATATTAGTGTTTGAACATGTCATATCAGTTTCATGTAATGTCTTGAAAGTTTTGAGTTGTGCATAGTTGGGTTCGGCTAGCAGTTTGGTTAAGTATATCAAACTGGTCAACCTGACCTGAACCCGACAAGCCATGACCCTTGAATGTCTTAATTATATATCAGGTTGACAGGGTAACGTGTTGTATCATATTGTGTTCATATAACATTTGTGTAAGAAGTTGTTCAATTCGTACTTAATATGTTTAGTTCGGTGAACATATCATATTAGTTTCACAACGCTTGTAAAGCACATATTTGTGTGTGTGTATATATATATATATATATGTATGTATGTATAACAATTTCATGGTGTGAATGGTCTGGTGACTGCTGTCAAACGCGTTGACATAGTAGAAATATGAAGCGGGCAATCCTCGACTTGTTAACTCATAATTTTGTATTAGTTCATATTGTGTTATTGTGTCGTCGTGTCTTCTATTACCAGATCTGGTATTGGGATGCCTCCATGGAAATCTAGGTTGAGTCAAATCTCCATTCCCAGTATGTTTGATCAGGGAATGTTTTAATTAGGGTAGCCATGGCTTTTATATTGGGTTAATGTACCCCTTTGATAAATTTCTTTCTTTCAAATGTGTTTCTATTCTGCAGATGATGAATTGAATTCATCCAATAAGCAGCTCTTGTTTGTGCAGAATCTTTTTGTTATTTAATTAATTCAGACTTCTCTACAAATCGTCAACATGTGTGTTAATTTAAAGAGTCAACACAAGTGTCAGCAGAATCTATCGTAAATCTTCATCAAGCAATTCACCAAAATGCCATCATGCTGTTTTTTATTTTTTGACATATAAACCGTGTACGCGTGAAAGACCCAAAATCTGTCAGGATCAAGGTGCGGACCAATGCATATGCAGACTACACTTTTACCATAAGAAGGCTTCCTTCCCTCACAACAAATGATCATTATTTGACATATCCACGAGGCCAAGCCCTATGGGGCCCAAGCAGAGTTAAAAATCGCTCTCCATTGGTTTAATTTAGATAGTTCAAACTTGAAAAGTATTTTATGCTAAATGAATCATTGTTATAAGCAACGGTATCTGTCAAAATCTAGACTGTCCAATTCTAATTTAAAATAAGTGTCTTAATTTATTACTACACTACTTCAAAGCAGGATTCAAAAAGCCTTCGTGATTAGCTTAAGCGAAATTTTACCATTAAGTTTGTTGTAAACCTGGAACATTAACAAAACAAGTGCACAAAACACTTCAGAACTTAAATTGTTCCATTTGAAGACATCGAAAAATAACTGAAGTGCAACAACAAAATAACGCTACCTGAATCATTCCAACCAAAACTAACTCGAGCAAATAAGAACAAAGAGCATTAACAAAAATAAAGTTAAAACGGAAGGAGAAAAAAGAAAAGAAAAAGACTACACTCTAATGTGCAGAGAGATTGTTCCTGCACTGACCAGCCTTGACAATTGACAATTAACTGCATATAATACCATGGTTCTATGCAAATTCTAAAGAAAAAGAAACAAAAAGAAAATAACAAATACCAATTAAAAATGCTTCTACTTCTTTTTTATTCACATGCCAATTTTGTGTCGAAGCTGCTCAAACATATCGCAAAAGCCTGAAATGCAGACAGAGGGTACCGATAATCCATAGTAAACATGTCCTTTCCAACTTTCCCAAACTGCAAAATAACCTTGTCTTGATCCGACATCTGGCCCGACTGCTGCTGTGAGGGAGTAGGTGCACCAGCAGGACATGTGGCGGCTATCAGCTGGAAATTCTTGACGGACGCTACCGTCACCCTTCCCCGGAAATTGAGGCACCAACATTGCAACTGCTCGTGCCACCTAGGTGGCTTGTTTTTCAGAACCAAAGGCCTTTCTTTCCCCCCCTCTTCTTCCTCTAGTGAGCTCAGGCCCACAATGTCCGAAAACCGAGAACTGCTAAATTCCGTCGATTTTGAGAAGGAAATGCTTCTAAATGAGTCTTCGAGGGACCTGGGGAGGAGCTCCGGCTGTCCTGGGACGGTGCCACCTGGCTCAAGGGACGAAGTGGGGATCGAGTGCATCACGCAGTTCATCCTGCGTGGGCCCCGAGTGCCTAGCACATTTAGCTCGTATGTAACCTGTGCGATGTTGAAACTTCCAGAAGGTACTTTCGGAGAAACCTTTTTTGAGTAGAATCTTCGGCTTGTATGGCCTGGTGGGGAAAGATGAGGGTTGTATGGAGGTTGTGTGTCGTAAATTATGAACTTTGTGCCGAGGAAATTTGACCTGAAAAAAAGAGGGTTAATGCATTATATACATTCAATGTTAAATGCTCAATACACATGTACTCCCTCCATTACAAACCAGGAGTCCACTTTCCTTTTTCAGAACATAATCAACATATCTCACGATTAGAAACATGTTTTGTTCTAAACCATTGACTGTCATGAAAAAAGTGCTTTCTTAAAAAAAAATAAGAAATTCAAACATGGACTATTAATTAGGAACAGAGGGAGTATCATCTATGAAGATAATATTACGATTTATTTGATTTGAAGAGAAAGCTAAAAAATGTGGTCAGGATCAATGCTCATGCAGCTACGATTAATTGGGATGAAAGGCTTACTAGAGTTGGTTCACTCATTTGCACAATAGTCTAATGTCCAACATTAATGCAAATCAATTTCAATATTTACAAGCAAGTTACTTTTACGGAAACCTTGACCATCTATGCAAATTACCAAACTTTTATCAAAATTATGTCTAAAAACTCCTGAAAAAGAAACTCCTGATCTTGCAGTCAAATATCAGCACTCTTGTTAACGTAAGGGAGGACTTTTAGGACCCAATTAATAGAAACAAGGCTCTGCATGGGCGTAAATACCTTGTAGGTCGTCTTCTTTCTATACATGGATTCTTAATTTATGCCCTTTAGGAACATGTTAGCATGACCCAATAACTACTAACAGTTACATGGTTAGCATATCCACGATTTAAATGGACTAGGTTTTCAAAAGATTTTGGTGTGCAGATCAGGAACCAGCAAGTAAAGTTTAGTTGCCAAAAATTAGTTCTTAAGCTTGTCATCCTAAAAGCCAAAATTGGATTAATGATAGCACAGTACCCAAATTACAGAAATGAAAATTTAGTGAAAAATAGACCTACCTCAGCTTTCCGATGTAAGTGTTGCTCGACCTTGATATGTTATCTGCATCCATCGAGATCACATACTCTGTACACGTAGTTTTCCTACTTCGCTTTGCCGAGAGAAGAAATTTCCCATTTTCCACAAGTAAGGCTAAAAACCAAGATGAAAAAATTTAAGGGAAACTTCTTGAATAACAACAGAACCATAAAAGAAGTGGAATAAGCAGATGAGAAGAGGGGTTGGCCCAGTGGTAGGCAACCTTCACCCTTGCCTTGAGGTCAAGGGTTCGACTCATGGAGTCATGGGGTGGGAGGGGAGGGTTTTTCTTTATTTGTAGGATGTAGGATTAAGGGAGAGACTAAGACCTCCCTTAATTAAAAAAAAAAAAGTGGAATAAGCAGAAAGGATGCTCATAAGGTGAATCACTAACTAACTGCGAGGAGTCATGGCAATTGAGAAAGACATTTCTTTCTGGAAACGGAATATAACCATTAAATTCTCACCCGGAAAACCCCAGTTACATTAGTGAAAACTTCAGGTTACTAATTTATCAAACTATGGACAGAAAGACGGCCAAGGGCTGATTATCTCCAAACGGTGAGGGTTCAGTACATTCATTACCAAAAAAGAGATGAAACTTAACTACTGCACTAACTAGCAACTGTAAAAGACATTTAATGGTCGGTGAGGTTTTCATGATCATTACTTAGGCTAATAGTGGTCGATAGATAATTAGATACTTTAGATAATCAAAATATATAAAGAAACCGAATTTTAACGTGAAAGCGGTAACAGTGCCACACTGGCACCCAAACCACAGAGCATATCTTATTACAAAATCCAACAAATGCAAAAATCATTAATAACAATAAATCAAGTTTTACGATTACCCTAAACAATGACCAACATTTATGTAGAACACTGGTAGGCAGATTGATTGTACATGATTTAGCACAAAAAAACATCTCGCACTTATCAAAACGATTAAATTAAGTGGTTGTCAAAGATACTTACCAGGGCTAAGACAAAGAAACAGATGATAAGTGAAATTGGCTTTGTCTCTCTTAATGAAGCACTGAATGGTGCCATCCCGAGCCCCTGGCTGTAAAAGGTAAATAAATCAGGATAATGTCAGCTGCTGCATACCCACCATGTTAATTATTTATGTTTATATACACACAATCAGGCTCTAGAAAAGACTGGCACTCTTTAAAGGTGGTAAATAGTTGAATTTTTTGATGAAATCCAATGGAGATGATCTATATATGATGAGTAAATCACCTCCACCAAAAAAAAAAAAAAAACAACCGTTTACCCTGTCAAAAGTCGGAATCCGGTCATTAACTAAAGAGCAGAAACCCTTTCTAGAGCCTGGCTGTATGCCTGTATATATATATATATATGCATACATGCTAATCAATGCCAAGAATCGTTCAAAAGAATGACCCCTCTGTAGAAAACAATTCAAAACAAGCCCACCTGCTTCAGGGAGACCGGGAATGTAATCTTTCCAGTGAACTCCGGATTTCTCACAATTTCTGTGCACATTTCCCTCCACGACCTGCAAACTGCAGCACACGCAACAACATGCTTGCGAGCAGGCCAATTGCTCTCACTTGCCTCCAACCTCTTAATCACATCGCGTAGTAGCTCGGGTGGGAGGCTAGCCCAACAGCTGTTCTGTATGACCGGCAGCTGGTCCTGGTAGTGCAATTCATGGACCGCCCCTTGAGATTTTCCCCTATAATGACCCGGAAGCCTCAACTCAAAACTCCTCCTTGATAAGCTCCCAAAACCATCCCTTACATCACGAACTATACTCCGAAATGACATTTACCCCACCAAAATCAACAACTATGTTCCAACTCTGTCAATACAGGTGCATAAGTTATCTTCCACTAGTCCATTTAGGTCAGACTGAACTCACATCAACATTGGCCGAATAACTGCAAAGAAAGGGATTTTAAAGTTCAATTTTTTTTTCTTGGCATATAGCTAAAGCTTCATAGCTAAGTAAATAAAGAGAGACAGAGATGGATGAGGAAAGCACAAAGCAAGAAAAGAAGATTCTCATAAAACAAGGCCCTCACATGGAAATACCTAAAGCAGTCTAAAATACCACACTTTACTCAGAACAAACAAAACTTTGTTCTGCTTCCTAAATCTCATTTTAAACCATATGTGCAAATTATTTAAATCTTACTTCCTGTATTTGCATTAGAATATATATATACACATAAGTATACTATTTTATAAGGCTAGAAGGCATTTCGGCAGTTTTGAAGCCGCATCAGGTAATTGGTTTCCTGTTTTGCCCTTGCGGGCTTTTATTTCATAAAAATGTTTAGTATATATAGTGCAAGTAATAGGATTCGGATTCTACCAAGCAGTGAAGGTAACATAGCTCTTAAATACTATGCAAAGTATTGGTTTTTTTAATAAAATAAAATAAAATCTTTAAACTATCTCTATCTGAATCTTCTACACAGAAATCTAATATATATATATATATATATATCAGTTAGAGTTCATTTCAAAACCATATGTGCTAATGATTCAAATCTTACTTTCTATATTTGTCACTAGAATAGAATTTATATAGATATAAATATCTCAGTTGAATTTGAGTCAAATATCCCTAAATCAAATAGCAGATAACAGAAAAGGGGGAAATTAAAGTTTTTTTTTTTTATTCCAAATCCATGAGAAGAGAAACCCCAGATACCTAGAAATTTTTACAGAATAAACCCACTTGAAAGACAAAAGCTTCCCACAACTACACATATTCTAACCTCATTAAACAAAACCAAAAAGTGCATAATTTCTCAGTCAGACTTCACTACACATTTGATATAATTAAACACACACACACAAACATATATATAGAGAGAGCTGTAATTATCAACCCTTTTCTCCACTGAGAAAAGGGGAAATGTCAATCTGAAGGGCGTACTCAAATCAGTTGAATAAAACCACAAGAAATGACCGATTTACGGCATTTTGGGAAGAACTATGGCGAATTTAATGGAAGAAACCATGAAATCCAATAATTAATTTGTTGAAGAAGCTAGAAGGAAGAAAAGAAAAGGTTTAAAAAAATCCAAGTAATAGAAGAAGAGATCCAAAGAAGAGAGAGGTTATTAGGTAAAAATTAAAGAAAGTAGGGTTACCTTATCAACAGAAACAGACCTCCATAAAATTTTCTTTCTTTCTTTCTTTCTTTCATCCATCATACTTTGCTTTACCCACGCGGTTTCTCTCTCTCTCTCTCTCTACAACGC
The DNA here is from genome assembly GCA_021464415.1 of Lonicera japonica. Classification (NCBI taxonomy): domain Eukaryota; kingdom Viridiplantae; phylum Streptophyta; class Magnoliopsida; order Dipsacales; family Caprifoliaceae; genus Lonicera; species Lonicera japonica. Next base: position 37,870,861 of record CM038469.1, on the reverse strand, counting down.
ACACATCTGGAAGCAGACTCGCGCGCTCGCCCACCCGCGGATTTCAAGCAATTATTAAATCCACTTCACTCACTTTGTAAAATAAAAAAGTTAATTTCCATAAATTTGATTAGACCGTAATAAAACGAACCAAGTTAATTCGACATCCACTAAAAATTCATTTGAGATTTGCCTGTGCATGTACAATCGACCTGAGTTTAAACTCTTTTATAATTTGTAGTTCTACCAAATTCACAACTTTGGCTTTAACAATTAAGCCATTTAACTTCAATTAATTGAGATGTCATGAAATTGTTTTACGAATTAAATTTGAACAACTCATCATTCCGCTCTTTTTAACTTATCTAAGACTTTAAATTTGATAAGAGTATGATTATTTGCACTCAAAATGAATTATATAGCACTTTAAAATTTATTACAAATGTTAAAAAAATATATATCTTTTAAAATTATATTAGACTACTAAAAGTCTCATTTAAAGATTAATATTTTGTAAGCATAAATTGTCAAAAAGACTGTGAAAATCAAGAGAGTGTTTACAAATTAATTAGAGTAATAGCAAACATAAATAGTTATGAAAAAAATAGGCAAAACTATTTTGTAAATTCTTGAGGCATGTAAAGTAAAATTATTAAAAAAAAAATCACATATATTTCACTACATTTATCACAAAATATGATTTTTTTTTTATTTTTAAAATTCATTAAATACTTTTTCTGATTTAAATTGTTGAAAAATATAAGACGAAGAGAGAGACAAAGAAAAATGTGGAATTAAAGAAAAGCACCATGTGATTTATGAAATAAACAAAGTTTGTTTTGAACATATACAAAAGATGGGACTAACAAAGCAACTAATTAAATCTTATATTAATAAAGATCAGGTGACAGTTTCAACAAATTCACTCCTTTTGCATTATGTGGATGGTAGTTGATGATGAAGCGTATAGTATTATTCGTATTAGTTTGTGTGGTTAATGATATAGAAAAAAGTTAAAATTACTTTTATAGTTCGATTGAGAGACTAACAAAACAATACAATTAATTAAATCTTACATTAATAACGATCACGTGACAGTTCTATAAAACAACAAATTCACACCTTCTATATTATAATATAGTATATAGTGTTTTTTTATACGCATAATAATCCACCAAGATAGAAAGAACCAAAACATGATATTCTCGTTTATCAAATAAATCTGAGTGCGGAGTGGAAAAAACTTACCTCCTAAGGTCACATCTTGATCTTTTTAAAATTCAATTTTTTTTACTGTTCATTTTATTCAACCTTGTAATGATTATGTTGGGTTTTGGCCTAGACTTTGACGAAACCCATGGGCTTCTCTAGAATCATGTTCCGCAGTTCATAGTCCACGACAGGTTGAGCATTTTATGGTGTATGAAGATGTACCATTCTTATGTTACTTCTGTTTTAACTTTACCCGTAAAGTTTTTTTTATTGAGAGTATTAATTATATATATTAAAATATTTTATTTTATTTATTTAATATAATAATATTAAACATGTATGCATTTATTTAATACATATGACTGGATCATTGTTTAATATTAAAAAAATATATTAATTTAATATAATAATACATATTTAATATTAAAATATTAAAATATTAAAAAATATTTTAATTAGCGCGTTACTTTTTTACGGTTGACGTCGTGATGTTGGGTGGCGAGTTAGGGCGTGATTTTAATTTCAGTATGAAACGTGTGGTGGGTTCACGTGAGGAAAATTATGGCCCCTTTGCACGCCTCTCATTATGAATTACTTGGTCAAAATGACAAATTCATCCTCGTCTATTGATATTAGGACTTATGGGACTTAAATTATTGATATGTTTTAATTTATTTGCTATACTATTCATCGTTACAATTTACTCTTTAAATTATTGAGTTTTATTATACTTACTATTAATTATTTTAATTTACCAACGGACTAAGTTAGAATTTGTTAAAAATGTCAACAAAATTAACGTGTGGTTTATGTGAGAGAAAAAAATTTGTCTTCTAGTACCATAAACTTTTCCCCCATTCTCTCCAATTAATTTGGCGCCAATAAACACGTGAGGCCGGTTACACGTGTTTTTTGATGCCAAACTAGTTAGAGAGAAAGTAGGGAAATGTCTAGAGTGCTAGAAGACCAATTTGCCCTATCACGTGAACCACATATGTCTAGTTATATTAACATTCTAAATTGATCCAAATTGAAACAAATAAATAGATGAGTTGGTAAATTGAAATAGTTAATATTTTAGTGGGTAAATTGAAACAATTAATACTTTAGTAGCCTATGATGTAATTGTTGTGCTAAGATACCTTTAGAACAAATCTTAACTTAAGCATATAATCAATACAATAATTAAATAAAAAAGTACTACTAATATTCAAGTAATATGCAAAATGGGAGATTAAGGAAGAAAACAACTAACCAAGCATGCAAGCAATTAGGTGGTACAAACAAAACCGTCACTATCCACCAGGTGATAGCTTTTATTGATGAAGATCAATTTCGAGTAAAACTGCAAAGCAAACCATAGCAACCAATTAGAGCATTAAATATTATCGCTTAAATATACTCTCTAATCTAGTTAGAAAAAACAATACAATTTAAAAACCTATGACAAAAGTTATATTTATAAGGAATAAATCTAATAGGTCTTGTGGGGCCGAGCCCAAGTGCCGTTGTGCACAACAATTGGTATTAGAGTAGATGGTAAATTCCGCGAGCTTGGAGCAATATTGGTAGCTAAATTTGGTGGAGTAAGGAAGAAGTAAGTAGAGCTTAAGGTAGAAAGTAGCTATAAAAATCGTCCTAGTAATTATACTCGGTGGAACCTATGGTAGAATAATTCTTGGTTCAAATTTTGGATTAAGAATACATCCTTCCTAAAATAGACTATTCCTTTAAAGTTTTCCATTTAAATGGGTGAAAATAAAAGAATACTCAAAACATTCTCCTTTTAATTTTTCTATTAAGAATAAAATAACTTTTTTACTTACGAAAACGATCTTTGTTTTCCGTCCGTAATTTAACTAATTCAAAATGAATAACTCTGTACGTGCACTACTCTTTCTTTTTCAAATAATTATGTAATAAAACAAAAAATTATATTTTACTTTGCTATCCAAAATAAGTTAAGCAAATTTTGTTTTTAATTATTACAATTTTCATAACAAATAATTTAACAACAAAAACAAAATTTAAATACTTAAATTGTACCTTTGTAAAATAAAACTTAGGACATATCTTCTAATTTTATAACACAGAGCGCATTTGGTAACTGACATTTTTCTATTTATATTTATGTTTGAACAAAAAAATAAGGTAATCCAGTGTTCCATATATATTTGAAATTCTTATAATTTCAACTATGTGATTTTTAAATCCTAGATATATGAGTCCCAAACTTTTGCAATCCAAACGCACCCAAAGGGAATTAATTTGGTAAAATTCGGAATTGTAATATGGATCTAATATGGACCAAATATAAAAGCATATATACTAATTATGACCTAAAGTAGGAAGTAACTTCCCTTGTAATAAAAGTATATTAAATGCATATATGTAACTCAACAACACTCATCACAAATGATTCAAAAATTTACTTTAAGCAAATGCAAACACCAAAAACCAGTTAAATGTAATGAATTATCTAATTGTTAGCTGAATGATTTGCTTTCATGATGGGAGAGAGATTAAGGAGTTAATTTAGTTACAATAAATTTACTTTATTTTATTTTATATTATCACACAATATACGTTGTGAGTTCAAACTTCATAAAATGCAATTTTTGAGAGCCGAACATCAAACAATATCTTATAAATTATCTAGGCTAAACACGAATGGTCTATCTTTGACTAGATCAAGGAAAGATTAATCGAAGTGTGTGTAAGTTGGCCCAAAAACCCTTAATGTTGAAAAAAAAAAATCATGTTTTAAATTGAAGCACCAAGCCTTGACATAGTTTTCCTTTCTATAAAAGGCATGATTAAACGATAGATAATATTGATTATACAATAAAAGTACTTAAATGTACGTAATTATATTTATTGAGACCTTAGGGTTCGTTTGATAACAATATAAAAAAGAAAAATAAAAATAGTTATTTTTTGTGAAAAGTTAGAAAATAAGTTGAGATATGTGATGATATGTCTTTTTACTTTGTGAGTTGCTTAATGGAAAATTTTTCCTTTTGTGGTTGAGGAAAAAAAAATTCCGCAAAAAATAGTAGAGAATTAGAATTTAACCCAATGTTGTGGATATCATGGATGTGTTTTTACTCTGACCCAACTCATTTAAGAAATTAGTAAATAATCCAAAATTTTATTTTTTGACCCAAACGTTTTACATTTGGTCCACGTGTAATATATATATTTTTTCTATTTTTATCTTAATAAATTGGTAATTAAACAAATCTACCATTCCTAATAAATTTGGTTAATTACTTATATTACGTAATACAATAATGCCGCCTATTTTAGATATTTGAATTGGATTTATATTGTGTAATTTCTTAACTTATCATGGTAGGATTTTTTAACATTTCCCTTGTTTCTTGCTCCTCCCTCAAACACCTAGACAGAGCTTCAAGGTCCCATCCCTACATACTTTACAACTCAAACACATTGGAGGGCTTCAAGGCCCTTGATAATTAAATAGATCGAGCTTGACGAAGGGCGAAGCAAAAAATGTAATATTTTGTTTTTGACCTATGATGCTGGAACACCTTTTATTCAATGGTTACATAGTACTAAACAAACTCATCCTTTGATGGATCATTAAAACAGCCTATCAAAGTGATTTAATGTCTTTTGAATCATTATTATATTGAAGCATGGGTAGATAAATTTAAGAGGTAGAAGAAAAAAAAATTCATTCATGAAGGAGGAGCTTAAAAGATTATGAGAAGAATTGCAGCTAGCTCTACAAAACCAATTTAAGATGCATCAGGTAAATTTTCATTTTATTTGCTTAACCCTTAATTGCTTTTGTACTAGATATATTGTTTTTTTTCGTTTTTAAACATTATTGTTAAATGTTTACAAAAATTGTTGGTTCATATATATATATATATGTATGAACTTTTTTGTTTGATGATGTTTGTATATATTCTATTCACATATGCTACCATACACATTTTACTTTATTTGCGCGTTAACATGTCTATACATATCTATATATTTTACCTCATAAAATAACTACTAGATTACGAGTTAATATTTCTACATATATCTACATGTTTTACCTCACAATATATTTACTGGATGATTCAGTTAATTTCATATTATAAATCGGTAATATATCTTTTAATTTTCATAAAATTGTATTGTAATACTAATATATGTACTGAATAATTTAATTAAAACTAATTGAAAATCTTAATAAAATAAGTGTTTTGAAGATAAATTAGTTACAAAAATATTTGAATTCAATTTTTTTATTAAAGTATTTTAAATATTCCCTTGATTTTCGAAATTCTAAATTCTAGTTGGTTATTAATTTTGAATTAAAAGGTCAACCAAGGGTAATCTAGGAAAGAAAAAACAATTAATAAAAATTAAAAAAGAACTAAAAAATATTGAATTAATAATTATCCACTCATTTGGGCTAATTCCTAATTGCCAAAATAAAGTGAATTAAATGCAAAACAATTCAATTTTTTTGGGCTAAAAACAAAATGGCCCAAAAAATAATGATGGACGAATGACATCTACTCATGAAAATGAGTATGAGATGGAAAACATCTCATACACATGCATCAACTTATTTTTCAACTTGTTACACAAATTAAGTGTTTTTCTTATCATTTTACATGTTATCGATCGGAGCATAAATATTTTCTTATTTGAATTTGAGAAATTAACATTTATTTTTAGGTTATCTATACTCCCAAATCAATTATTTCTTTGTCAAAGTATAATACTACTTTGAGAAGTTATTCTATACCATTTTAAACTTATATAATACATTACTCTAATAATAAGAATAATTGTTTTTGTACCAATACTACCCAATTTATCTAATAAATACTAACATGACAACTAAAATCTGACAATACTTTTTCTTTGGGAATTCTTGTTCAGACCTACAAAATCATTCTTTTTACCTTACCAAAATTTAAAAATTTATTGTAAAAAGCTAAATTGTTTTAACCAAATGAGACCTATATAATCTTACTAATTTACCCAATTCACCACTTCCCTGAGCTTTCTCTCAATGATCACGACTCTGATTCTTTGAGCTCATTCTTCTCCGTCAACCTCTCAAACGTGTCCAATGTCTGCTCAATTGCCATCCCGAAGGATGACAAGGTCATCCATATCTAGAGGATAACTTGTGAGTTGGTCAACCTCAATGCTAACCCTTTAAAGGTAATCATCACAAAGCTCAAGCTAGAGAAGGACTAAAAGTCGTTGCTAGACCTAAAGGAAGAGGGTGGCACCATCGATAATGCCAACGGGAAGTTTACTGTGAAAGATTATTTGCCAAAAATTTGGGTGGCCTTATTCCCCTGGGAGATCCAATTAGGTTTTGCTGTTGTCCCAATATGTGTTTTTTGATATGTTTTATTATGAGAAGTATTGTTCAAACTATTGGTAATTTACTCTAGCCGGAATGCAATTAATTAATAAAGCTTCCAAAGTAAAAATAAAAGGCATTGTTATTAGAAAATGGATTGGGGTTTCTAATATCCAAACCGCATATTTTATGTATATAAGTTACATACGTTCAGGGATGGAGGCACATAGGGGTGGATTTGGTACCATACCGTACCATACCGAAGATACCGAGTACCGTACCGAAAATTCGGTATACCAAAATCTATTACCATTACCATACCAAAACTTCGGTATACTGAAATATTGGTATGGTGCAGTATGGTAGGGTACATTACCAAAAAAGTCAATTTTAGAAAAAACAAAAAAAAACACTAGCAATTTTCTGGGCAAATATTCAAAATTTAAAACACACATCAACAATAACAACCAAAAATAAAATACACATCTACAAAAAAGGGATTGACGTTGAGGGTGGGACGGCGGTGGCGCAGTGGGGCGGTCCTGGTGGTGGTGGGATGGTGTGTGCTGGTGTGTGAGTGGTTCAAAGTAGAGAAGAACCGAGGAATTAGGAATGGCGAGTAGAAGAGAGATAGAGAGTGTGTGTCTGAGTGAGTGTGGTGGCAGAAGGAAAGGGGAGGTGAAATGTGATTTTGTGAAATGAAAAATTAACCTAGGTATTACACTATTAGCAATTTACTGTTGGCTTTTGGTCTGGGCATCAGGCACTAGAATAGATCTGAAGTGTGGACAATGGACATTCATCTTTTATTTAGTTATTTCAATTAATCTATGGGATCGGTTGGGCTGTGGGTCATCTTTTATTTTAATTAATGTGTGGGCTGTGGGCTATTAGGCTGTGTGGGTATTGAACATTTGGAGAATTATTGATAATTTATTAGTATTTGGTATAATTAGCACAATTGGTATGGTTCGGTACGACATACCGTGGTAATACCAAAATTTCGGTACGGTATGATATACCGTCGGTAATGAGTTTGAGCACCGGTGCCATACCAAATAAATTAATCGGTATTGTACCATTACCAAATTTTGATATGTTTTGGTATTGGTTTGGTTTGGTACGGATTGGTACAATATTATTGGTAGATTTTTCCACCCCTAAAGGCACATAAAGGCCAGGGGGCCACCACCCCACTTGAGATTTTGGGCATTTTGATTAGATATGCTGCATTTTGGGTCTGCAAGGGAATATACGGATAAGTGTAAGGGGCGTGTTGTAATTAAGGAGGGGGCGTGTTGTAATTAGATAGGGGGTATGTGCAATAAAATGTAAAAGTCGAGGGAGGAGGTTTGTATTTGTAGGTTACCTCTTACGCCTTGCTTTGATGATCAGTTACTTGGAGGGGGTTATGTGGAATGGAATGCAAAAGTTCAGGGTGGAGGTTTGTATTTTTAGGAGATTGATATATGCAAGGCTTCTTTTATGTTTTTGTTATTTCTTTACGGTGGTTTTGTACTGTTATTCGGTTTATTTGTCATTTGTTTTTTTGTCTCTATTTATGGTTTTACATTTATTTTTTCAATTTTTGTTTACGGCTCTCAATCATCAAATTGCTCCAATTTTCGGAATCGGTTGCGAGACGATCTCATGAATGATTGCTCGGTAACATATATTGAGAAATATGTTTTTAAAGTTATCGTCAATAAAGATATAATTTAGTATTTTCAAAATATGAAGTCTCGAATGGAAATATTGTAACTAAATATGTGATTTTGATTTTTGACATATACGATGTTAAATACTTTAATATAATATTTTGTTTTTGGCCTTATTAGAGTATATGTAAAAAAAATCTTAAAAACCTATATTAATTTGGCCCTTCCTGAGTATAATTCCTGATTCTGCCCATGCATGCGTTATACATGTATTTGTCTACTCTCTTGTTCATCAAGCAACTTGTAAAACTTATTAAATTAATTTGCTCAATGTGAATGAGATGATGAAATTTACAACTTAGGATATATGGTTTAGAGGTGAAAATTTGGTGATGATGTTTCATCAATGTTTTGGCTAAGGTGGGTGGAATATAGTAATCCGTTTTGTCGTAGGAGTGCATCGGAGAAGAAAATCTAAGTTTTTAGTCTTGTTTAACAATGAAAAAAATAGTAGCGTGAGTTAAAAATTTTTTCCAACAGCTAGAGTAAGAAACAAATGTTAATGGATTTATTTAAGAACTCTTTTTTCTTTTCTCAGCGTGCTATAAATAAATATGTGGCTCGATCTAAAGGGGGAAGGAGACTTGAAGGAGATACTTGGGTTCAACCTCTTTTAACCAATTGGGGAGGGAGACTTAATTATTTCCACTTTGTAAAAATTTTTCTTACTTTCTTTCTTTCTTCCTTTTTTTTGTCGTATATATGCATTGTATACAGTTTTAGTACTATAAGTAATTTTTTTTTTCAAATATATGGGGCCTTTTCGTAATAAACAATAATATAAGAGTGAAAAAAATAAATACAAGACGAGTTTTTTCACTTTTTCATAAATATATATACCAAACTCCAAACCAGTGCACTAGTTCTTAAAGATTTTTCTTTTAATACTTGTAATTATATAATAATAATTTGTATAAAAATACTGGAGAGCAGAGAATAAATGATTACTTTTTAGGTAAGTTAATAGATATGCAAGACCTTGATATCAAAGGCCTAAAATTCCACTTGTTTATTATTTAGTCATCACCAACTCTACTGAAAAATCAACCATTCACCTGCTCAAGAAGCTTCAATTATAAAATGACATCTAAGCCCTATTTTTGTTGGGTGCTTTTAGGAGCCGATTTCAGTCTAAACTGTTTTTGAAGGTGCTCCATTGAATTTTTATTTTTTTTAAACGATGCGACCTATCAGATTAATATCTATATATATCTAGGAAAAACTCAAATAAACAGTTACGAAGAAGAGAGTATCAATTCGGAAGAAAGAGAAAGGGAGAGAAATGAAAATAATTTTCCTTCTTTTGTTTGGAAGTTGAAGAATGAAGAGAATGTTACAATCTTTTCTTCGTGTTTGTGAGTTGAAAAAAATGAGAGAAAATATCATCTTTTAAAATTTTATTATTACTTTAAAGATAAAATAGTCAAAACAATATTTTTTTCATTAAAAAAACTCTCTTTCTCTCCTATTCTCTCCAATTTGGAGAGAAAGTTTTAATTAATTTTCTCTCAATTTCTTTCGTATTCTCTCCGTAAAAAACTTTCAAATGAAATAATATATAAACTTTCTCTCATTTTCTCCTCATTTCTCTCCAAATTGAAACTTTCAAACATAAGGTTACAATATTTAAATACATGTGATTTTTCGTTAGAGATAAATACTAAAAACAAAAATACAAACTTTTTTAAAAAATATATTAAGTACCGCATTTTAAAAATATTTGAAAATAGAGAACAAATCCTATTCGTTTCTTAGTTACAAAGTAAGAATTGACCTGAAAGCTGTAAGCACAATTCAATAATAAAATGTGAGAGAATATATGAAAGAGAAATAATTAGTTAGAACATCATGTCTATCATGTATTGCAGCTTTTATAATTAATAGGATATACTAGCTCCAAACTAACGTTCAACAACTCTTTTTTTTACTTTACAATGTTCAACAATTGTAATATAACTTTTGGTGATATTTTTTATGTAATTACTACGCGTGTAATATAATATTTAATAATTTTTTATATTATGTATAGATTTTAAAACAAATTAATCAGATGCATCATATAATATTTGATTAAGCAAAAATTACATGTGTTTTTTATGTTTAAGAAAAAAAAATTCAAGGACTTAAAGTCTTGAACACATGAATTTAGAATGTTATAATAGTAAATTGGCGTAAAAGTAAAAGTTATTTTTATTTTTGAGAAGCTCGTTCAATATATTTAAAGTTATATTCCTTTTGAATATATATATGTAGTTAAAATATTAGGCTCATGTTAATGAATAAAATTTTATATATTATTTTTTTATAATTTTTTTTAAAAAGAAATACATAATATGCGATACATGAATTCAAAGAAAAAAGAGTTTATGGAAACTTGCCTTTGTGCCTTGTGGTAGTAAGCAAATAAATGAGACATATTCAACGAAATATAATACAACACATTTTTCATACATTTAAGTATTTTTAACTGAAATAATCACAAGCTCTTTGCAAATCGTATATAATTGAAATCTGAATTTAACGGCTTAAAGATGCTTAATGATGTCCACAAGAATAACTAAAATTCAAATCTTATTACATTGTTTTATGAAAAAAATATTTCAAAAATAATATAAAAAATATCATATTATAATTGTGACACTTTTTGGATTATGCAATACCTTTCATATGCAAAGTATAGTCACAATATTTCATATGTTAGTAAGAGACACTTTTTTTTTTCAACCAAATTTTATACACTTCAACTAATCCTCTTTTGCAATTTAGACCATATTAATTGCTGGCCACAAAATATTTTTGCAATTGCTGTAATTCGATATTGGGAGCTTGATCTCTCTTTTTTCATTGTGACGAATCTGCCTTTAGCTTGGTTGTTGTTACTATGTATGTGGTTTATTTGGTATAATAGAAATTAGATTGTTCATGGTGAAGCATGTCTCATGGCTTCGAGAATTGCGGAAACGTTGGCTGCTCTATTAACCTCCTTTTTGGAAGCAAATTATGAGTCCCAATCCCTCTTGTGGTAATTCGGAATGAAGTTGGGGACTTTTTGGCCACGCTTGCAGTGCGAGCACCGCTTCTTTTACATACTTGAATTGCTGAAGCTTTTGCTGCTAGCCAGACTGTGTGTTTAGCTTTAAAATCGGGGCTTTCTCAAATACATTTAGAAGGGGAATGTTTGGCTGTTATCCAAGCGCTGATCGAGTCGTGAAGAAGCATTTATGTCTTCTAGAACTTTTATTGTAAATTCCAAGAGATTTTTGAGGCTATGTAGTGATAAATTATATAACAGCAAGAAATCCACAAGGGTACATTGTACTACATACTTGCTATTGCAATTGATGAGCAGAAGCAGGGAAGAGAGACCTAGATTAGGGAGCATAAAAGCATTACTTTATAAGAAATAGGGAGTAACATCATAATTGTTCATAAATAAAAGGAATAAGGAGCAGAGAGAATAATTCAATGTCAAAGGAATAATCAGGAGCATAGAGAGGGATCAGAGGAATTGTGAAGGAGGCTTAATGAAGTTCTCTACATATGTTAAACATTTCAAGCCATGAATAGAAAAAGCCCCCAATTTTTTATTACCTCTCCTCTGTATGGATGTATCTTTATTTTCTTAGTAATGCTACCACCTTTTTATAATAATAATAATAATAATAATAATAATAATTCCCCATAAAGGCATCAAACAAGGAATGTGCAACACAATTTCATCTTTTCTATTTTTGTTTTGGTAGTTATCCTAGAGAGGGATCAGAGGAATCACGCCAAGGTCACCTTCGTTCGCAGAGAGAATAATTCAATTTTGTTTAATGAAGTTCTAATATGTTAAACATTTCAAGCCATGAAAATTTTTTATTACCTCTCCTTTGTAAATCTTTATTTTCTTAGTGCTATTTTTAAGATCAAACAAGGAATGTGCACATATCTTTTCTATGGTAATCCTCACACGCAAACACAATAATATGAAAATTGTGCTATAAGAGAACTGAATAAATTCTGAATAAATTCTCTCTATTTGTGAATCAGTATGCTATTTAATGTGGATATAAGTTTGTTAACGTACTCTTTTAAAACACATGCTAACATGGTTTATTTAGAATAGTCTGTCACCAACGGTCATTAATTAGTTACTCCCGAAACACCTATTTTCTTTCTCTTTATACATCATCGGTGTACACCGAAATCACCAAGAGATAAGTGGAATTGGTGACACGCTTACTTTTTACACGTAAAAGTTCTCAAATGTTTTCATAGTATTGTTGGGGCACCAAAACTATACACATGGTTTAAAATTTGGACACTTTTTTTTTTCTTTGATACTTATCAATGACAGATACATTTAGGCTTGAATTGAGGAAGGGAACCTAAAACCTTTTTATACTTGATATACGAGGTAAGTTTTTGAGAATTAACCCGCCTTAAATTACTATAAACTCGGAACTAATAAATCTAACAAGTATTCAAAACTTTCCAAAAAATTTATAAGACTTATTTTGTTAAGTTGACCAAAAATTGGATCCAGTTGGATTAGAAATGGCTGTAATTTTTTTTAAATAAGTAATGTACAAGAGTACGCATATTGCCAAAGCAATTATACCTTTGCTAGAGCATAGTATTGCATTGGTGTTATACTATATGATTTTAAAGTTGTATATTACTTTAGTGAGAATCATAATTGTTTTGGCAATAATATTGTCTCTTATTTTATTAATTAACGTACTTCATAACTAATCATTCAAATTATTAATTTTTGTTGAACCAAAGAGCCAAATTTAGACATTATCTAACCTCAGCCCATTGCAGTTAAGTTGTAGCCCACTAGTCCCTCAGGGCCCAAAGATTCTACACATTATTTACAATCAGAGAATACTCATTTAATGTTGGTCTCGGTCCGAATTAACACATTATAGTTTTGCTTTACTTCATTCTTCTTACCTCTTTTTTTAACGAAAAAATTAGGTTCGGTCCTGCTTTTTGAAACTTTTTACCTTACAATCTGTATTTTTTTTAATCGCTTGTGATCCTTGTGATTACGATAACCCGTTATCCAATTCAAGTTACTCAACTACAATAACCGGTATTTCTCCACTTACCCAACCACGATAACCTAGATTTCATCGATTACTCGATTACAGTTACCGATATGTATGAGGTCACTCAACTACAATATTTAGAGACATGAGTTCTTGGCAAAAGAAAGTTGGTAACCTAAAAACTAATAGCGACCGTAAGCTTTAAAAAAAATAAAAAATTTATAGATTACAAGTTAAAAAATTTCAAAGAAAAATGCGGGCAGCTAAGAAGCCCTTTTTTGCATGCATTACATATAAACCCATTTCTAGGAAAGGAGGAGGGGATGGGGATTTAACATTATAATCTTTTCACCTTTTTCTATTTCTTCTTAATAAATTAATTAACGGTGAATAATAAATACATTCAAGTAATTTGAAGGGAAGAGGGAACATAGACATGACTTAAATCTGACCGCTACGTATACTTAAACATTTAAAACATAACCGTTTCTCTTATTCTATTCTAAGCTATCAAACGAAAGTGGTTAACTTAGCTAATATATCTTCTAAATTTTCAAACAAAGGAACTAAGAAGGTCGACCGTTATGCTTTTTCTTTCTCTTATTTACCCTCTCTTCTTGTTTAAATTTCTGGAAATGGGAAGGGCAAGGACCGGAGCCAGAAAATTAATCAAGGAGGGGCATACATTGAACCTCAATATAACAAACAAAAACACGAATAATAGAAACAAACAAAAAAAATAAAAAAATTTAGTACCAATTCACTGTACATGCAATTACAAGCAATTATGCAAATACTACATAAGAGGAAAAAAAAAGTCATTAATCATAAATTTCAAGGAAAAATAATAGAACCTATTACTATATACAAATATACATATATAAAATTGTTATTTTTTTAACCCTAATTAAGATAAAAATTGTTGCACTATTCCTTTTGAATTGATATATATATATATATATAAGACAAAGAATTGAAAAAAAAAATCTTGGGTAATTGAGTAAATTTTTTTTTAATCCCAAAAGGAGCCTACAAGCTCAGCAAACTATATATACGTATCTTCCAAACGTACACCCCTTATCATGGGAGGGATAACATCAACCCAGTACACATCATTTTGAGTAGAATTATTACCTATTTAAGCCAAAGCATGAGCACATCTATTACAAATTCTGGGCGTAAAATTCACAACAGCATAAGGAACGTTAGCAAGCGTATCTTTGCATTCTTTTATGAGCTATACTCTTGGGTGCTCATTATCTGCGAAACCTTGCATGAAATTAACAGTGATAGAAGAGTTAGTTTCAATGATGGTTCTGCCACATCCTTTACTCACCAAGGCTTGAATCTAACGGGTCTTCAGCGCAGCTTCGACCCCGAAACCCCCAAATCCAATTTCCTTTTTTGATACGAAGGACCCCTCCAAAAAAGCTTTGTCTATCACAAAAACCTCCATCCACATTTAACTTATTATACCCCAGAGGAGGTAAGTTCCATCTATTATTAACCGGGTCGATACTAAAACTTTCAAAATTGGATTTGGGGGGTAATTGAGTATATGATGTTGGCAGGGGCGGTCCTACACTAGGGCAAATGGGGGCAATTGCCCCCAGTTGGCTTTTAATTTTTTTTAATAGATATAGGGTATTTTTAAAAAAAATAAAATTATAAGAACTTATGTGCATAAATTTATATTTGAGGGTACCTAAGTGTAATAACAACAAAATTATCAAACCCCACCCACTTGCCCGTTTCCACTGCCGAGATCAGATTTCATTTAATTATCAGACTTCTTTTAATTCCTTTGTTCCTTTCTTTCTTTCTTTCTTTTTGTTCTCTTCCTCTTCAATAATATTAATAAGAAACACGTGTTATAATACTTTCAAAATATAAAATCTCGTAAAATTTTATTGTAATTTATAAGTATTAAGTATTTTAAGACTTTTAATTGTATCAAGTATTATTATTAATGCGATTATGTTTGTGGTTAAATTTGTTCTCGGTTATTGATGTGTTTTAAATATATTTTTGTTTGTTTTGAATTTCGCCCCCAGTTGGTTAAATTTCTGGGTCCGCCACTGGATGTTGGTGATTAATGGAGAAATGGTAAAAGGCAAATTTATCTGATTCCAATCTCCCTTAAGGTTACTGGCCGTTTGGTAGATTGTGTTGGATCACTGTCTAGTGTGTGTGTGTTTCCTCAAAGTATATATAGGTAAGTGAGAGTGGGGTAAGCTTGTAAATTGATTATTCAGGCGGGGGCATATGTTTGTCTCTTAAGAAAATCCTAAGCCTCACGTACATGAATGGAGGAAGTCTAGAAGGGGTGGATGCCCCTCCCGAGTCCTGAATGCATCTGTCCCTGTCTAGGGGATAATAATTTTTTTCTAAAATAAGGGCATTTAAATTTTTTATTTTTTTATAAGGGATTGTTTATCAATTTTGATTTTTAAAATTAGAGTTTTGATTAAAATTGTTTTTTGTGCATACTTAATTTTACAATCTAAAAAATTTAATATGAACTTATTTTGCATGATGTGTTTATATTTTTTAACTAGTATATTTTTGTGTGTTACATCAATAAACTCCATTATATAGTAATGTCAAAGGAGCGTAAACTTAACTTTGCATAATCCAAAAAATTATCATGTATGTTTTATTAATGAAGGAGTTTAAATTTGTAACTTGTTAAACATAACTCTAAAACTAAGTTAATTAAACATTTAGAGACAATAATCTACTAAAAAACATGCAATGCAAACTTAATTTTACATGATACCATAAAATATTACAATTCGAAAATCTACTGTAAAGTTAACGTTGTACTCCTTTTGGAGTTGCTCAAAAATAGACCCTTAATTTACAAAAATATTATTCATTGATTTTTTTGCAGAAAACTTTTACAAAAAATCCCCATTTTCCAATATCCCATTTACATCTTCCTTTTTATTCATTTCTCTGATGTCTAGATTTAAAATTTAGTTAGTGATATGAGTGATAAATTATAAATCAAGAAAAATATGGAGTGATTAATGCTACTCGACTCAAAAAAACATAACGCAATAACAAGTGTAAATACATCTCTATCACTCAAAATATTTTTGAAACACAGTTTTTGGGATTGGACATGACACTTTGTTTTTGTAATTTGGCCCCGCTATTAACTTTTTTTTAATTTTTTTTTAATGGTGTCAATTATACACAATTGCCTAAATATATTCAGATTATACCTTGTTTATATGTATATTTTAAATATCACATTAGGTACCTAGACCTCACAACGAATAAGATGGTCACACACTATATATTTTCTATGCTAAATTCACATGCAACTTGTCTATTACGTAGTATTTTCAGACTAACAATGAAATTTTAAATAGACTTATCACACATGCATATATAAGCCCTTACACATTTTTATCGTTTGTACGTACATAGTTTTAATGCTATGTGACAATACATACAGAGTGCCGTGTACCACTATTGATATGACTCATCTCTCCAAATCTTTAATGCCGTGACTCCATTTCTCAATAGTTGATTCCCTTATGAGCTTGCTTCTCTCACATTGTTGTCTTCCTTGTTTTGTCAGCATTATTTGGATTTTTGATATATCCATCACTAGTGTGTCATGGTCATGGCCTAACTCTTCAACCAATTGCATAAAAAAGTAAATTTTTTTTAATTACTTGTTTCATTTTGTTATCCCTTTCTGGTGCTCGTACTTTTCTCCCTAGTCATTTTCAAAATCACTTAAATTTGAGAGTTCATTTTTCATATAAGCACTCTAACTTATCACCACCATCCGGAAGGATTTTCACTAAGGCTACATTTGACAGACAAGATAAAAGGGCGGGATAGGATAATTTTATCCTATCTCATATTTGGTGTTTGTCGGGATTGGATATCCGGGCGGATTATTTATCTCACTTAACTTTCTTATTCCACCGAGAGAAGGATTAACAAATCCCACTTATAAAGTGGAATTGTTTTATCTTGTCTGGATATAATTAAATAATTTTATACAGCACTTTAATCCTATACGTCAAACACACTCTAAGGCCTCGTTTGATTCAGGTATTATAGTTAGTGGGATTAATAATACTAGTATTAATAGTACTAGACTATTAATCCTGGTATTAATTTAATACCAATATCCTGTTTGATTCATGTAGTATTAATACAAGGATATCCCATGCTAATGTTAATACCATGTTTAGTTCCGTAACTCCTATACATGATTATATTAGTAGTAGTGGCATTTTTGAAAATATATGGTTCATTTTTCTTAATCCCAGATAAACAATAGCACCCTTTCCCCTGGTATTAAATTATACCATAAAGAGTCGTATTAAGTTAGTTTCGGTATTAGTAATCTCAATACATTTGTGCGAACCAAACAAAGTATTATAAAAAAAATAGTATTAATAATCCCATCTTAATTTTTAATATCCGAATCAAACGAAGCCTAGGAGTTTTCTCGCGGTTGTAATTCAAAAAAATCTTTATCACACATGCAAGAATTTATAGATTATGGTAAACGGGCTTTAGGATTGGGCCTATTAAAAAAATTGGGTGTTTTAGCTGTCTATTTGATGTGTTGTAGCTTATGAGCCTCATGGATCTTTTCATTTTGATTTCGTTGGCATCCTATTTTTAGATTTGTCTTTTTGTCATTTGTCTTTCCTTAAAGTTTTTAGTCCTAAAGCTTTGTTTTTTCTCGTCGTATGACTACTCTGCTTTTGGTGTTTTAAACCCGACTTACGTTTCTCAAATCTCAATTATATATATATATATACATATACGAGTGGCTCTTTTGCTTAGAGATTTTCATGGACCAGAGA
The DNA here is from genome assembly GCA_021464415.1 of Lonicera japonica. Taxonomy (NCBI): domain Eukaryota; kingdom Viridiplantae; phylum Streptophyta; class Magnoliopsida; order Dipsacales; family Caprifoliaceae; genus Lonicera; species Lonicera japonica. The sequence goes on along the minus strand of CM038469.1, from coordinate 37,852,719 downwards.
GTTTGAAAATAAAATATATACACCATACCAGTGGCATAACCAAAAATTTCTAGCTGAAGGTGCGTAATTTAAATAAATTCAAAAGTCAAAATAGTAATAATATAAATATGAAATTCTTACATTAATAAAAGTACTAAAATAAAGAAATTAGCTACAACAATCCTCTCCGAAACTTCATATTTTAAAAACGTTAAATGACAACTTCGTTATCGATGGACTCGAGTACATCTTTCTCGATATAAGTCACCAAACAACATTTGGAATAGCGGAATTCATACTTGGAATGGTAGAACTTGCGCCTATATTTTGAGGACCGGAGGAGGAACTTGTTCCTATTTTGCTATAATACTTCTTCATTCTAAACTCGGCCCTATAAATTTAACATTTATTAAATTAATAACTAATAATTAAACCTAAATCAATTAAACAATTAATATACAATTAACTAAATAGTCTAATAATATAAAATTATTCAATTATTCAAGAAATACATAATTAACTGTGTTTATATCACTCACAATATTCACAATCAACTAAAGAAAATAAGAACTTATTCATTACTTCATTAAACTAATATAAAATTAGTTTAATAATATACTAAAATCAAGTTAGGGCCATAAAAGACACCATAAATCACTACAAAATCATCTGATGTTCTTATCTCAACAAGCACGAAAAAACAACATTAATCATCAAATCAAATAAAGGGAATAGATTATGGATCTGAGATTTTAACAAGGAATTCGTTTACACAAAAAATTAACCTCAATAAATAAATCGAGAGTCGTTAGTGATGAGTGGCTTGGCCAGTGTCTCGCTGGGTGGTCGCCAGCCGGTCGGCGTTGTGAAGTGCGGAGCTAAAAAAAATATGAGAGAAGTAGTCAAAAAATGAGAGAAACAAACAAACAACCAAACATGGGAGAGATGCATGGTAATATAAAAGGGGAGAGTTGGTCTCAGGATCTCTCTCATCCTTTTAATTGTATTTTAATTCTCAAAAGCCCCTCAACTTGTATTTATTACAATTACTTATCTTCAACTATAAATTTATGCATACAAGTCCCTATTTAAATTTGTTTTTTAAATAAAATTGCCGAAATCGTAAGGGCGCGCACACCCCTCTCGTCACAATGTAGCAACGCTCCTACACCATATTATAACATATACGTGTGATAATTTGTGATGATTTTTGGAAGATTTTGAGATTGCACCCACATTATGACTCTTATTTTGACTAACCACCTTATATTTTAAATCACTGAAGTTTGCACCCCACTGTTTGCACTTTCCATCCAACTCTGTTAATTATATATTGCACTTTTTGCAAGTCTGGACACTAAAACATAGATATGTTTGTGTTAGCGTTTTATTGTCTTGTGTTTTTAATTTGGTTAGTAAGTGATGGATTTCTTTAATAATGAGAGAACATGAACAACATAATGGAGGAGCACCCAAATTGGACTTAGTTTTATTTTTTTGTATTTCTTAGAGGAATTGCCTTCTGAATAAGGTCAATATTATTGATACTGATTTATTACTATATGATTTATTTTCTATGTTAACATATGCATATACGTATATGTATATATATATACATATATATTACATTGTTACTGTGCTAAATGCACTATTGACTATTTAAAAAAGGGTTAATTGCACTTTATCTCCCTCAACTATAGGGGTAGTGGCACTTTGCTATATGAACTATCAAAACTAGCAATTTTTGCCACAAACTTTCAATTTTGTTGCAATCGACCATTTTTCGCTAACAGTGTTAACTTTAGTGACTGTAAAATCTCCACATGCATATCACGTGAGGTTTTTTTGAGGGCATAATGGTCATTTTACATTTGGCTATGCTTTTGTCAATTTTCCTGCTAAAAACAAGACACATTTTATATAATATATATAGATATGTATGTGTATACACCTACATGTATATAATATTCATATGTAGAGAGAGAGGTGATAAACATAGACAGAGACAAAGACAGAGAAATAATGAAGATGGAGTAGAGACAAAGAGAGAGAACGAGCAAGATTCCTCCAGTAACATATCATCGGCAGCACTGCCGGCACTGGAGAATACGTGTGTAGGACTTGTGACTAGAATTTCCTAACGTTCCAAGCCCTTGGCGGTCACTGGGCGAGCCACAAGAAGACTAAATTGCCAATCCCACTGGTACTCAATGATCAAAATCAAGAAAAACAAATTGAAGACAAATACATTAAGATCAAATCACTCATAAATAAATTTCATGAGTGTTCTGTTTGTGCGTCCAGATTTTGTCCGGCCAGGCTTTGGGTGGTCATATGAGACAACACAGAACTCCAGCAAGTACTCCGGTGACAATTAATGGTGTTGATTCAGGTTTGGGTGAGTTGTTTTGTAAGATTGACAATAAGCAGAATGTTTTAGATCTGGATCTGAATTTTCCACCGGCACCAGAAGAAGATCGCCGTGGATTTGAGTTTGTGTTCACACCGAACAACAACCCACAATTTGTCTTGTTCGCCATGACTTTGAGTTTGTGTTCATTTCTCTTTGTTAATGGAGGAATCTTGCTCATTCTCTCTATTTTTTTCTCTGCTTTGTCTGCGTTTTTTCTCTCGCTGTCTTTGCTCTGTTTCTCACCTCTCTCTCTACATATGAATATTAGATACATGTGGATGTATACATATCTATATATATTATAAAAAGTGTGTCTTGTTTTTAGCAAAAAAATTGACAAAAGCGGAGCCAAATGCAAAATGACCATTATACCCTAAAAAAAACTCACGTGATATATAGGTGGAGCTTTTACTGTTACCAAAGTTAACACTGTTAGTGAAAAATGGTTGATTGCAACAAAATTAATAGTTGGTGGCAAAAATTGCTAGTTTTGATAGTTCATATGGCAAAGTGTCATTATTCCTATAGTTGAAGGGGGCAAAGTGCAATTAACCCTTTAGAAAATATATTAAATTTGAGACATAATTATTTATTCCTTTATACTTGCCCTTTATTATATATATTATGTTGAGATTCGTGCCAAAGGTACTAAATCTCAGGCACATAATTCTTTATCCCCTTAAACATTTTTGAATTAAAAAACCAATGCCCCTTAATTATTAATTATATAAATATATTGCTTTTTCTCAAACACAAAAACTGTATATATGTAATAATTGTAATCCCCCCCTCTCTCCTCTTCTAAATTACATGATTTTTTTTGGGGGGGGGGGGGGGGGGAGGGGGATAGTTCACCTGCATATTTTAAATTTTTTTTGCAGGTAAACTTTATGGTAAAATAAGTTGTTTCTGAGATTAAGGATGGCTCTGCTTCAGTGTTCAGCCTTTTAATGTATTGCTCAATTTTGCTCCTTTTTTGGGTTGTTCTTTTATAATGGGCATAGCTTGTTTAAATACGGGTGCAACTTGTTTTTTTATTGCGAATGGTTATTTTCTTCCTCTTGCAATATGAGCCATTAGATTAAAGGGGTAAAATGGTCAATTCATAAAATAGTTATTAAGGTTGGATGGAAAGTATAAATGGTGGGGGTACAAAGTTCAATGATTTAAAATGTGGGGTGGTATATAAGTCAAAATAGTGGACATAATGTGTGGTGAAAACTCAAAATTTCCATGATGTTTTTACAAGATGTAACACCTCTTCTACTTCTGTAACTATTTTTTTGAACTGTTAACTACTAGAATAAAGTGCATTTATCTACTATGATATAAACTAGGGGTGTTCATCCGATTGGATTGAATGGATTAGAATACCCTTATTTAGAAAAAAAAATTCAAAAGTTTTGGAATTCTAAATACCTTTCCAATTTCAATTACAAAAAGTTTCAGAAACTAAAAAAAAAAAAAAATCCTAATCGAAAGTTTCATATTTTTTAGAGTTTTTGAAATTTTCAAATTTCTTAAAATTTTGACATACTTTCGACATTCTTTGAAAATAATGATGAATTGTGTAACAACTCAAAATATCTCACATCAATAGTGTAATAGAAAAATCCTTAGTATGTGGGTGCGATGAACCTAAATCACAACTTGGGTTAGTCATTTTAGGGGTGAATCCGGGTGATTACATATGATATCAGAGTGAACCCATGATCACTACCACGTAGTGTGTTTGTGCAGTTGACGTCAGTGAGCTAAAATTGCTGAATACGACTAGTAAGAGCTGAGATTATTTGCGTGTGGCCTCGATTTGACGAGAATAACATACAAATATTATTAGAAGTTTAATTATAAAACAAAACAATAGATACTAGTTAGTATTCTTATACACATTATTATTAAAGATACGAGTGTAATCAATGTACCAAATCTCATAACAAAAAAATAATTTGTATTATTGTGATAAATTGAAATTAATGTTTTTTAAAAGTTTTAGTGTTAGCTTAATTTGAGATGGATTGAAAGAATACTTAAAATATAAACATAAAACTACAAACATTATGCAATTTTTTTATCACTAAATTTAGAAATAATGTAAATATTATACACCATATAATATATTTTCAAAAATTTAGTAATTCGAAAATAGCTTTCATTTTTGTTTTAATTTTTTTCAAAAAATTTGAAAATCTATATTCCGTTTCAAATTGAGAACAATTTGGATCGAATTTCGAAAGTTCAAAACGCATCATTGAACACCTCTAATCTAAACCTATTGGAATGAAAAAGTAGAAGAAATTTATTAAATTATTTTTGGCTTCTCTATGGAAACAAATCTGAAAATACTTTAAAAATTTTCCTTTCCCCTCGCGATTTTCTTTTGCTTCTCGCCATGCCAATCAAGAGAAATTAAAAAGGTCTTCGTCTAATGTGCTAAGTAAGTGGTGGAAGGCGCTTTGGGGGCTGAAATTACCGAGTAAGATTAAAATTTTTTTGTGGCGGGCATCGCTGAATCTTCTCCCAGCGAAAGTTGCTTTGTTTGCGAAGCATTCGGTGTCATCTATGGTGTGTGTTCGCTGTAAATCGAGAAGAAAAAATGTTTTTCATGCTCTTTGGTCTTGCTCGAAAGTGAAGGAGATTTGGAGATTTTCGAGTTTTGCGACTTTGAATGCTGACTTGTCTAGCTGGGCGAATTTTGGATTTTTTTGCAACTCTCTGCTGGGTTCTGTGTCATTCGAGGAGCTGCATACTTTTGCCTCAGTTGCTTGGTTTATTTGGCATGATCGGAATGTGTTAATGCAAGGGAATGTAGGCAGATCGAGCGAGGGTTTGTGGCAGGCGGCGGGGTTGTGGCTCTTGACCTTTTTCAAGTTCAGCGGGAGGTTTCGATCTCAGCCCCCTGCAGATTTCTAAGTGAGTAAGGCCAGTTTTGGGAGTTACGAAAATTAATGTTGATGCTGCTGTTAATCCCTGTGTCTCGAAGTCGGGTCTGGGGGTGATTTGCAGAAATCACACAAGGGAGATTACTGGGGCTAAAGTTGTTCCTATCCTAGTGGAGTTAGACGTGGAAGTCGCGGAAGCTTGAGCTTTGCTTGAAGGCGTGAAGATGGGGGTTGAGCTCAGGTTGAAGAAGATAGAGCTAGAGAGTGATGCGCTGCGAGTGGTGCGAATGGTGGAGGATAAGGCTCCATCATTAGCGGATGCCGGGGTGTATGTTTTGGATGCTTTGGATCAAGCGAAGAGTTTCAAATCATTTTCTTGTTCTCATGTTCTAAGGTCGGCTAATGCAGCGGCCCATGCGTTAACTTCGGAAGCGTTGCAGTTTGAGGAGGTTCAGTCTTGGGGCGCCAACTCTCTGGGTTGGCTTCTCCGTATTGTTTCGAATGATTTATGTTAATTTGGGATGTTTGCTTTCAAAAAAATAAAAAATAAAAAACTAATATATCATTTCTAAAGCTTTATATTGCACAAAGGAATTAAATAATTAGCACCAAAATTGAATTATATTAATATATATATATATATTAGTTTCAGAAAGATGTCATATATGGACCAAACAAGTGACAATTTTAATTTTTTTTTAAGTTTGAGTTGAAAAAATAAAATGATGGTGACTAGCCTAACAAAAATAAGTTAAATTATAATCATATAATGGAAGATAAAAAAAGGGGGAGCTTATCTAAAGTAGCTTTATTAACATGGAAAGTGACTATAGTGGAAGATGAGGCACTCTGGCTATTTGGATCAACATAAAATTCCATTTCCTGCAAGGTAGTCTATCTAATCATATATCTATATATATATAGCTGTAAGGTTAGCAATTTTGATTTTATGAATTGCCTAAAATATTTAAGTAGAGTCATTATCAAATTTTACACTTTTTTTTTATCGCATTATAGCCATAACCATCATCAATAAAAACATCTAAATTATCACCTGAGGGTGGACATAAACATAAACTAGACCTACTATCCATTGGTTCGGAAAACCACTCTTATCAAAAATATTGTGTGTTTTCTCTGTTCATTTTTCTTTCACTTACTACGCATAAATCATGTTTGTGAGCTGCAGTTCATAAAATCAGAATTGTTGACCTTACAATATCTATATATACGTAGGGTCTCGCTTTAAGGAATACAGTCCTTTTATTTAGATACTAGAAAGGACAATTGGTTTATTGAAATAGATAAATGAATGAATTTTTTCATGCAATTTTGTGGATAATCCATAAAATTTCACAAATAAATAAATAAATAAATAAAATAAATAAATAAAATAAAATTGAAAGTTGTTGTAATTAAAAATTGATGTATATACTAATTTTTTACTATTAAAATTTTAGACGATCATTTCACTCACTTAAAGTAAATCTTTCGATAGTGTTTGGTTATGATCTAATAATTACAGAAGTTTAACAATTTTTTATGGAAAAATAATAAAGGTACAAAAATTATTAGAAAGTTCAAGCTCCCCTCAAGAGTGTAGAGCTCCTTCAAGTCTGAGCTCCCCCAAGTGTGTAGAGCTCTCCTTAGGCGTGCATAGCTCCCCCTAAGTGTAGAACTCCCTTCAAGCGAGCAGAGCTCCCCTAAGTGTACAGAGCTCCCTCGTTGACGAGCTCTCCGAAAATCCAAGCTCGTCCCAAGTTTGCAAAGCTCCCCCAATGTTAATGAGCTCTTCAGACTTTATCTGACAAGATCAGTAAAAACACAAGACACATGTCAGCATCAAAATAAACTGTGGAAAAAACTATTATCATCAACAAACCATTTCTCCAACATTATCTCTACTCACCCAAATCATGGGGAGCGCCCCTTATCACCATTTAACAACTTAATTGCAAAACTAGTTCCTTGTATCCATAAAAGGAATTAACTATCAATCAATAAAGAGAACCATAAAAGAACCGACCAAACTCTACCCATCTTACTATCTCGCTATCTTGTAACCACTATCATCATTATCAATAAAATCACTAACGCCATTATCAAGGGGTGGACATACACCAGACCTACTACCTATAGGCTGGAGGAACAACCCTATCAAAAAATCTCATGTCTCTTATTTGTGTGTACTTGATTAATATTTATTATTATCATCGTCATCGTTGTAGGTAATAATTCAATTATCCGAAATTGTTGACCTTACAAATAATATTCATCCATTTTTCCATTCAAATTCTTATTTTTTTTAAAGAGAGAAATTTAATTCAGAGCAAGACGGTATATATTTTAATAAATATCTACTAGTGCATGTTTAATTGTCACTAATCGTTTCACTTATACTAGGAATAACTTGTACAATTTTTAAATTGTACACTTATAGCGAGAATTAATTATATATACATGTCTCTTTCAAATTATCGTTATTTGATTATCGTTATTTGAGATCGATTTAAAGTTGTGAGTTACAAGCAACGGGTGGCATGCATGGGGTCCATTGTTAAAGAAAAAGTTGCTTTAATTTACAAATATACAAAAGTCGATTGCACAAGAAGTAACATCAACATTCTTTGTCAAAACCAAATTTGCTTTTGCAATATTTTCATTTTTCACCCGCACAAAGATTAATTAATAACAACATTTGATAGAGCACCGTACACTGCTCATCTTGGACTTACCAAAAGGCAAAATAATATAAAAATGAAAAGAAATAAAAACAAAATATTCTGAACACCAAAATAAAGTGTCCAAGGGGTAATTAATATTGGTGATTGGACAATCATATCTTGCTAGCATTTTAATTAATTAATAAGATTAAAGACTCCTGTAGTTGGGATTTTCAGCTGAAGTCTTCGCCCGAAAGCATGACATTACTTCCTTAAATAATTCATTACGGTGAAAGTGAGAGATAACTCTTTAATTATTTATACCATTAATTGTGCGTAGTATATATCAACTATAAGAGTATTTTTAAATAAATATAAATATCTGACACATATTAATTTGATACGTTAGTTTTTATGTTACCTGCCTAAAACTATTACAACTACAATGGTGATAATATCGCATAGACTTTAATTGCATAGACTTTAATTGTCTATATACCGAGGAACAACTTTCACTTTATTGTACGGTAGTAGTTGAGCAAGTAAGTAGAAGAGGGAATTAGGCGTTGAGAACATATAGGGAAGCAAAACCGTATACACTTAGATTTTCTCATTTTTGATTTTTTTTTTCATGTTTGGGATTTTACATACAGATCGATCCATATTGGTCTTAATAACTCTAACGCAAAATATTTTAACACTAGATATACACTTAGATTACTGTTTAAAGGAAGCATTTCAGTTCAACTCGTATAGATTTTTCTATCCTATCTTGTCCCATCCCCGCATATGAATTTGTAGGAAGTTGGATGATAACTTTCACCCCTTTCGTGATATTAAACGTCAGCACAACATTAGTCCATCCCCTTTTTCTACTCGGCTTTCACAAATCATTCACAAGGTTCTACTATTTTGCATATTAATTCATCTACGTGTACGATTATTTTTTTAGGTGAAGGGACAGATAAACAAGTAGTTTCCCATCAAAAATTAAAAAAATATTTTACATAAAAAGTGCATTCCACTTATGAGACAAGTGACACTTCTATCAAACCCAAATTTATGTGCTTCATAATTATCCATTCTATTACCTAAAATTTTAATACCTCATCTTAAAACAACATTAAGCACAACATACAATAATTCAATACATTGTCTACCTTCAAAAAAACCAAAACTACGTACATTCGCAAGTTGAATTATTAATTTATCCATTTTCAATATATAATAGAGAAAAAACTGTAATCTAGAATCAGATTTGTGAGTCCCCACAACTTCTATTTTCATAAAAACTTTGTTCTAGTAGTACAATATTGAAACAAAAATATTTATGACCCAGTAAAAAAGCATTGCGAAAAACTGTCCCTAAAAGTGAATCTGGCCATACTAAATATTTTTGCTTTTGCAATACCTTCTTTTTGGACAATTATTTATAAACACTTTCAATTTAGTGTACCAAATAACATATCTCATTTTTTTTTTAAAATTTGTTTTACATGTAAATAAAACAATAGTGTTAAGGCATTTGGTAATCAGGGCACCCCTCTTTCTTTTCAGTCTGCTGCTCATTAGATAGAGTTGTACATGTAATGCATTCTAGTGAAATTCCTTCTTTGATTTGCTCTGTTTTTTGCTCTGTTTCAACTTTTGCTTCTCTGTTTTTCCCCCATAAGAAACTATAGAGTCCACCCACTAGCAATACTGCCCCACCAACACTGCACCACAAAATAAAACAACATACCCTTAATTATCAATTTTTTTTTAATAAAATATGCGTCCGCGTATTTCACTATAGACTATCTGTATATAACGTCTATGTTTTGGAAAAAAATGTTTTAATTTCTTGATCTTTGGTAAACAAGATGTTTATAAACCATTTGTACGTGAACAAGTTCTTAAGAATATTAGACTGATTTAACTTATGATTTACAATTTTTTTTAACTAAATAGTAAAAATTATTTTCATCGTTAATAGTGAGACAATTAATGTTCTTTTACGTTTCTAACATAAAATATGGTTGGTTAACATGTGCGTTTAGCATGGAGACTATTAATCTTTTAAAAATATTTCAATGTTTCTTAAAGAATTTTTGACAAAATTATTGAAGTAGAAGAAATATTTGTGATGGTACAAGTAATATTTGTCATGTGTATCTACATACGTATATAAGTTGGTATGTACCTTCCCCAGTGGAGGGTTTCTTTGAACAAAATTGCAGACATAAAGGCTGTTAAGACAAGTGCCAATGGACTGAACATGGCTGTAAAAACTGGTCCTTTTTTCTCCACAACCCAAACTTGCAACCAATAAGTGATCCCAGTAACTACTATACCCTGCAGTAAATTTCATTATACGTACAAAGTTGTTAACTAGAAGTCAAATTGATATGGTTCCAACAATAATTTATATTTATTACTTGTTAACTAGAAGTCAAATTGATATGGTACCACCAATAATTTATATTTGTTACTTGCAATAGAGTTCATAAAAGCTGAATCAGAAATCACGAATGTCAATTTCTAATAATAATTTTCAAATTTTGAATAATTTTTTTTATATCAAAATATAGTATAATTACAAAAATAAAATCGGCGAGTGGGGCGGGTGGGGATTTAATAGTAAAATGAATGAAAAATTTAAAAAGAAGTACACATGCATGCAAAAGCATACATGTATATTTGCAACAGAAGAATTAGGTGGTGACAATTACAATAATAGATGTGAAATCGACTAGAACAAAACATAGCCCACAACAGCACATGAGAATGACAATATAGAATTTGTCTCCAAATATAATTTACTGTCCTTTTGTTTTCTCTTGCAAGGCCATGTTTGGACCCAATTTTTTTTTAAAAAAAAATGTGTGGAAAGGGCTCATACATGAATACTAAAAGACAAATTTGCAAATGTGCCATTGTTTTCAAATTTGGAGCAAAATCATGGCAATAAATGAGATAGAAGATCACGTGTTGAAAAATTGTTTTGTGTTACTATGGACAAATCTAAGGACCCACTTGATTCGAAGTGAATATATAATATTTTATTCTTACCTAAAAAACTAATATGTCGTTTATCAATTACAAATAGGGTAATATTTAGTTTATCAATTACAAATAAAGTAATAGGGGTATAGTATTTTACAATAAATTTAAAACAAAATTATTGATTCGAATTGAAGAGACATACACAATACGCAACGGACAAAAGATTAACGTCCCACCCAAGCTTCCATGACGATATGTCCCTCTCTATGACAGCACCCCAAACCGTCGATCCTATGCAGCTGAAGCTGCATTGGAGAGTCGTGAGACGTAGTTTAGCTGGATATTGCTTTAAAATTGGACCCTGGAAAAAAATAACACAAAAAATTGAAGGAGAAATATGCGAAAATAATAATTGGACCCTTAAAATGATAGAAATGTGTGTTGTTTTATTTTTTAATGACAAAAATATATAGGAAAACCTGCATGATGAGCCACAAAGACCAAGTTAAGTTGGCACCAAGCATGAGAATGGAGCCTTTAATCCAATCTTCTTTAGAATAAGTCCTATTATTAGAAGAGGACTGGCCTGAAATGTGATTAAGGGTGGGCTCTGGGTACAAAGGAGGTCCTTTAATAAATGTGAACACCATTGCCCCAGATATTCCTACCACTGACCCCAATACTTTTGCCATTCCTTGCCAATTCCTTTCTAGCCTTTCCATCCTGCAAATCAAATTAATTAATTTATCAATTAATCATATCAATTAATTATTTAATTCCTCCAAAAAATATTAAAAATAATATTACATACATGTACACACGTGCGCGCACGCTCATATATACCTTAAGCAGACAGCCATGATAAAGACCATGGCAGGAATAGTGTTAGTCATGGCTGTAGCAAATGTTGCAGAAGTGTAGTTCATTCCAACGTAGTAGAGATTTAAGCTCAAGGTAACCCTGAAATTTGCCAATTTATTTGTTGATTAATTAAACGTTAATTAATTAATGGAATGTATAAATAATATTAAAAATTACTCAAAATTTAACATTAATTAATATTAAATACAAAATACGTACCCACATAAAGAAACAAAGAGGATCTTGCAGAATATTCTGAAGGTCATGGGAGGAGACTTCTTGCTGCACATAATTTAGAACCAAAAGAATTGAATCATCAAAAACTAAGTTCATATGCATGGTTAGAGAAAAATTAAAAAACTTGGTTGTGAAGTGAACCACAAGAATTACTCAAATCACCCATGTACGATTATTGTTAAGCGTGATGCATGGTGCTCAAGTGTAATTTTTGGTCGTGTACGTCTTTAGCAACCACAAAATGAAAGTAATTGGTACTTAGGGCTCCACGAAGTTACCACTTACACTATGATTAGAATGATGTTCCATCACTCTAAGCGTGATGTGTGGCTGATGGAAGAGTAATTTTTGTCGTGCCTTTAGTGACAAGGGAAAAAAAACACAGACGTGAATATTTGTAAGAACATCCACAAAATTGACTCTTGGCACCCACGTGTACAATCATTTGTATGATTTCCAAACACTTTCACCGCAACCATAAAAAAAAAAGGAAAAATAAAGGAGAGGTGATTGTTAATGGCATCACAAAACTACTCTGGCCACCCGCATGTACTACGTACCATTGAATTATGATGTACAATGACTTCAAGCACAACGCGTTGGGTTAGAGATAATTTTGGTCGTGGCTTTAGCAACCAAAAATGAAAAATTAATTAAGGACATGAAATTTGTATAGTTAACCTTTCAAAGAAGATGGCACATGGAGCAAGGGCAATAGTGGCAAAACCTTGGCGATAAGCTACAAAAACAGAAGGCTTCATCCCTTGTGAAATTGCTGCCTTTGAGAACAAGGACATGCCTGTGTAAATAATGTTTATTACTATCATTGCAATGTAGGGCTTGTGCTTCTCTACTCCAATTCTACAATTTTGTATAAAAGCCTTCATTTTCAATATTATTTGGTGAAAATACTAGTACGTACTACTAATATTCTCTCTAGCTTAGCTAGATTTTTTCTTTCTCTTTGGGCTCCTTAATTTGAGGGAGTTTTGGATTTAGAAGCTATTGAATTTATAGACAAATTATGGCACACAAAAGATTCCAATTGCATGAACTCCTTTTTCACCCATCCATATGTAGTGCTATTGCTTTGTTTTGATACACGCGTATATCTTGGTGGGGTCAACTTTTAACATCTTTCAATAATCTAGAATAAAATAAATAAATAAATAAAGCTTATAGGAAAAAAGTTACTAAAAAAAAAAGAAGAATAAACGATCAACAAATGGTACGGGGCGGATTGTCGTGACATAATTTTACTGGTTAGATAATGTCCTACTTATTGCCAGATCAATTAAATTATTGCCGTTTTAGCATGTTGAGTAACTTTACCATATATGTGTAGGAAGAGAGAATTCCACTTAAAATGGGATTGTATGTATTTAATTAGATAGAAGAATTATTTTGTGATCAAGTTTTTTATTAGCTATAAGAAAAAAAATTCGTTGTTCCTAGTTGATAAGCAAACGTAACATTTCGTTTTAAGAGCTTGGCTATATGTAGATATTTCGTTTTAGATGTATATATATTTTGGTATCCTAGTTTTGTAGTCTATAATTAATTGGACAATTCATCCATTTCTCAAAGTTCATTCTAAATGAACAAGGAGAAGGAAGTTGTATGGACGGAGAGGAAAGAGTGAGCTATATATATGTGAAAATTGAAGCACTCCGTGCTTGTTTTGTTTCGAGTTTTAGTTCGTTCTTGGAATCTTAAGTTAGTAAATTTACACTAATTTTTTTTTATAACCCATGTCAAGAAGTTGAATCATAAGTTTTTAAGGCTTAAAACTTTCCATCTTAATACTTTAAATTTCAGGAATGTTCGAACAAAAATTCGAAGCAAACAAGCACTCAAATGAATGGTGAAAGGCAATAAAATAATAAATTCGTGGGATTACTCCCAAAATGCCCTTGCTTTCCGGGACCAAAAACTATTTGATGAGTAAATCTGTAGTCATTCGCAACAACTAAAAAGTGCTTAGATACCTACCCATTATATTTAGGATTCGTTGATATCACAATGCTTAATTTGGGACCAAATTGTTTTTATAACAAAAAAGAGGAGGGGCATTTTTGGGAAAAAAAAAAAACCCACTGGTTTGAAATTTTATTATCTGACTCATCTCATTTGAACTACTGGCTTCTTTTCTAAAACAATATTCTAGAAAAATAAAGCTAGGAAATTAAGAAAAGTTATGGGTAAATTAATTAACTAAATAACTACATATAGAGGTGTTGTAGAAACAAATGGCTATATGGGAATTTTTAGTGAATGGATAGTGTGGTTGAATTGGAATATTGCCATAAAATTTTTTATGAAGATAAAGATTTTGGCCCAAATATTTGACAACCACAGAATTTGTAGGCAAATCCTGAAGGACAATGGCTAGAAAATCACACACACATATAAATACTTATATTAAATATAATAAGATGTACGTTGTTTTGTTTTTCTCTTAAAATGTCGTGATACAGGAGGAATCCCTATAGTGAAGGAACCAATATAGTGTGTAGCCTGCAACCCTTCCACATTACTAGAGTCCTTATATCCACCCCCTTATGGGGCCAACATCCTCATTAATTGGCAACATTCTCATTTTTGGCTAGATTTTTCCTCTGATACCATTTATAACCATTCAAATTCTCGTATAAAATGACTAATCTAAGTTGTAATTTAGGTTCATTAATTGTACCCACATATATACCAATGATCTTCCCATGTTACTATTGATGTGAGATATTTTGAGTCATTATCTGACACAAAATTTGACATATTTAAAGTAATTAACATGTATTGATTAGAATAAGAGATTTATATAAATTCATCCTTATCAAAATTTATTGTAACTAATTAATATTGACTGGTTTATATGTCACTGTTTTATACCAAATTAATATATACATTGAGATTTGTTTTTTTCAATTAAATAATGTCCTTGTCAAAATAATGTATGCTTTTTTCACGTGTTATATACCCGGGTTCCAAGTAGGCCTACCAACGGATTAGATTTGTACCCGAATCCGATCCGTTTAGTCGGATATGGATTAAGATTTATGATCCGTATATCCAAATCCAATCCAAACACGTTAGGCATTTGATTAACAAATAAGATATGGATTTATGCTGATCCGATCCATTTGCAATTCGATCCGATCCAAGATATACATTTATGCTTAAATTTATTATATTTATATTTATCGCATTATTGTTAATACACTCAAAAAAAAAATATAACCCAAAAAGTACTAAATAAATTTCTTTTTACAAAAATAGAATAAATTTGGCTGTTATTAAGTTTAACTTTTACGTTAATTTCATTGTTTTTTATATATTTACAAACAAATTATCATATAATTAAAATTTTAGATGAATCGGATATAATCCGATCCGAACAAATTTGGATATGGATCAATGTTTTAGTGATCTGTTACATCATCCGATCCGGATCCAGTCCGAAATTTTTTTCAAATATGGATTTGGATTCCAAATCCAATCCGTTGGCGGGTCTAGTTCCAAGTAATAAATCAAAGGATGTGAACCCATTTATCTCCGAGAGTTAAATATATTGCCAGAATTAATTTATAAAAAAAATGCACATTATAAATATAATTAGTGCATGTCATAATTTTTTTACGCGCGCACTAACAGATGTGGAGATACAAAACTACTTAATAAATATAGAAGGGTGGTTCATATATATCTGTTTTTTTGGTACATTTAATAGTATATGTATATATGGAAAAAGATCTAAAGAGGACATCTTTTTTGGTCCTTAAATGCGGACCAATTATTTTGAGGGGGTAAATGGATAAATTTTTTTAATGAAACTTGGTGAAGATGATCTCTATGATTAGTAGATCATATACGCCAATTTTCATCAAAAAATTCAACCGGAAAATGGGTTAGCTAAACATTTTAAATTTTAACGGCTAAAAATGCACATATATATCAATTTTTTAGTTAACCCTTTTCCCAATTGAATTTTTCGATGAAAATTGGCGGAGGTGATCTGCTAAACATGGAGATCGTCTTCGCTAAGTTTCATCAAAAAATTCATCCATTTACCACCTCAAAATGACAGGTCCACATTTAAAGATCAAAAAGTTGGTCCACTTAAGATCATTTATCTATGTATATATGTATATATATCGTTTGGACTTAGTAAAAACCGTCCGTATACGGATTGGTCTTTAGCAATAATAAAAATTTATCACTAAATAACAAGTTCGTATATGAATGGTCAGCATCAAATAAATATAAGACTAGTTTTTATTATAAATCTGTTACCTTCGTGATACTCGGTACACTACGCTCCAAGTTTCCAATCCGTCATTCAAGGAAGTGTTTACTTATCAAGCTAGCTATAATTAAGTACTTTATGCGCAAATAATTTATTTTAACTTCTGTAAATGTTAACAAAAGTGCTTTTTATTCTGGGCCATGTCGATCTAATTACAAACCAAATCGACTATCAGTAATTAAAAGTCCTTTTATACTATGCGTGTCAAATCGATCAGGTACTCAAGAGCTAGTAATTAGGTGCATTTCAAATGTAACATTTCATTCCTTCCGAATAAGAATTAAGTCTCAGTAGTTACAAGTGTAGTATTTAACTTCTTTTGGATCGAAATTATATGTCTCACTAGCTGAAGTGTAATATTTAATTATCCGGTCAGTTATATGTTATTTTTTGTGGACTAGTGAAATGTGAAAAACCCACCTAATTAATTAGTGTTCATATACATAAATTGAAATATGTTTTTTTTTCTTTCCAAAAAAGGAAAGCAAAAGGATAAGATCCTTCTAGGAATGTGGCTACATGTCATGAGCACTAAGCACACTACTCCCTTTGATTATGTACAACACCATTTAGCATTATACTGGGGGTGGAAATAGAATAAGATAAAATAGGGTTTCTAATTTAATTTAATTTAATAAATAATAAATTTTATTTTATTGCTGATTGGTCTGTTTTTTTTTTTTTTGGGTAGACTTCAATTTAGATCAATATGGATCAACAGCTGTAGTGGACAAACAACAAAAATGGCAACAAATCACATCAATTAAACCTGAAATCCATTTAATTTGTTGACTAGATATGCATTATAAAGCTCATCATGGTCATAATTAACTTAATTGTATTCGATTCAGAATCAGATGCGAATAATCCCTCTCCATCAAATTTATATTTTTGGTTATTTTTTTTCCTAACGGTCTTATATTCCATTGCCCCCCTCTATTTGAAAAAAGTTGGAAAAACAATGACTCAGCTCGTTGTAAACCTGAACTATGGATGAATTCGAACCCCAAATTAATTTCAGAAATTTTTAGTGTGTTCCAAAGTAATGGGTAGATATATATAAAATTCCATTGGACTATGATTCATCTTCCCTTTTGCCTCTTCTACCATCAAATTGCACAAAAATCCGCCTGGGCCATTTAATTTTTTTACTTTTGGCATCTTTTTTATTCGAAATTCATCAGAAATTAAATTAATTTGTTGACGGGGCTTAGGATATGATTCTTGAGTTTGAACGATTTTTGGATGCAATCTCTCACTTTTTTTTTCTTTAAAGGATGCTAGAAAAGTTCCTGGAGATACATAGATAGACAATATAATTTTCTTGGCAAGTATACTATTCTTTGGTGTCTCTCGATAAGTATACTACCTTTCCCGGGTGCAGCTACTAGTATCTGTGTTGAGAGATACTAGAGTTACAAAAAAAAAGGTGAAAAAACCTTCGTCAATGCCATTTGGAATTGCTTTTTGTGGTTTCGGGGTATTGACTTATGGGTACTTATATTTGATATCCTGCTTTTCCAAAGTTCTATCTTATGTTTTGTAAGACTCTTGATGTGGTCTATATCTTTACGATCTATGTAAGCTCTTTCAATTCAACCAATCTTTTTTCACTGTATTGTTTTGATCATATTAATGTTATTGAATTATTGTCTGGGAAAAAAAATCCAATCAAAGTTTTAAATGTTGTATTGTAAAGATATTTAATTACTTAAAAATGATATAAAAATAATAATATGTTTTTAATGTTTAAAAATTGTAATGAAACACTTCGATCTCTTATACAAGCAATAGAAAGATTGGGAGGTTTGATGAGTGAGCTAGGGAACCATAGAGAAACTCAAACTCGAATAGAAATTTGTTGAGTTTCTTCTAAATAGTTCAAACTCTAGTATCCTAGCTAGGTAAAGTCACACTCTTTCAATAAATTTTCAATAAATTAGAGTAAAATATGGATCTACATGTTGTGTTAATTAAGTGGTAAAATGGTTGAGTTATAACCACGAGAGTAAGGATAAAAGTCCTCCCATTCCATCCTATTTTCCTAAAATTTTGAATAACATGCATATATACATATATATATATATATATATATATATGGATGAGTTTTCAATGGTTACCTTCTCTCTCTACCCATTGATGGGTACTGACAATAATTAATGCACATTGGTGAGGTGTCAAATCTTTTAACCTGTTATAGCAGGTAAGGTGACTTGTTCTATTTTTTTATTTTTTAATTAAAGTTTAGGTGGTATTTGATTGAGATTTTAAAATCAAGTTTTTAAATTTTTTATCAAAAAGTCAACTTTACTTCACACTTCTCAAATTACTTTACTTTCTCTCTCATAAATTTTTTAAAATACCATAACTTTAAATTAAAAAATCGGAATTAGATAAAAAAATATATTTGAAACCTAATCATCGAGATCTATAAAACAAGATCCATTGTTACTATTTTTTTAATTTTTTTTACAAGTTTTTTTGAATTGGTTGAAAAAAACTTTAACAAAAATTAAATTCACTTTTCAAAATATGTTTTAAAATCTCAACCAAACAAGATTCCTTAAATGTTTTATTTGCCAAATAAACCTAGGATAACCCAATTCCAAATTAGGATAAGTGTTTATGAGTGTTTTCATCTTTTCAATTTTATAGTTAATTAATAACATAAGTTTATTGAAAATAACACTTTCAAAATATATTTGATTTTGAATTTTTATCTCTATACAACAGGTTTACAAATTACATACAACTCAAGTACTATTTCAATAACACTTTCAATTTAATCATTTTATTATCATTCGTGACAAATCATATCATAATAAAAACTCAAAAATTAATTTGAAGCGTCTCATATAGTATGTTCTACTGGTTTTATTAGTCACTGTTCAACTAAATAATAATTTTAACACAATAACATAAAATAATATTAATAGAAACTTATTTTCTTAATTTAAAGTATTTCAAACAAACTCAACTTTTTATAATTTGATCAGATACGGAAGTATACGCATGATTTAAGGGAAAATTTTATAAATAATTTTTCGTTACTTTAATTCCGCGCTTAAATACAATAAAACACTACTTTTATATAAAATAATTAAATTAGTATAACGAATAAGTAGGAGTCAATACAAATTCAAGTTAATACTTTAAAAGTGGGAAAGTTTGTCGAAATCCAATATTTTAGGAATTTAGATTAAAACAGTTTTTACATTTTGATTTTTGAAATTATTTTAACTAAGAAACTAAACCAATTAAATTAAATCTAGCAAGTACGTAATCAATAATAAAAAATCCCAAGGAAAGAGAATCCACCACCATGGATATAAACAAAAAAGTATCTAATTATATTTTTAATATTCATCCATACTATATAAACAAATTCAAAATCACCATCATTATTTCTTTAAAACTAATGTAAATAAAAATAGGCATCGCCTGTATTCTCATTTACGGTGATCACAAGAGATCCATCATTTATTTTAAAAATAATTAAAGTACTAGAAAGAAAACACGTTATAATAATGGTAATTTCAAAATGTATTTTAATTTGGGACGAATAATTAAAAATCAATTAGAATTAAAATAAGTCCATTACATCCATGGCAGTCCATCCCTCCCTTTTGGGAGATAATTTAGCCAAGCATATTAAATAAATAATACATTAAAACAAAATAATAATTCATCATTAAAATTTAAAATTAAAGTACTTGAATACAAACTATAGATAATTAAAAAGTTAGAAAGCGTCCCACTTTATGATGCTCGAACTAGCGTGTACTGCATGGCTTTACGCTGTCCATTTCTTCACCTTCAATACTTCGGCCACATGACAACTAGTTTATGAAGGATTTTATCTATTTTTTTCTATCCTTTTTCTATGATTTTAGGTGTAGAGAATCGGTCTATATTTAGTAATAATAGATACAAGTTTAAAAGATTTAGAAAACTATAATTGTAGAAGAAATAACAAATATGAGTTCAATTAATTAAGAAAGAATAAGGAGTTGTATTTTAATTATGAGAGAATATTAAATTAGAATATTCTTTCTTCTTTATCTTCCTTTCTGATCTTTAATATATTTCTTCCACCTTTTATCACAATTTACTTATGTCCTACAAAAAAACAAAATAAATATTATTCCTCCATAATTTAAGCATTAATTATATTCTAACAAAATATTATTTACAGGTTTAAATAACAATTTGAGGCACTTATCAACACACAACTTCCTAAATAATACTTAAAATATATCTTATTTAGTATTAAATAATTAATTATTTAGTTCAATAATCAATGTATTGTGTTTGACAAATAAATTTTATACCATTTTCAAAATTGAGAAGTATATCCACTAATTAAAATTAATTTATAATTGTACTAATTTAGATTACATTTTCACTTAGATTCCTAATCGAAATCTACTTCCATTTTAATTTATTTTCCATTTTCTTTTAAGGTGCATTTGAATTATATAATTGATTTTAGCTTTAAAATTCATAAATCTAAGATTTAAAAATTACATATTTGAAACACAAGAGCTTAAAATTTTGTGTTTGCTAAACAAATACAAGGAAATTGATTTCTAAATCCAAATATTATTCCGCTAAAATTTATATTTAGTTGATTAGTAAGCTATTTTTATTTTTTAACCCTGTGGCGGAACTCATGCTTACACAGAATTAACCCGTTTGACTCGACCCGCCCCTATTATAGTATTTTATTTCTTATAATATAGCATAATTACCACGGGATGGGAGTGGGTTATACGTACACTATTCGCGATGGATTTAGATTTAAAAAAATAAAACCTGTACCGAGTTAGGATGTGTTTATAAGATTGTTGGGTTTGGACAACACACGACGCTTTGTCATCCTTCGTATTATTATTATCATTAATATTACAAGTATATTTATAATAACAAAAAATAATAATTTTGTTTAAAAATTAATTATTATTATTTTCAAATTCGCAAGTTTGGGATCTCTAAGGAGCAACTCTATCTCTAAAATTTGAAAATTATAACTTTAAGATAAGTATCAAATCTCATTATTTGAATATATTTATAAATATTAAATCATAATTTCACACCAAACAAAAACATTTAGATTTGAGATTTCAAATCCAAATCTCATGTTAAAATCTTCTCTTAAATCTACATTCCAAACACACCCTTAAAGAATTTTATAGGGTTTTATTAAAAAAATATTTTCAATTAACTATGTTATTAATACTTCCACCCCTTAGTAATAATAATAATAATAATAATAATAATAATAATAATAATAATAATAATAATAATAATAATAATAATAATAATAATAATAATAATAATAATAATAATTAAGATTTAAGAATCAAGTATACATATTATTCTATAATGACAATCACAGTAGACTTATTTCATGTTTATCAAATTTTTAATATATAATCATATAAAGTATTCATGATCATGTAATTAATTAGTTAGTACGATATTTGGTACTGTAATTTATAATACGAATAGTATTTTCTTTCATTAGAATGGTTTGTGAGAGGATAATTATGTAAACAACATACCATAAACCTTTGAGATTTAATTTGTACTTCAAACAAAATATTTTTTATGAATTTATGTGAAATAAATGAGCCTACAAACAATTCTAAAAAAATTCATCAAAATTTTAATTATTTTTTGAAAGGATCACCATTCTCAGGTATTTTTTTTTTTTTTTTTGCTGTACATAATTTTTTTTTTCTTTTTAAAATTGTAGCATCTTATCATTTGATAATTAATTTGAAATTTAGAGTTTTCAGAATTAATAAAATATATATATATTTAATACTTATGTTCTTGGTTGACCTTTGTGATAATATTTCGATTACATGTTCAAATTTAAAATATTTGTTTGAGATGTTTTTTTTGAATTTGAGCTTTTGTTATTTATATTTTTTTATTATTTTATTTTTTAGTAGTTGTTATCTTTAATAAGGGGTAGTTTTGAAAATAACTATCTTTTATTTTTAATAAATTAAAATTTATTTTGTCATCGATTAAAAGGTTGTCCTTGAAACTAATCCTAAAAATAGAATGTCCTTTATTAGAATGAGAGTAATTGATTTGTACTTTAAAAAGAATCCCCATATTTTTATTGATTTAATTAACGTAGATGTACCTATTAATCTACTTTATTTTTTAATATTAAATTATTAATAAAATAATATTTATAAAATTAAATCAATAATATTTTTTGGTTAGTTTGTCCACACTTAAGGATTAATTTAGGAAACAAAACTAATTAACTTAAAAATGTAGATTAACTACAAGATATCAATATAAATAAAATCATACATTTTATAGGGGTAAAGAATAGGGATATCCTGTATTGGAATTACAAAATCATGTAATGAATATCTAATTTATGATTCCTTAAAATTAAATAGAAAAAAAATGCCATGTCATCAGGTATCAACAAGTTACCCATTTAACCTTGCATTTAATATTTTGTATTCTCCCATGTGCATTAATTATGTTAGCCAACTACACATTTGATCTCAACCATTGATTTTTCATCCAACGATTAATATTACAATAACCATCCAGGGTAAAAAAAGCAGTAACCATTGAAACCTCACCCATATATATATATATATATATATATATATCTCAAGAAAAGGAAAAAGAAAAAGAAAGAAGTATACAATGAAAAGTGAAGGGAAAAGTGGTTTTAATTGGGGGAGTTAACTTTGAAACTTAAAGGGAGTACATTCGACCACCTAGGTTTTTAATTAGTTAATTAACATAGGTAAAGAAAGTTTTAAGGTGGGTTTCCAACTAGGTATCCATGCCAGCCACTTAGTCCAAGGATTATGACCAAAACCAACAACATTAACATATTAAGGTATTTTTTTAAGAAAATTAAAGTTGTAGAGAAAGTGGGGGTGTTTTACATTAAGAGTGCGTGTTTAATTTAATGGAATCTTTCTCTCATTCAATTTGTAAAAGAATACCTTATTTAATGAGAATTAACAACAAAACTGACAACTTTGATAACATACGAGTGCGTACGTAGTTTCGCACAACATTGGACGTTTAAAATTTAACGCGAGTAAAGTGAATTATAATGTCTCAAGTATAATTAAATTTATTCTAATCAATAATATAGCAGAAAGTTAAGAAAGAACAAATATTAGGTAAATGATATTTCTTAACAAATTAGCCATTAAGTAAGAGTATGATATGTCAACCTCACATATGAATGTGATCAACGGATCTAAACTCGTTGGACATCATTTATATGAATCAAACCAAAAAATTTCTTGTTACAAGGACGTTAAATGCATATGTTTAATTACTATTACAAAGGCAAGTTCAATTTCAATTGCTCGAGATTTTGTCACTGTTTAATATTTCCAAATTTGACACATTGTTTTCTTCCAAAGAAATGAAACATGATGACATGCAATGCAAGTAAGTTCTGAACCTTGGATTCTTGTCTAGACAGGGATGGTTTTTCAAAATTATATATATGCGAGTTGCACACTTATTTGTGCATAAAATATATTCAATTCTAATGCAAATTTATTCTAAAATCACTATATATATATATATATATTAAGTTATTAATACGAAAAGGGCTGGTCTTGAGTTACGTATAAAGCCCCACGTAAAGATTAAAAATTTTATTTTTAATATTGACATCTTGGGTCCTTATTTTAATTTAGTACTTAAAAGAATGGGTCCATCAATAGTGCATGCAATTAGGCCATGTGTGATTGCTCACTTTGTACACTCATAAGATCAATCATGTTGGATCTTTTTGCGAACACAATGACCACATTTAAAAAGAAATAATGGACCTAGCTATAGTTGTAATTTTGAAATTTCCTAAAAGAATATATGAGCTCTTAATTTACTATTATATAAAACCAGAAGGCATTTTGATAGTTATTCAAACCATGTTATTTTTTTGGTATTTCAATTTTGCCCTTGCAGGCTTTATTTCACAAAATAAATTAAAATAACACTACACATAAGCAATGTGACCCAAACTCTTGTAATAAGTAAGAATAGTAAGACCCAAATCCATTGCAATACTGCATAAAATTATTACAATATTTTCTATTTAAATTATATATAACTGAACGTCACATGTATCTCTGATAATGCACAAACCTAATTTAAGACAAATGAAGTACATATTATAGAAAAGAGACACTAATCACAATTTCCATGTGTGTTTGCTTTTAATTTGTAAAATTCTCTGTTATTAAATTCCTATTTAATGTAATAAGCCAAGCATAGTCTTTGTTCTGCCTCTTGTGTGTGTGTGTGTATACATATTGTCATTCAGTTGTTAATAAAGAAGATGCCATAGTACATGGACAGGATCAAAAGCAATATATTATGCCCTCTACCTAAAGGGCACTCTACCTAAAGGAAGAAAGATTAGACGATCAAAACCATTAATTGGCTCACTTTCGTGGCTCTTAACTGTAATCCGAAATTAATTAAAAGGTTGAGTAGATTTTGCACTATATGTGTGAAACAAAGAATATAATGTTTATATCAATTTTCGTACCAAACTTTTCTATCCATACTCGTGTACTTTTGTTATTAAAAAAACCAGACCACTTGTACATGCAATGCGTGTGCTACTTGCATGTATACAATTTAAGAAAAAGTATTTAACAAAACTAAAAGATGATCTAGTGGTTAAGTATGAGTATTATTTTGTTTAAGGTCAAGGGGGTTTGAATCCCAATGATAACTAAAAAAGTTTATGATAAAAAAGACAGCGAAGGTCTAATAAGTAATTCAAAAGTCTAACATAGCAAGATCTAATAAGTAATTTAAAAGTGTAAGTAATTTTATAGATGTGTATATGTAACAACCGGCTGTAATTGGATCCACCTAATTGGGTGGTCAGTTTTGCTTTTTAAGCCTTAATTAGTGAATGTTGGTGAGATTTATTCTAGCCGAGAGTCGGGGAAATTTAGACCTTTAACTTGAAAATAAGTGGAATGGCACATTTACAAATGAGTTTTTGTTGAATATGCAATCCTAATAATCAATTGCATTATACAATATCGTCCTTTTTTTCCCCTATCTTTTTCATTTAGTATGAACAGAAAAGGGTACTAAATTCACGAGTACATATATAATAATATGTTGAGGTAGACTATCATGAAAATATATTGCAAATATTATATTAAAAAATTAGGGTTTATTTCTTGGGGTCGGGTTTAAATTTGCTTGCCCTGATTCAAGAGAAACAATTTGGGGTTCGAGTTTTAAGGTAGGGGAGAAGATGGGACTGGGGACATTTTTGGAAAACTATATATTTTAAATAAGATTTTAAAATAATTTGAATAATATTGAAGAATTAAATACTATTATCTTTTTGTAAGTCTATTCTATAAAGTAGATAAACTTAAAGGATAATGTGGATCAACTTAAAATTTAGTCAAATGTAGATGAACACACATGAGGTGGATAGATTTAAAATCATCCTTAATTAAACAAAACATTTTTATTATCAATTAACCTTGTACAATGAATGGCTAATGGTTTAAAACCATTATCAAAAACTTAAATTCTATATGTTAAAGCATGTGCTACTTCTATTGAAAAAGTAAATAAGACATCATTAATTTATTTTGTCTGTGAAAGACTGTCCGTCGCATTCATGAGACTTATACATATATTTACTGAATAATCGTCAAGTGTTATAACAAAATGCGTTACTTAATAAACTCTAATGTTTGTAAGTGCAAAATCTTAACGTGAGGGACCAAAGGGAAAGTCGAAACTAATTTATGTTAGTGTTTTATTAACCGCGGTGCTCTTTTGGACTAAAGTGAAACAAATTGCAAACTTTAAGGTTTTATATTTGCATTTTGTAAGATTGGGGACCAAAGTAAAATTTATCCTTCAAATAAATATCCCTAAACTAAAATCGTTCGTGGCTGATTAACAAGATCGTTACATTTATAGTATTTTGACCACAAATAAAATTAGCGTGTTCTTAAATGCACCCATAAAATCAGTATTTTTACCCCGGCCAATGTGAGAATACTTTATTCTCACCTAATCAAATTTTTAAGAAATCTTGCACTTCACTCCAGTAGTGGGGTGAGTTTATTGAAACAATGCAGGGACGATAAAGTTTTGTTGATAAAACTAAAACTATTAAATTTTTCATTAATATAAGACATAATAAATAAAATTTATATCGTTCTTAATAAATTTTATTAAAAATTTCGTCTAAATAGTACTTCCAAGATACAAAATATTAATTGTGATAAATACAGTTTTAGCAATTATATGATATTCTATATAATCTTTTATTGTTCATTACTCTTAAATGGTTATTATTCATAGTTCAAATTTGGTTACGGATTTTATTTTTATCAAATAAGTAAATATAAGTCTTAATTCACTACACAAAAAATATTAAAAGATCAATTTGTTATATGTATATATATATATATCATACATATAAAAAAATTGAGTGATGTTGAATATAAAATTGTCTAGGAGCAACTGGTTGGAAAAAAATATCCTTAAAGAACAATTTAATGGTAAACACTTTAAAATAAAAAATTAATATAATTATCACATCTATAGCACATAGCAACCAAACTCACACAAAATTAAACGCAATGATTTTGAGAATCTTAAACCAATATAAATAGGCTAATTAAATTCGATATGTTTAAAAGGATATATATATATATATATATATATATATATATATGAGCATAAAACCTAGAATCATAAGGCCATACAAGACCTGAAAAATTAAAATCAAGCACACTACGAAAACAAGATCAAAAGAATAATCATTCAAAGTCAAAAATAAAAACCAAAAAATCTTACGAGATATAAAAATCTGTTTGTAATGGCTCCTTGCCTTGTAATTGGTTGCCTCTGCCTTCTTTTTGTTTTTTGATTTTGGTTTGTAAGATGATTGTTTCGTAGTTGTGTTGTTGTTTTGTTGTAAAAAAAATATGATGGAGAAGAAAAAAATCTTTGGGAAAAAAAAAGGAATAGCGATGATTTTTTCCTATGATAGAAATTGGGGTGAAAAGAAAGTTTTTAACGCTATTTTTTAGGCTAGGTTGACTTAGTTTTGAATCTTAGTGGGGCAAAAAGACTAATTTTGTGGGCGCGTTTAAGAACACCCATAAAATTATTATTGTGCTTGAAATTAGAGATAGACATGACAGTTCATTGAAATGAAGTGTATTAATAGGAACTAAGGTAAATCCGTGCCAGTTAGTACCATGAAATAAATAAAATTTGATAAAAGGGCACAAAAGAACGTGTGAGAAATTTATAATTAATTATAGTGCATTGTTAACCAATCAATGATATGGCTAGAGGTGTGTGGAAAATCGATCGGAGGAAAAAAAATATTCCGATCAAACTTGTACCTACCCAATTTGGTCAATCATTTTTAGTCTGTTGTTGGCCAGATTTGGTTTAAAATTGTGAAAACGAAAAACTAGACTGGACTGGATTGCATTACTCAGTCGTATAAAAAGGTGTGCATTTTTCGATCCAGATTCTAGTATTTGAAATTGGATAGACAAACTAGACCGCGTAAAAACTAGAATAGTCTGATCCGTTCTAAAGCCACAAAATTAACCGACAATATCGGTTAGTTCAAAAACTGCCAAAAAAACTGAATAAATTATATCGTCATGCACACTCATATTCAATAGATTTTCTTAAAAGTTTTAAACATAATTTTTATAATGACAATAAATCTTATTTTATTAATCGTAATTAGTATGTTTCAAATATAATTTTTTTATTAAAGTATGTTTTTCGGATTTAAAGGTATGACATTTTAAATTTTATTCAAAATTTCGATGTGAGAGAAAGTAATGTGGAAGAGTAGCAAGAATATGGAATGAACTGTTGTATTTATTTTTATGTGTTTAAGGTGGATGTGAATCTTAGTTTGATTAATGTGAGCCAAAATACACATCTAAATTAAGGTGTAGGTTGCATCAGACCTGACAACGGGTTGTGTCGGTTCAATTTTATGTCAGGTGATTTTGGGTTCGGGTGGCACACCACTAACACCGAACAAGACCCATTAGCTTAACGGGTAGAATTTTAAAACATGAAAATGATTCATTTAATTAACGAGTCACCCGACACAACCCGTTTCACTTGTTAAGCAATCGGGTGAATTCGGGTGACTCGAACCCCCTGACCCGTTTTAAATATAAAACATAATTTAAATATTCAAAATGATCAATACAACAAAATATATATTCAAAATGATTAATAAAACAAAATAGATAATAAGTCCCATGTTCTAGACAAACCCAATTAAAACTTTAAAAGTAAATAGTAAACATAAAACATTAAAACAGTACATAATAAAAGAACCAAAAGTAGTAGTATGTAGAGTTGCAACAAACATAAGATGAGTGAAAGGAACCAAGGAAGAGTGGAAGATGGTTGTGAAAGCGTGGAGTGTGGAGTCTATGGTTTTAGGCTAGGGCAAAAAATTAGTAATGGGGCATTTATATTTACTAATTAAATTATCTACAATACCTTATAACTTTTAAGTTATTTACAATATTAATATAATACTATTATATATATATATATATATATATATATATATTTATGTATATATATCCTATTAACGGGTTATTGGGTGGACTCGATACGAAACGACCCGAAATATTAATGGGTCAGTGCCAACCCATTAGTTAATTTGTCATGTCTTATCAAGTCCACCCGGTAACGACCCGAACCTGATAAGGGTCTACCTATTAACTGATAATTTCATGTCGGATCGTTTCATATTATCGTGTTATGTCTAATTTTGCCAGGTATAGTTTGCATGTGAGTTTAAGAAAAGAGTTTTAAATTATTAATAATGTAAACTTTTAGGCTCCATTTGATAACAACATATAAAAGGAAAATAAAAAACTTTATTTGTTAAGAAATTGGAAAATAAGTTGAGGTATGTGTTAAGATGTTCTCTATTTGATGCTCATTTTATGAGTAGATGTCATCCATCCTTTATATTTTTTGTGAAATTTTTTTCTTCCTTAACTACCAAATAAAATTTCTTCATAGAAAAAGGCTCAAAATAAGAAAACATATTACTGCATGTTTCAACTTATTTTCTAACTTTTCACAAAAATCAACTGTTTTTATTTTCCTTCTCCATATTGTTATCAAACATACCCTTATAAAAGAGAAATTGATTGACATTTCATCCTTTATAATAAATCACATGCTCTATCAGGAAGATACTAAAATTGTTGTGATTATTAGCAATAAATCACGCCACGGATCTTAATTCAAATAGTGGATATTAATAACTAGAGATAATATGGATGAGAAAAAAATAAGAAGATAGATAATGGAACACACAATATTCGACAAACGAAAATTTCACTAATTCTTTGAAAACAATTACAAAATCTATCACAAGAATTATTATACTTAAAACTTTCACAAAAGAAGAAAATCAATAGCCCTTTAATCTCTCTCTCACAATAAGATAAACTCTCCACAAATTCCTACAGAAAGAAGAATATTTCCCTTGCCCTATTCTCTTGAATGATTCTATTTATATATAGTGATATAATAGAGTCCATCCAAACTAGAATAAGGAAATACAATCCTACGTAAATAAGCAAACTATTAACAAGGTAATAGAGACCAAAGTAAACAAGGAAACCAAGTTTGATATGGAAACCAATTTTTTCGTCAAGGTGCAAAATGAATTTTGCACCTTTTCCGCGTAAGTGCAAAACGAATGCTAAAGTGTTTTTACACCTTTTTCGCGTGCAATCTTTACTTCTGTTTTAGTGCAAATTCTCTTTTGCACCTTTCCAGTAAGTTTGATTACAAGCCAACAACAATCCGATTTTCAACAAAACTCTTCATTTCTTGGGTTTAGAACCGAGCAAAAAAACACAACAATCACCACCTTTTGCGAAGGTAATAAAATCAACCGATATCTTCTTTTTCACCTTGATGACACATGAAATTTTCTTTTGTCTCACCCTTTACAAGGGCCACTCAATTATCTATGTCCATGATCGAGCCACATTCGTTTATTTATGTCGATAATCAGACCATGTCCGTACTAGACATCATCACTAGCATGTAACTCTGAGTCGTCAATGGTCTAGAGCCACCACCTAAGTCATAACTTAACCTTGTTGCGTTTGCATTACCGCAACATATGCTTCTTGGTTTTCTAGCACTATTATGTATAACTTTCTCATGTAATCTATACAAGCTCCCACAATGACTTACTTTCATGACCACATCTTCACCATGAAATAGGCTCATTACACCACCCCGGGTAGAGTACCACATCCCAAGTGATTCTAATATAGAGAGACTGGTTAGATTCCACTTTATCTCTGACACATGTCTGACATTTATGATTATTTGAACTGAGCCATCAAATAATTTCAGGCGGATTTCACTAACTCCACGAACTAGCAATCTGGAGCCATCCCCTGTGTAGACAAACCCGTTACAATCTTCATATGTGCTATACAATGAACGATTATTGCAAACATGCACAGCGGCACTGCAATCCAAGAACCATCCTCCCTGACCAGTAAGGCTTGCAGGCATCAGTAGGACATCTATAAGATCGACTTCTTTATCATAAAAAGTCATCGCAACGATTGCGGCTCCATCAGGGTTAGTAGCTGATTTTTTTCCTGATGTTATCATTCTTCTTTGGGCAGTCCCTAGCACAATGGCCCGATTGACCACATTTAAAGCAATCTCTTTTAAAAATAGTCTTCCGTCCTTTGCTAGAACCTTTATTTTTATTTGCTACAAACACGCCTTCTTGAACGGTATTGATTTGATATCTCTTTCTCATCATCTTTTCTGCAGGACAAAGCTTGACATATCTTCGAGGTGGTGAAAGATGATGTACTCATAAAATTCTGAATTAGCTTATTGTATGAATCTGGTATAGTCTAAATTAGTTACAAGGCTTTATCCTGATCTTTCAATTCTTCACCTACAGTTTCGAGTTTTGAGCATAATGAATCAAAAGCAGAAATATGATCCATAATTGGAATATTCTCTTCCATCATCATGTCGTGGATAAGACCCTTGATATAGATCTTATTCATCATCGTCTTGGCCATGAACAAATCTTGAAGAGACTCTCATAGTTGTTTTGCTGATGTAGCCTCTTTAATTGCAGCATGACCTTGAACCTTCGTCGTGAGATGAAGATGAATCTCTGACAAGCACTTCTTGTCCATCTTTTTTCACTTATCATCAATAACCTCAACCAGTTCCATATCATCCGAATCCTACTTCTTTTGTTCCACCGTTAGTGGATTTTCTATGGCATCATCCAAGTCTATTACTACGAGATAGTCTTTCATACTCATCTGACATAGGCTGAAATTCATGATTCTATCGAACTTCTCCATCTTATAAGATTTTTCCATTATAACACACACCTCCTTGAATACCATGCTCTGATACCACTTGTTATGATTATTAGTAATAAATCACGCCATGGATCTTAATTCAAATAGTGGATATTAATAACTAGAGATAATATGGATGAGAAAAAAGCAATAAGATAGATAATGGAACACACAATATTTGACAAATGAATATTTCACTAATTCTTTGAAAACGATTACAAAATCTATCACAAGAGTTATTGCACTCAAAAATCTCACAGAAGAAGAAAATTAACAGCTCTTTAAATCTCTCTCTCACAACAAGATGAACTCTCCAAAAATCCCTACAGAAAGAAGAATATTTCTCTTGCCCTTGTGAGAACCCGCGTTCTCGACGCCCGGGGGTCCCCGTGGGCGGCGATTTCGTTTGTTGATTTGAAAATCGGTTTTGAAAAGAATAAGAGTCGCCAGTTTGTTTTACTAAACAAACAAAAGGTTTGTGTAAAAGAGACGTATTTATGGACTAAATATCCTCTTATACACAATATATGCGAAACCAGTTGATTCGAAGGTTCAGGGATTAAGTTACGAATCGGGAAGGTGTTAGGCACCCAATTTGCCCTTTCGGTCTCTTGAGTAGGATATGCGTGTGTTATAATTCAATTCTTGCATGCTATTGCTATTACTTTACAGCTTTTCGTGCTTGCCTTAGAAATCGGGATTTTGGGGTTGGGATGAAAACGATGTGTTTCCTAGTTCGCCCATGATTTTAAAAATAAGTGTGTGTGTGATTTGAAAAAGAGAGTTTGATAATAATAGATGCAATGAAACAAGTGATTTTGTAAAACATTGGGCTTTTCGAAAACTGATTCAATGTGGAATCTTATACTCGATATTATATGAGGCGAGTTGACCGGTCGTATACCAAAGTCTATTGATTAAACCGGTATAGATGGCACTAGTGCTTTCATAATCGAGTATTTATCACATACACACCGTAATCTATGAGTTAGATTGGATATGTAGCGATTATTGATTCATTCGTATAACAATAACGCTAATCCGAACTTTTGAAAAAGTAAGAAAGTAATAACACTATTTTAGAATTGGATTAGGGTTTGTTATACGCTTTTAGTTTTGAAAAAAACAATTTGAAAAAGGGTTTTGAAAAGCTATCAACTGATAGAAATTATGCAGAAAAGAATATAAATTATAAAACTGACGAATAAATAAAAGAAGAGAGAGAAAATTATACCCGAGCCTTCTTGGATGGAGAGAATAAGGATATCTTGGTGTGTACCACGAAATTCCCTTGATTGTTGATGACAATAATGAATGGAGGGGGGGTCTATTTATAGTTGAAGAAAATACTTGGAGAGCAAGAAAAGAGATTGCAACTAGGACTCTTGGAAATTATCGCGAAACCTTCCCACCGTTGGATCATCCTGATTTTCGGATATGTGTTGGGAATAGAACTCTTCTAGATTGTGTAAAAATTTCAGGTCGATCGGATTTCGGGAAGGTTCCATTTCGTTCTGATTGGTACGAAGAGTTTGTGTCCGCGTAGGAAAGGTACTTGTTGTAGACAAGGTCCCTTGTTTGCACGACAAGTCAGGTTATAACCGTTGGATCATGCTGAATTTTGGATATGTATTGCCAATATAAGTCTTTTACACCCTGTAAAAAATTGGTATAATCCATCTAATTGTTTGCTTAGTGTTCAATAAAAGGAAGCTCGGTTATCATATCTTTGAAATGAATATAATTTCATGGGTTTCAATTGAAGGAGCTGTGAAGACTTGAATTGGTACATTCATCAATCGAAAATTTCGTTTTGTATCTACGTATATTTATATTCTCCAAAGACTTTTTTAAGGTGTGTTTGGCAATGCAAAAAATCAATATGGGGGCATACCAGTGTTTTAAGAGGCATTTGAGGCGTGCGCCTCGAGGCGCGCCTCAAGGCGAGGCGTCGGAAAAATGCCCTGAGGCGTGATTTTTTGGAATAAAAATGAGGCTTACGCCTCACTGGGTTGAGGCGCACCTGAGGCGTACGCCTTGAGGCTTACGCTTCATGGCGTGTGAAGCGTTAAGGCATTAATAATGCTTTAAACCCTAGATCTAAACGGCCAAAAAGAGAGGGGGAGAAAAACGGCTAGCAAAGAGAGAGAATAGGTGCGACGAGAACATGAAGAAGGTAAAGGAGACACAGTTTGGAAGAGAAAAATGAAACTCACCTGAAAAAATGGTGGTCGGCGGCAGAGAAAAAACCCTAAGGTGCGGAACAAAGAAGATGGGAAAGAAGAAAGATGTTGGAACGAAAGACAATAGAAGGAAATAGACATCGTTTGTCTCTTAATTATCTTTGGGACCCACACAAAACCCTCAAGTCTTTTGTCCTTTATCTTTTAGTTTATTTATCTTTTTGTTCTTTTGTTTAAAAATATTAGATTTTAAAAAAGCCTGCATTTTTATTCTTTTACTCCAAAAAAATAGATTTCTTTTTTCAAAAATATCAAATTTTTGTTATAAATATTTTTGTTTTTTAATATTATTTTTTTTCATCTATATTTTATAAATATTTACGAAAATAAACTTTGATATTTTGGTTATGCAATTTTATAAATTGTTTGGGATTAAAGAACTTGTATGCAGGCATTAATATTTTGGTATGATTCACTAAAATAATTAGCTTTTATGTAGTAGCATGATATTTGCTTCATTGGTGTGACAATTTGAGATTGTTCTTATGTTCGTAAAGTCGTTATTTTACTTTTTTAATAATGATAATCATGTTAATTATATTTTTATAATTTTATTAGGGAAAAATTAAATAAAAAATGAGGCTTACGCCTCAATGCGCTTCGAGGCTTACGCCTCGCCTCAATCGGATAAAACGCCTCAAACTCGCCTCGCACCTTTTAAAACATTGGGGCATACTTTTGGAAATTTATTGTTTAGATAGATAATTAATATGTTAAAAATTAGAAATCTATAGTAATTTTAAAAATAAAAGGTTTTTTTGAGTTATCCCCTAGATAATGGTCATAATTAGAGTTACCCAAAATAATAATCCCTTGAGTTACTCCTTCTCGTTTGACGGAGTTAGCCATCCGTTAACTTTTTTGCTAAATTTGATCAAGATACCTTTATTTTAACTCACCTCCTCTATGAACTCCAACCCTAATTTCATCTCTTTCTCTCTCCAAACACAAAATGCCCAATTTCTCTTTAAAGTTCACTCACAAATCCTAAATAAAAAAAAAATCACAACCATACAAAATCAACGCTTCCATCAATGGAGTCCACATCTGCTAGCATTAATGGAGTCCACACTTAATTGCCATGGTCGAAACAATTTTTTTTATCTTTTCTCTCTATACATACAAAAACTCATTTTTCATTATCTTTCTCTACACATACACATAACCAAATTTCATATTTATTACACATACCAATTTCATTTTTTCTCCATATATAGGCATATTTAGATTCAATTGAACAATACACAAGAAAATTAGCGCGATCTATATATACACATACCTATACCCATATTCATAAATCTATATATACAAATTAAATACCCAATTTTCATTATCTCTCTATATATACACATACTTAGATTTCAATTAAACAATATAAAAATAAAATAAAAAATAGATTGATCGATCTATATATACACTTATTCAAATTTCATTTTCTCTCTCTATACATACATATGAAAAAAATTTCATATACACTTGTACAAAAACTTTACTTTCTCTCTATATATACATACTCACATTTTAATTGGAGGCAATTAGGTATAAGGCCTTATTATAATAATAACACAATAATAAAGGCCAATTACAAATTAACATTATAAATTAAGGACATTATACTAAAAAGACATTAATGCCCCTTCCTTATTTAACTAATAACACAATTAACCTAATATATATATATAACTTCAAACATATTCAACGATCGATCAAAACAGTTGCAACCAAATCCCAATCAAAAAATACCAAAGTACACAACGATCGATCATCGCAACTACAGACATGAATCAAGAGATCGTTCCAACAATCAATTTCGATTCATTATCCAGGTATTTTTTCAAAAAAATGCATATATATTGCTTCCATTCATCATTAATACACTTGTTCCATCGTCAAATACACATTATATTGCTTTAATTGATCATATTTCTTAGTCTGAATTAATTAAAAACATTCATAGCAACTCTTAATTTGTTTTCTCACCGTCACAATAGTTTTCAATGTGTAGCAGTTAATTCGTACTAAATCAATTTTACATCTTCTAGTAATGTGAACTCACAGAGGGTGCTAAATGAATTTAGCACCTTTTGGAATGTCGCCTAATGTGATAACATCTGGTGCTAAATGTCATTTAGCACTTTCTCTTTTTTGTTACCAAATGTGATAACAGGGGGTGCTAAATGCATTTAGCACCTTGTGTTTTCTTGTCAAATGTCATGACAGGTGGTGCTAAATGGCATTTAGCACCTTCTATTTTCTTTTCAATAGTACTGAATGAGGATGCTAAATGCATTTAGCACCTTGTGGTTTGTTATCAAATGTGATTAACAGGTGGAGCTAAATAGCATTTAGCACCTACTGGTTGCTGTCCAGGTGGTGCTAAATGGCATTTAGCACCTTCTATTTTCTTTTCAATAGTACTGAATGAGGGTGCTAAATGACATTTAGCACCTTGTCGTTTGTTGTCAAATTTGATAACAGGTGCTGCTAAATAGCATTTAGCACCTACTGTTTCCTGTTTAGGGGGTCCTAAATGGCATTTAGCACCTTAACACCTCTGGATTTATAATCAAATGTTGTGATGACAGGGGCCCCTAAATGCATTTAGCACCTTGTGGTTTGTTGTCAAATGTTGCCTAATGTGATAACATCTGGTGCTAAATGTCATTTAGCACTTTCTCTTTTTTGTTGCCAAATGTGATGACAGGGGGTGCTAAATGCGTTTAGCACCTTGTGTTTTCTTGTCAAAATGTCATGACAAGTGCTGCTAAATGGCACCTTTTATTTTCTTTTCAATAGTACTAAGTGCGTGTACTAAATGCATTTAGCACCTTGTGGTTTGTTGTCAAATGTGATAACAGGAGGTGCTAAATAGCATTTAGCACCTACTTGTTGATGTCCAGGGGGTGCTAAATGCATTTAGCACCTTCTGGTTTTTGTTGAAATCTATTATAATCCAGTGCTAACTGACTTTTAGAACAATTATATTACTTCTCACTATGTTTACAATAGGTGCTAAATGACTTTTGCAGAAATATTGACAGAGGAATTTTGGGCAAAGTGTATTACAATGATTCTAGTTTTGGATTCCAAGTTACTCTAGGTTTATCACTAGATGTATTGAAGAGGTCAATCTCCCAAAGGTGGTTTGATATAAATCCATTACATTTGGACCTAGTCATCTCTCGTGATGGAAAGGAGTATGTTCTGGATAGTAATGAATCTATACAATACATGGTTTGCTTTGCTGCTGTTCAAAATGTAGATATCATAGATATAGTTGCAAGGAGAAGTGATGGTCCTAGATCTTTGCTTTTAGACAATAACTCTACTACTAGCTCCTCCAATTGTGGCACTTTAGAGAGCGAGGCTGAATCTCATACTCAGCCACGCCAATCCAATGCTTGGGAAAATTGTATTATTGGTGTTGGACAGAGATTCCCAGGTGGTGCAGATGAGTTCCGAACAAGTTTAAAAAAATATGCCATTCACAAGGGGTTTAAGTTTGAATATAAGAAAAATTCTAGTGATCGGATTACGGTTGTTTGTAGTAGGCAAAAAGATAAGGGGTGCACGTGGAGAATACATGCTTCTCTAAAGTTCAAGCTTGCTAAGTTCTTCGAAATAAGAAAAATGGTTGGCGAGCATACGTGTGGAATTACTTTCAAGGATTTAAGGAACCCACAAATGACAAGCCAGGTTGTCAAGTCAACTGTTTTAGATTTGATTCGGGACAAACCTCTCACAAAACCATCAGACATCATAGATTACTTTAGACGTGAGTTTGGTGTTACCTTGAGCTACTACTTCGCTTACACCGGTAAGAGCCACGCAATCAAGGAAGTACACGGTGACGATTATGCATCATATCAACAATTAGCATCCTACACTAATAGTATAAGGGAATCAAATCCGGGAAGTTACGTAGTTCTCGAAGTTGACGAAAACACTAGAAAGTTTCAAAGAGTTTTCATAGCATACGAAGCTTGTATATACGGATTCAACTTTTATAGAGCTTTAATAGTTTTGGATGGTGCCATCTTAAGGCAAAATATAAAGGTTGCATGCTCTCTGCAACTGCAACTAATGGTGATGGAGGTAAGTTCACCAATTTTTTTTTTTTTTTATTTTATGTCTCATTTGCAGCATAGTTGATGCTAAAAAGTGTGGAGCACCATGGTTGTGTATGAACAATGCTTCTAAAAAGGGTTTAGCACCCCAGTATGTGCAAATTAGCTAGGTGCTAAATAGATTTAGCACCTTCTGGTTTTTTTGTAATGTGTGCTGACAGGGGCGCTAAATGCATTTAGCACCTTCTTGTTTGCTGTAAAGTGTGCTCACAGGGGCGCTAAATGCATTTAGCACCTTCTTGTTTGCTGTAGACTGTGCTCACAGGGGGTGCTAAATGCATTTAGCACCTTCTGTAAAACTGTGCTGACAGGGGATGCTAAATGAATTTAGCACCTTTTAGTACCCTATGTCTGTTGACCACAATGGTCGTGGAAACGTTTAGCACGATTGCTGTTCTTACTCGATTAAATTATTTATAGGTATGTTCCCGTTGGCAATGGCTGTTGTTGACTCAAAAAATGTTGCTAATTGGGAATGGTTCTTAAACCATCTGAAGGTTATTGTCGGAACGTTTAGACAAATAACGTTTATTTCTGACCGACATGTTGGCTTGAAAAATGGAATTCCTAAAGTATTCAATGATTCATTCCATGCTTATTGCCTTTTTCACTTGAAAAAGAACTTCATATCAGCACTTTCCAAGAGCTTTAGGAAGAAGAAATTAGCAGTGCAATTGTTCTCGAGTTGTGCAAATGCTCGTACGGTTGATGAGTATATGGAGCATTATCGAGACCTTGGCATCCTTGCAGGCGAAACAATGAATAAATTCTTAGAAAGTGCAACCATTGAACGTTGGGTAAATGCATTCTTCCCGGGGAGAAGGTATGGTGTTATGACTTCAAATATGGCTGAAAGCTATAACTCCTGGATTATAAATGAACGTAATCTGCCAATTACAACAATGCTAGACCAAATTCGGGTGAAGGTAATGAAACAAATGTCAGATAGGAGAGAGGCATCGAGGAGTTGGAAAAATGAATTGTGTCCGTCTGTTGAAAACAAGCTGAAAGATAAGGTCACCGAGAGTTCCTCATGGACGGTGACTAAATCTGACGATACGTTGTATGAAGTTAGAGAGCAAAAGACTTACCGCGTAGATCTTCAAAGATGGCACTGCGGCTGCAATTCCTGGTACATTGATGGTTTCCCGTGTTCACATGCTGTTTTGAGCATACTCGCGGATAATAAAAATATTTACGAGTACATTGATCCGTGCTTCTTAGCATAAACTATAAGAGCTCCTACTCGAAACCAATTTATCCAGTCCCAACTTCTGGTCCGAGTGCTAATGTATTGGCAAATGTAACTGAGATATTAGCTCCAGATTGCAACACACAGCCTGGTCGACCAAAAAAGAATCGATTCGACTCAAACACTTCAAGTACGAGGAAGAAACGGAAGTGTGGAAGGTGCAACAAGTATGTTTATCACAACAAGAAATTGTGCACCGAGCCAATTGCTTAGAAATAGTGCGGAACGTACATACATAGATATTTGATCTTATATTCATACAGATACCTTACAGAAAAATTATTCATTGCA
Source organism: Lonicera japonica (assembly GCA_021464415.1). Lineage (NCBI taxonomy): Eukaryota > Viridiplantae > Streptophyta > Magnoliopsida > Dipsacales > Caprifoliaceae > Lonicera > Lonicera japonica. The sequence goes on along the minus strand of CM038469.1, from coordinate 37,813,040 downwards.
ACTAGTCCTGTTCTAACAATTTCTTACAATTTCTATTTTCTCTTATAACATGTCCTCAAATTGTTTAAACACCTTTTGATTGATAATGATTATTTTGTGAACATGGTTTAATGTGTTATCTTATATTCAGAAAATGTTGCTAAAATATCTTTTAGCACCCCCTAGAATACTTCTTCCTCTGTGTTCATGGATTTTTTTTGTGATGTGTGTTGACAAGGGGTGCTAAATGCATTTAGCACCCCCCGGATTTTTGTAATGTGTGCTGACAAGACGTGCTAAATGCATTTAGCACCTCAACAATTTTTTTAATCTGTATTGAGAAGTGGTGCTAAATCCATTTAGCAGCTCTTGGATTTTTGTAATGTGTTATCACATGGGTTGCTAAATGAATTTAGAACTCCCTGGATTTTTTGTGATGTGTGTTGACAAGAGCTGCTACATGCACTTTTAATCGGATTTTGTAATGTGCATTTAGCACCTCCTGGATTGGGGTGCTAAATGCATTTAGCACCTACTGAATTTTTGTTATGTATGCTCACATAAGATTCAACATATTAAACAAGTGGTCCTGTAAAAAGAAATCTCACAACAATGGTTAGAAAAAGCACTAGTCATCAAAATTCTTTCACATTTTCCAATATACAAATATATCAAATATTCACAGCTATCATTACAAAAATACTTACAAAAATAACTATTCATCAAATTCATTAAATTCATCCGGATTTTCAACTACAAATGTTACAGCATCATCAATAATAGAATTAACACTATCACCACAACCACCGCCTTTATCCGCAGATTTATCATCAACTGCCTCCTCAGCAAGTTCATTGGGAACTCCTTCTACTTCAGGTTCCCAGCTATGATCCTTATCACTCAACAACAGATGAGTAATTTTTGCACGCTTCATCTGCATCAACTTTATATCCATAGCTTTCGGAACTTCTTCACCGCGAAGAAGTCTTTCAATAAATTCACACACAAATAGTGCACAATCAGGACTGCAAACAACATAAAAACAGATGAACAAAAAATATATAAATCCAAGAAGTAAACAATGTTATAGCACAGTTTATCATAAAAGGATGCTAAATGCACTTAGCACCTTCAGGTTTGATGTCAAAATGTCATGACAGGGGGTGCTAAATGCACTTAGCACCTTCAGGTTTGCTGTCAAAATGAGATGACCGTGGGTGCTAAATGCACTTAGCACCTCCTGGTATTGTTTGTCAAAATGTGATGACAAGGGGTGCTAAATGCATTTAGCACCTTCAGGTATTGTTTGTCAAAATGTGATGACAGGAATGTGCTAAATGCACTTAGCACCTTCAGGTTAGCTGTCAAAATGTGATGACAGGGGGTGCTAAATGCACTTAGCACCTTCCTGGTATTGTTTGTCAAAATGTAATGACAGGGGGTGCTAAATGAATTTAGCACCCATGTACACTTTGATACTATATATCTTGAAGGTGCTAAACTAATTTAGCACAAATTGTCCACCACAAAAACAAAAAAATGTTTTTTTTGACACTGGAAAGTACTTACTCTTCTCCTTGCTGCACACACTTTGCCCTAATCACCTTTGTGTCCTTCAGTTTCAAATCACCCCGATCCTTCAAACGCTTCATTACTGCTTTCTTCTACACATATCAAATAAAAAGCAAAACATTAGAATCATTACTGTGCACACTAAGAGTAATGAAAAAGTTTTCAAAAAAATACCATATGTACGGCCTCCTCGTAATAATGGTCCTCCAATTTCTTTGATTGCTTTGCTCTTCTTCTTGGCAGCATTGTGTTGTAATGAATCCAGCGTAAACTGGGTAGATTGAAAACAAGAAGTGTCCAATGATAACCACCTATGTCGCCAAGAGACCTCCCGTGGTTCATAGGAAACATAAGATATTTAGTTTCCACGGGCATTTTAATTATCTCATCCTCAAGACAATCCTTAATAAAGATTGAAATATCATCCCGTACAACTTGCTGCATATTAAAAAAAAATTATATATTTAGCATCCAACACAACAGAAAAAACCATTCAAAGTTACATAATATAAAAGATAGAAGTATTACCCAAGCAGAAAAAGAAAAAATAACACTATCTCTTTGTTGCATATCTTTTGATCTGTACTTGACATACCAATCAATGATCTGCATTCATAGAGAGCACAGTTAGTAAAAATACTCTTAGATTTATACAATTCTATCACCTTATAAACCATAACTTTAAAGTTATTATAACAATACATGCCTATCAACAAAATGATTGCACATCAGATCTTGAAGAAGATAGCCCGATATGAAAATTGACATATTGTAGCTTCTCCAAGCCATGGTACTGTCCCATTAAAAGTACAAATAAAAAATTCAACACAACAGTGCAAATGCTGAAAAGGAGGTGCTAAATACTATTAGCACCTTCTGGTATTGTTGTCAACTGTGATGACATGGGGTGCTAAATGCATTTAGCACCTTCTGGTTTGTTGTCAAATGTGAGGACATGGGGTGCTAAATGCATTTAGCACCTTCTGTTTTGCTGTCAAGTGTGATGACAGCAGGTGCTAAATGCATTTAGCACTAACTTTCTTTCTTTTATAACAAGTAAAAATAAAATACAATGAAATTAAAAATAATACATACGATTTATTTGCATTCTTGAAAAACGTCTCAACGACCTCCCTTTCATTATCATCAAGATAAACCAATCTATCTTTCCTTTTAGATAGCGGTAGAAAATTTCCCGCAACTTCATCATCTACAATTGGCAACTCATCAACATTGATGACTTCTTTTTCAATTGCTGCAGGAGCATCTTGTTCAGCTATCTTTTCAAAATTTTCCTTCAGGGAATCATCTTCCTTTGCTGATTCCCGACTCAAGTCAATGTTCAAATCAAAACTTGGGAGGTCACCCTCCTTCTTTTCTTCACCTTTAACATCTGGACTCTTTTTCACCGTCTCTTTCTCAACATCAACACCAACATCTTTTGGAGAATCTTTCTCCACTAACAAGTCCTGCTTTGGTTCACCTCCTTTCTTCGTCTTTCTCCTCTTATTCTTCTTTCCTTCATCATTCTTTCCTCCCTCATCCTCATTTTCTTTCTTCCTCTTTAAATAGTAATATTCATAATTACTATCCAATTTAACCTTCCTCGGTTTTGCTTTGAGTCTTATTATAATCGATCTCATCTTTTTTTCTTCACCTTTCTCCTCTTCCTTTATATTTTGTTCTTTCGATGGTGTCTCAAATTGCAAGTCTCCCCGTACACCAGAACAAACAAGGTCAACATATGAATCAGGGTCGTCTTCTTCTGGTTTGTCACAAAAAACAAACTCTGGATCAATAAAATCTTTGCGTTTGCTCAGTTTGAGCATCATTTCAAGCTCCGCGACCCTCTTTTTCAGATCTTTAATTTCCTTGTCTTTGTTGTCACCTTTCCCAGCACCTTCCTTCACCACTTCTGCTTCTGGAGTGTGCCACTCTATGGCTTTCATGTCCTTACCTGCCTTATCCGCATAATGCGGACTCAGCAACACTTCATCCTCCGCAGAAATGTTACCTATTTCTTTGGATACCTGGATTATAAAAGAAAAACAATGTTAAAAAAGATAAAAATTAATCATAAGACCATATAAAAATTTTGTTTTCATTACCTTTGATGCATCCAAATCTGCAAGCTCCGATTCATAAAGAATACGCCTCAAGATGTTTATATTCTAGCGAACAAACCTTGGCGTATCATCACTATGCCCATCATATGGTTGAACACCATTGTAGTGTTCACAAAACCAATACTGCAATTATAGAAAATAATGACTTTAAAAACAAAAATACTTATAAAAACCCACAGCATCATGTACTAAATGCATGAAACAAAACTTAATTTACAAGTATGACACTGCCTATTAAAAACTATAATGTCAAGTCCTGCAATAATGCCAGAGGGTGCTAAATGCATTTAGCACCCCCTGCCAGGACATTTGACAAAAAAAAAAAAAGGTGCTAAATGCATTTAGCACCCCATGTGAACAAACATCACAATAAAACAGGAGGTGCTAAATGCATTTAGCACCCCATGTGAGCACACATCACAACAAAATAGAGGGTGCTAAATTCATTTAGCACCCCATGTGAACAAACATCACAACAAAACAGGAGGTGCTAAATGCATTTAGCACCCAATGTGAGCACATATCACAACAAACAGGAGGTGCTAAATGCATTTAGCACCATTGCTTGGAGAAGTTATAATATGTCAATTTCATGAGGTGCAACTATATCACAAACATTGAATAATTAATCACAAACATTAATTTATAAAAATATAATTAAAAACAAGAAATAAAATTTAAGGAACTTACAAGCAATTGAATAACACACCCGGGAGTCCGGATGGGATCTTTGTAATTTTTCTTGACCATTTTCATCAAATGATCATGTATAATGGTAGCCCACTGGAAATCAGCTACCTTATCCAAATCTTCAACACATGGCACAAAACTTAAAGCAAGTGCCCTATTTGAGTTAGCAAAAAAAACAGTTGCTAACAAGTAGAGTATAAGGCACCGTGCAAAATCCTCCTCGGCGCCGTCTTTCAAAACAGTGCTCCGTACAGCAGATAGAACACTGGAAACTTTCAACGACGACTCCCCTTTGAATCGCCCTGCATAAATTCTGAACCACACACGGATTCAGACGAACGTGGGATAATCTTACTGCCATGCTTTGGCAGTCCAAAAGTAACGGAAACATCATCGGGAGTCAACTTAACTTCCTCCCTGGCAATCAAAAAAGCAGAATGCTTATCCGAATAGGCAGAAATAATTTTCTTGCCTACTTGACCAATCATTCCGATATGATCTGGAATGATTTTATCATCAAAAATTGCCTTAAACATAGAACCAAATGGCGTCTTCATCATAGCTTCAATATGACCATTTTTAATCTCCCCACGACCCTTCAAACTATTAATTTCCTCAACAACTACTACAAGGTTGCATCTAAACACAGTTGGTCTAGACACTTCTTTAACTGCAGATTTACCAACACCCCCTGATTTCTTTCCAACTTTCTTCACAGCTCTACTTTGTTTCTTGTTACTTCTAGATACATTATCCTTCATTTTCCTCTTTGAAGAAACGCCATTTTTCTCAGAAACTCTTCCGGAAGTAGTCGTATTCATTGTCCCTTCAACACAATTGATATAAACCTTCATTACCACTGTTATCTAGTGGCATTATAAAAACAAATATACATATATATCTAGTTAGCAAACTTACAATAATACACATCAATGTCCTAAATCTGTTTTGCTGTCAACTTTGCTCAAATGGGGGTGCTAAATGTATTTAGCACCTCCTGCTTTGATATCAACTTTGCTTGGTCAAATGTAGGGTGCTAAATGAATTTAGCACCACATGCTTTGCCTTCAACTTTTGCTGACAGGGGGTACTAAATGCATTTAGCACCTCCTAATGACAGGGGTGCTTTCAACTTTGCTCACAGGGGGTGCTAAATGAATTTAGCACCTCATGCTTTGACTTCAACTTTTGCTGACAGGGGGTGCTAAATGCATTTAGCACCTCCTGCTTTGATATCAACTTTGCTTGCTTAAATGCAGGGTGCTAAATGAATTTAGCACCTCATGCTTTGCCTTCAACTTTTGCTGACAGGGGGTGCTAAATGCATTTAGCACCTCCTGTGAGTTAATGACAGGGGTGCTAAATGCATTTAGCACCTCCTGTGAGTTAATGACACGGGGTGCTAAATGAATTTAGCACCCATCCATTCATCCACATAAAATGCTACAAAAACAAAAATGTTCCACAAAATCTACATACAAATTTGAAAAGATGAACAAAACTAATAACAAAAAAATTCCAAAATACATTTAGCATCAATTGTCCATAAGTTCAATGGTAACAAATAAATGCTCACAGAGGGTGCTAAATCCATTTAGCACCCATCCATTGCTACAGATAAAATGATACACAACTAAAATGTTGAGAAAATGAACACAGAACTCATAAATGTGTTTTCAACTTCAAAATCAACACAAAACCTAAATACAAAATCAACACAAAACTCATAAATCGATTAACAAAAGAATAAACGAGTACCTTAACTAAAAACTGAAGCGACGGAATACACGAACAACAACGAAAAACGAATGTGCAGAGAAAATATAGAGAGAGAAAACTTTGATCGTCTATATAGAGAAGAAATTTTGATCGTGGAAGTTGAATAAGATAGAGGGGAGGATCGTGCTGGGAGACCGAAGTTTTAGCGGGGGTTTTGTCAGGGGCATTTTTGTCCATTAATATTTTTCATAATCCTTAATATAAAATGATATTATTAAAAGTGTCCTTAATTTATAATTAGATAATGAAATTAGTCCTTTTCATTTTTATTAGATATGAATATGTCCTTTTAATGATAAAATGTTATAGAGTGAGGTCTTATGACCCATTTTCTCTTTTAATTGAAGAATACACCAATGAATTTAAAGTAACCGATCTATATATATACATACATAGATTTCATTTTCTATCTCTACATATACATTTATGCAATTTTGGTGGTGGGTTGAATCACACCGAAGGTTTTGGTATGGTGATTTTGCAGGTAGGTTTTGAGATGGGGAATAATGGAGTACCAAGAGATTATGTATTTTGTGGGAATGAAGAATTTTTTATTTGTGGCTCCTTTTTTTTTTTTTAATGAATGAACTTTAAAGAAAAATTGGTATTTTGTGTTTGAGAGGAAATCTTGTTGAATTTTGTGTTTAGAGAGAGAAAGAGATGAAATTAGAGTTAAGGTTCATGGAGGAGATATCTTGAAAACTCCCGTAAAAAAGTTAAACGGATGACTAGTCCTGTCCAACAACGGGAGGTGAATCAAAGAATTATTATTTCGGGGGTAACTCTAATTATGAACATTATCCAAGAGTTAACTCAAAAGGACCCGAAACTAAATAATTGAATGCTAAATAAAAATTACATAGATTTGAAATAATAGTATTATAATTTTGTAGTCCAAGATCTTGTAACTATACGCATCCGTGAACTTTTTAGATCATTTGAATTGAACATAAAACATGTGCCGATAAAGTGATAAATTACTAATTATTTCACTAATCAGTGGAGGTTGAGATATATATATATATATATATATATATATATATATATATATATTATAACTTTTGCCTCGTCAGTTTATTATAAATCTTTTTTTTTCTTCTCATAACAAAAGACAAGTCAAAAAGCGGGTCTTTCATTATCTGCTTCTTCTTTTTTTCCCCTTATATTAATAAACAACTAGAAGGAGTAACAATGTTGTACCCAAAAAAGGAAAAAGGATGAGTAATCAATGGAATCTCATTTTGATCAAAGAGAGATTTTTACATATTATAAGATGAATTTCTTAATAAAAAATTATAAAAATAATTTATAAGATAAAATTGATCATTTTCACTAAATTTTATAAAAAAAATATTATATATATATTTTCAACCGTTAAAATTTTAATAGTTCACTTATCCACTTTTAAATTAAAAGGCAAAATATAACTCCAAAAAAGCAATTGGACAAATTGAGTGGCTCCATTGTCTCTTGCATGTGAACTTTTACCGTTACGACTGCTTTTATTATCTGAATAATGTACCAACATTTACGCAAATTATTACGGTTATTCATATTCTCAAAGTAAATAACTCTTTGTTTAATTATAATAATATTTTGAGAAGTTGTATCAAATATTTCTAAAATTATACATAATAATAAAAGAAATTATTTTAACAATAGTACTATCCATTATTTATTGGAAATGCTAGCAAGTCTAATAAATTTCCCAAAATATATAGTTCAAATGAATTTTAGCACATACATACTTGCATTGGAATTTGGGAGAGAGAAATTGATAACCGGCTAAAATACATTTATATTTACTTTTAAGTTATGCTTTTCAATTTTTTTTAAGGCTATGTACCATTGTTTGCTAATGTGATAGTGATTTCACGAGTAAGTTTTAAAATGTAAGTGCTTATAATTGTTTTGTACTTGACGAGTGATTAAGTCGAAAATTGCACTGTTCAAAATTACAGAAACATTTTTTGTGTCTATAATGCTATATTTATGCATATATTAATCATCTGTATACGTGTAAATAGATTCTTAAATATTGTTCCAATGGTTCTATCAAAATGGGCACACCACTAATTTCCACGGCGCGCATATTGATTGCATAGAAATAGAAGTGTTGTAAAACAAAATAATGTACCTTATTTTAGACAAAAATCGCCTAATTAACAATAATGTGGTATCATATATAAAAACTATAATAATGTTTAAATAACTTGCATGATCGAAGAAAATCGTTTTTCCTTATACAAATGTATATGGTACAAACCTGATAATAATAATTTTATTTATACTTAATAATTAAAAAAAATGGGAAGAAAATACCAAAAAAATAGTAACTATATCAGGCTCAATCTATCTGTAAAAGTCACAAGCTAAATATTTGAGAGAGCTGTGACAAAATTTGCATTCATTAATTGAGCCAATGGACAAAATTTAGTAAACGCTAGCTAACAAAGACAAACATAAATAGCCAATGACCTTATAATCTAGTGACATTCTCTCTGATATTTTATTAGAGAGGTCACAAGTTCAAAACCTATGTATATAGTATTCGAATTTAATAAAGTGGTTTGTCCACTCTTTATGGGTGATTGGTGATATGTCCACCTCTTATGTGGGTGATTAAATATTTTGTCAATCTTTTGTGGATCGTTGTTGATAATGATGCATATGGTTCGTGTGGTTGGTAACGTAGAAGGAAGCGACAAAATTTTATGTTTGACTCCATGTAATTTCTTTTAATTTAAATAATTAATCAAAAAAAAATGACAAACATATATAAATACGTACAATGGACCATAAACATTCAATTTATATATATCATATACAAAGAAAGAATTAATCGGGGACCATCATATTTAATTTGCACAAGACAATGTTTGGTTTTATGTATGCCAATAAATACATATGCTCACTAGCTAACTAATTAATTTTTTTTTCAAGAATATTCGGAATAATTTTCGTGCACTTAAATTAATCCTTTTTATAAAGAGTGTGAACCACCGGCTAATCCGCACTTAATTTATTAACACGTGGTATGAAATCTTTTGTGTCAATTATATTTGTCAGCCTACTTCAATTCGGCTTTCCGCAAGTCATGGGGTCCAAGTTTCTAAGGATTCCCAGCATTTCTTTTTTGCAATTTTTAACACTTTTCGGGGATATTTTAGATATTTCACGCTACTAAATTAACTTATGTAGTATGAATTTGAATCTTACATAATGGTAATTGCAGAATGTGTAACGAGAGTCTTTTTTTTTCGCAAGAGGATACAAGCATAGGTATTAACTAGGGCCCGTTTGGTTGCGTAAATTACCTAATTTTAAAATTAGTTAATTTTCGATTGAAGAATTGTGAATTTGCTCATTTATGAATAATTCAATTCTAATTCAAGTAGTGTTTGGAAAACTTAAAAAAGAAATTTCGATTGTTAGAATAAAAACATGTTTTCTATTGTTCTATGTTATTTAAAATTTTGTACATCACGGGTAAAAACTAGATCTTCTCAAAAAATAGAGTTTGAATGAATTATCTAATTCTAGAATTAGTCAATTTCAAGTTTTACTTGAAATGACTTAATTTGAGTTTTTGTTAATCAACTTGAATTATCATATTTACAATTATTCAATTTATACAACCAAACACTAATAAATGAAAATTTTGCAAATTACTTAATTGTAAATTTTCTAATTCGCAATTTGAAGGACAACCAAACAGGCCCTAAAAATATCACTACACATCGTGCATCCAATGAGAAAAACTTTATTTCTGTTGAAATTTTAAATCCCACATCGATAAATCAAAACCTCCGAAAGCTATATATAAAAGTAAAGAATTACTTCAATCATTGTCAATTGGTTTTGAATTGAATTTTCCGAACTCTAATACCGGCTAACAAACAATATCATTGGATCAACCAACATGATCTTGTATAATATTTTCACTAGTTACGGTGATTTTAGCATAAGATTTAGCGCGCGTTCTCAATATCATTTTAGCTAGTAAGATATATATATATATATATATAATAGCGCACGTTCACAATAATAAACTTGGTGTATGATAAGATTGTTAAATATAATCTACTAGGTGTAAAATAGCATTAGGGTTAATTAGAAATTGTTCCAAATTTACGAACCAAACCCTCTCATCTTGATACTATAGTTATGTTATTGGTAGTTCATTCAACCATTGCTGTAATGGATCAATGTCTTTATTGATTCAACAACAGTTGTAATATAACGTTACGTGTACGTGTAATGAACTTAATTATTCTTTTTGGGATTAAAAAAAAAAAAAGTGCGATGATGATGCAATTAATAATCCAATTTGAAGATAAAATGAAATTGATGAGGACTCGTCCATCAATCACTCAACTGGTAGGGACTACCATTATTATTTCACTCATCGATCACCATGCAAAAAACTTTATCAATTATTGTCCGTATATATTTAGAAGGTACCTTTTTAATTTCTATATATGTACATTTGTCAAAATGTATCAAAACAGGTCACGCATATATGATCTTCTACCTAGCTAATTTCATCAACATACTTATTGTCGTTTAATTTAACACGTATCATATATTACTCAAGTATATAAATGCCTTCTATATATCATAATAATTAATGCATTAATTAACCAGTGTGTGTATATATATATATATATTATGCTTTAAGAGTACAATTAATGCTTTGCGCAAGTCGATCTCTTCTGTTTTGACAATAGCACTACCAATAACATGTATATAATGTCTATGTACTCTAATTTAGTATCCCAGTATTTCAGCAATTCAAAATGCTATTTATTTGCAATTTTTGCATATTTTGTGAAGTTTAAGAATATTACATATATAATTGATAGCGTGTTTAACGATGACAAATTTAACATATTTATTGAGTGTGATTTACCACGTTAACATATTATAAAATTATTCAATAGAAAAATAAATCTTTTTCTTATAGATCGATTATGCTTAGGCTTTTACTCAACACATTCCAAACAACACGATAAAATCATAATGAAAATCCACAATTTTCAAAACCCAAACGGACATCGTTGGACCCAAATAGATGCCACTAGTGTCATTCATTTTTTGTTTGATTAGGCTATCTCTAATGGTCATTTCTGACCATACAAATTTCTATAATATAAATTCTTTTTAGGAAAAACTCTCTCCAATGAGAATTTCTATATCTATTTCCCTGTGACATGGGGGTGTGTCATATGGAAAATTTATATCAGCATTTCTGCATGTAGAAATAGTTACAGAAATTTACTATCCTACATGGCAATAATTAAATGAATCACACAATATCTTATCCAATCACTTTAATTCTATTTTCTAAAATAGGAGTCAACTAAAATAGAAATGATACCATTGGAGAAACTTTATTTAAGACTTTTCTATCAACATAATTGTAATGCCAAATAGACATAGAAATCTATTAAAAACATCATGGCACATGGGATAAAAATAAATTTATAAAAAATACAATTAGAGATGACCTTATTTGAGAGGATGTAGGTTCAATTCCCAAAGTTAATTATTTGTCTTTCATCTGAGATACAACATCTAGCTCTGGATGGATACTAAAACACTTTGAGACGAAAATATAAATATCTGAAAAACTAAAACATTTAAGCACAATTTGTCACCTCTTAAAATTTGCATGGACTCTATTCGGCCATCAAAAAAGTTCAAAATGAACAAGACCTAATAATTGGGATATTTGTGATCGACTTTGTAAATGTCACTTCTATTAAATGTCCTTGTAGTACAAGACATACTTCGCCATATATCAATGATTGAGCTTTAATATATATAGAGATAGGCTTAATTTGGCTCCTCTATGTGCGCAAAGGCCGTAAGATATATAAAAATATATAGCTTGGGTTTTAGTACATATTGTCCATATATGAACCAGTCTCTTAATTAAAGACTAATTTTCGTGCCAAAATCTCGGGTGTTGTTTTAAGTGAAGATAAATCATTGTTAAAAGGTCAGTTTACAAACTGCCAGTCCGTACTAAATCCTGACAGTATACATTATTTAATGTCTACCATATATAGCTCTATAGTTATAATTAATATAAATCAATACAACTCATCACCATATGATGATCAAGTCTCAACTCCAATGCTTTTATATAGTTTATTTATTTTATTTCTTTCTTAAATTCATGTAATTTTTCTTGTAAAACATTCGAAATTTTTGAAACAATAATTTGATTAGCAAAAGAAACTGAAATGTATAAATACCACGTTTATGAGATATTGTATGCGTTAACATTATAAATGTATGTGCATGTATCCCACACTGCTAAAATTCATTAAGGGGAAAGCCCAGACCCCCGAGGTCTTGGAGTGCTGGCAGAGTGTCACGGGGCGTCCTTTGATGGCACAAAGGAGGCCGCGTGAACGACCGTGCTAACCGATAGCACGGTTGAATGTGATCGAATTTTATTAACAATCGATGAACAACATGCAACAACAGTAATTTGAAAGAGAGCGTGAGCACAAATTGAGATTACTTCATTGCAAGAAAATTAGATTACATGGAAAGCTATTACAGTTCGAAAGAAAGTAAGAGCTTGAAAGCAAGTGCTAAACAACGTGCACTGGTAGGCAACTCGGGTGTGAGGCAGATAGTCTTATCCCCACATATAACCACTTAATGAAAATACCAAAGTTGTAGCAGTGCACGTTGGGTCTTACAAGTTACAAGAAAACTTATACAAAGGAAATGCAATACAATTACAAAGGAAATTCCTAGATCTAATTACATGGAAACAATATTTACATATGAGAAACCTAAACATAATAGAAAAACTAGATGGCGCTGGATCGCCTGTTGGGCCGTGCTGCGCTCGGGCGCAAGCACGGTGCTGATGAAGTGTCGTCGATGTCGGTCACGAGTGCTGTTGGAAGGCACCCCGTGACATCCTCCCCCACCAAAGCTGTTGACGCCCTCGGCAACTGGTTGAGGTATGCTGTGATCTGGTCCTGGAAGGCCGATAGGTCTGATGCTCTTTCCCAAGTGTTCTCTTCTGGGTCTCTTCCTGCCCATTTGACAAGGAACTCTTGGTGTTGTTTGCGAGAAGCTGTCACAACTCGATCGGCCAGGATGGCTTCCACTGACTGCTTCCCTTCTGCTCTCTGCTTTAGCCCTGGACGACTAGACTCTCCCCGGGATGGATCGGTTGTGTCAGCAAAGTACGGTTTCAGCATGCTGACATGAAATACTGGGTGAACCTTCAGCCAGCTAGGGGGTTCAATCCGATAAGCCACTTTCCCAATTTTCTTCACAATCCTAAGCGGCCCCTCATATTTTTGCAGAAGGCGTGGGTCTCGACCCCTCAAGAACTTCCTATCTTGTGGAAGGAGCTTCACCATTACGAGATCTCCTACTTGGAACTCTAACGGTCGCCTTTTCTGATCTGCATACTTCTTCATTCGATGGGTGGCTTTCTCCAGGTGCGAACGAGCCAACTCAATATTCTGCTTCCACTCTTCTGAGAAATTACGGGCTCTAGGAGATTTTGAAACTGGCATCGAGTTGGCGGTGTGAGGAAGGATGGGTTGTTGTCCAGTAACGATTTCGAAGGCGCTTTTGCCTGTCCCGGAGTTTTTCTGGGCATTGAAGCACAGTTGAGCCACATCCAATAACTTGACCCAATTTCGTTGTGTTGCACTAGCAAAATGGCGCAGATATTCCTCAAGCATTGCGTTGTATCTTTCAGTCTGCCCATCGGACTGAGAGTGGTAACTGGAGCTCATACACAGTTTGGAACCGAGAACCTTGAAAAGTTCCTTCCAAAAATTTCCCGTGAATCGTGAGTCCCTATCACTAACAATGCTCCGAGGAATCCCCCAATACTTAACCACATACTTGAAGAATAGTTGTGCAGTCTCCTCTCCTGACGTGTTCTTTGGAACCGCAATAAAAGTGGCATACTTCGAAAAACGATCGACAACCACAAGGATAGTCGTCAAGTCCCCCACTTTGGGCAGACCTGATATGAAATCGAGCGAAACGCTTTCCCAAGGTCGCTCTGGGATGGGTAGAGGTTCCAGTAACCCTGCAGGCTGTCTCCGCTCGATTTTGTCTTGTTGGCAGATCAGGCAAGTCCTAACATAGCTCTCCACATCGTCTTCCATTTGAGGCCAGTAGTACCCTTGCTTGAGGAGGGCCAACGTCCTTTCTTGACCAGGGTGTCCTGCCCATAAGGTATCATGGCATTCTCGAATCAAGGTCCGTCTCAACTCCCCTACTCGAGGAACAAACACTCGATTTCCCTTTGTCGAGATGAACCCGTTGTCTAACCAAAACTGACGTGTCTTCCCCTTCTCGATCATTTTCAATAGTTGGGCAGAAACAGGATCTTGCGGTAGCGCATTCTTGATTTTGTTTCGGATTTCGGTAGACACTTGGCTGTCGATTCGAAGAATGGCGTTAAGGAACGCGTTGGACTGTTCGTTGAACTCCACCCTGCGACTCAAAGCATCTGCTACTTTATTGGTCGAACCCGCCTTATACTCCATCCAAAAATTGAATTCAGCTAGTAACTCTTGCCACCTTGCTTGTTTAGAACTCAATTTTGGTTGACTAAGAAAGTGGCTGACCGCAGTGTTATCTGTCTTCACAAGAAATCGAGAACCAAGAAGGTAGTGCCGCCATAACCTCAGACAATGGACAACTGCTAGTAACTCCTTCTCGTGAGCAGAATACCTCCTCTCGGTGTCATTGAGCTTACGACTTTCGTATGCTACCGGGTGGCTCTCCTGCATTAAGACTCCTCCGAGGGCAACATCTGATGCATCGGTGTGCACTTCGAACGGCTTGGTCACATCCGGTAGAGTAAGAACCGGGTCTTCAGACATAGCCTTCTTTAAAGCATCGAAGGCGGCTTGGCACCCTGTCGACCAGTCCCAAACTTTTGCCTTCTTTAGTAGTTCCGTCAGGGGCAATGCGATACTGGAGTAGTCTTTCACGAACTTTCTGTAGTAATTCGCCAGTCCCAGAAAAGAACGGAGTTCCGACACATTGGTGGGCGCTTGCCATTCCTGAATAACCCTGACCTTAATCGGATCCATTTGCACTCTCCCTTGTTCAATGATGTGGCCAAGAAATTTGATACGCTTCTGCGCAAAAGAGCACTTCGACAACTTGATATACAACTCATGTTTTCGAAGTCTCTCAAATACCTTCTTCAGGTGCTCTTCATGTTCTTCCATGTTTTCGCTGTACACAACGATATCATCGAGATAAACAACGACAAAATCATCCAGGTAGTCCCTAAGAACCTGATTCATTAAGGTGCTGAAAGTGGCTGGAGCATTGGTTAGCCCAAATGGCATAACAAGGAATTCATAAGCCCCGTATCTGGTGACGCATGTGGTTTTTCCCTCATCTCCTGCTGCAATGCGAACTTGCCAATACCCGGATCTGAGATCGAGCTTAGTGAAAACTTTTGCCCGGCTGAGTTGGTCAAAGCAATCAGCCACAAGAGGGATCGGGTAGTTATTCCGAATGGTTACCTTGTTGAGAGCACGGTAGTCGACACACATTCTCAAGGAGCCATCTTGTTTCTTTTGAAAGAGGACTGGGGCCCCGTACGGCGATTTGGCTGGCTGCACTAAACCTGCATCCAATAATTCCTTTAGCTGTTTTCGAAGTTCTGCCAGTTCGGGCTGGGACATCCGATAAGCTGCTCGAACTGGAGGCTTAGCACCCGGCACTAGTTCAATCTGGTGGTCCACTTCTCTACGTGGAGGTAACTTCTTCGGAAGGTTGTCGGGCATTACATCTTCGAACTCGGTTAACACCCGTCGAATGGATTTCGGCAAGGGTCCTGACGTCTCCTGAATTTCATTCCATTTCAGCGCGGCCACAAAAGTAGGGTTGTCGTGCTTCAGTCCCTTCTTCAGTTGAATTGCAGATAAAAACTTCCCACTACTGGAAGGGGTCATCACCGGGATGACGCAGGGGTTCTTGCCAAGCATCATGAGGCTATTCGTGCTGGGCATGACGCTAGCCTTAGTTTCCCTTAAGAACTCTAACCCCAGGATAACCTTGAAGTCGTCCATTACCACTACTGAGAAGTTGGTTCTCCCTTCATAAGGACCCACCTTGACTAACACAGATTTCGCCATTCCAGCGACAGGTTGAGGGGCCGAATTGATGGCCTTCACACGGCCCACTCCTTTCTCCAAAATAAGGCCTAACCGTTCAACTTCAGTACTTGCCAGATAGTTGTGCGTTGCGCCCGTGTCCACCATGGCCTGAATCGGCTTCCCGTTGATTTTGATATCAACATACATTAGACCGTTTCCTTGAGGACTCTTCCCAACACCTGCTCTCCCATTTGGGGTTGGGTCTACCTTCCCTTTCTGTCGATGATCCTCCTCTACTGTCACCGCGTTGCAAGAATGCATGAACTGCCCTTGATAAGCACCAAGTGAAGCTCCTTCACACTCTTCGGTTTCTTCCTCAAACTCTGTGTGGTCATTTGGCTGGATATGGAAGGGTTGTCCAGAACCAGATGGTACTTTTGGGAGCATGCCGCCACCTCTAGCAACAAGAGCACTTAAAAGTTGCTTGTCAGGGCAGTTGGCCATGAAATGAGCACCGTGACACAAGTAGCACGTTCCGGGGCTGACGGGCTTCTTCCCATTATTGCCGGTTTGGGAGTTCCCTGTGAACTTGTTCCCATTTTTGTAATTATTTTGCTGGGTAAATGGCCTGGTGGGTGTGTTGCCTCTCCAATCAGGTCGGGCAGGAGAATTCGGTTTTCTCTCCCCCGCATTCTTCGTCTGCCCACTTCTTGGAACATTTGTTTTAGGACCGGTGGTGTAATCTTGCAGGCTTTCAGCAGCTGATATGGCTTGAGTTAACGTCTTCACTTGCCTACGATTTAACTCCGTTTTGGCCCACGGTTGTAGCCCGATCATGAAGAAGAATAGCCTATCAGCATCATTCATATCGTGGATATCTAGCATGATGGTGGTGAACGCATTGACGTACTCCTTGATGCTCCCTGAGTGCTTCGTTTGAAGGAGTTCTTGTCGTGCGTTGTGGGAGGTGTTTTCGGGAAGGAATCGATCACGCAACTCCTTTTTCAGATCCTCCCAAGTGCTAATCTCGCACTCCCCAGCTTGAACCTCGTTGTACTTGTTCCGCCACCATAATTTGGCATCCCCGGACAAGTACATGGATGCAGAGGATATCTTCGTTTCCTCTTCGTCGACCTTTGTTACACGGAAATATTGTTCCATGTCAAAAACAAAATTTTCTAATTCCCTAGCATCACGAACACCAGTGAATGCTTTGGGTTCGGGCACTTTTATCTTCGTACGCTCCCCACCCCCAACTGGTGAGTTAGCGACTGCCATCGACAATATAGTCAATTTCTGGGCAAGTTGATCGATTTCAGTTCTCATCTCATCCATCATCTCCCCAAAGTGACCCCCTGGTGGGATTCCCTGAAGATTTTGGAGGCCTTCCTCCAAATCTTGTATGCGATCGATTAGTGCGGGTGAGCTACCCGATGCATCCCCTGCTGGGATAGTTTGAGTGCGTAACTCCAAACTTTGCACACGATCGACGAGAGAGGGCGTTCCGCCCATTTTCTCCATTAGCGATCCAACATTTCTCTCGAGGGCTTCGATTCTCTGGCTATTGGTTCCCATCGTAACGTAGTAAGATACACCAACTGGGTTTTACAAGGCAGCAACCGAAAACAATCCCTCTGATACCAACTGTCACGGGGCGTCCTTTGATGGCACAAAGGAGGCCGCGTGAACGACCGTGCTAACCGATAGCACGGTTGAATGTGATCGAATTTTATTAACAATCGATGAACAACATGCAACAACAGTAATTTGAAAGAGAGCGTGAGCACAAATTGAGATTACTTCATTGCAAGAAAATTAGATTACATGGAAAGCTATTACAGTTCGAAAGAAAGTAAGAGCTTGAAAGCAAGTGCTAAACAACGTGCACTGGTAGGCAACTCGGGTGTGAGGCAGATAGTCTTATCCCCACATATAACCACTTAATGAAAATACCAAAGTTGTAGCAGTGCACGTTGGGTCTTACAAGTTACAAGAAAACTTATACAAAGGAAATGCAATACAATTACAAAGGAAATTCCTAGATCTAATTACATGGAAACAATATTTACATATGAGAAACCTAAACATAATAGAAAAACTAGATGGCGCTGGATCGCCTGTTGGGCCGTGCTGCGCTCGGGCGCAAGCACGGTGCTGATGAAGTGTCGTCGATGTCGGTCACGAGTGCTGTTGGAAGGCACCCCGTGACACAGAGGCTTGAACTCGATCATGTTTCAAGTCACCATATATAGCTCGATTTTCCGCTACCCATAATCAAAAACAGGTTTAATTATATATTCGGTGTATACTGCCTGTGTAGTAGAGACCCCAAGTATAAAAGGTTAAGTTAATTAAGATTTAAATGGGACGACAAAAATCGTACTGACAAAAGAGCACTCAATCATTCAAAACCTTATTTAATTTATACAACAGATCTTTGATTTCTTTGACCAAAATATAGTAATATTTCTCACCACCAAGAACAAATCATGGAAACGTGAATTATAATCTTATCGCACTACATGCATACATGCTTTCTCATCTTTGGCCATTTTCTCAGTATTTGAGAGGCCTAAACAATTAATATTGGGTCATGTGCCATTTTCTTATCTTTTGTGTGTGGCTTTATATATATATATATACATTCAAGATCTCACGCGGATTAGCGGGTATGTACAGGACTTTTAGTGACAGTTTTTTATCGCTAAAAATATCTTCCCAATATTTAGTGACAGAAAACTATCGCTAAAAGTCCCGGTGCATTTGCGTTGGTCCGTACTAGATGTAAACTATATATATATGTATATTTAGAAGAGACTTAAGACGGTATATATCTAATATCTCTAACTTTTAAATTGGTAGTGACATTATCGTTGTTATAGCTAGCTAGGGCCATCCTCTAGAAGTATTTCTCCTTTTTCTTGCATATTAGTGCATTTATGCCCGTTCAAATGCAAAACTATATCCACTATCATACATTATGTACTAGCTAGGGTGATGGTACGTATCACATTTGTCCTTGTCACCATCTTTTCCTATTCCAGCGCTGTTGGTTGATCACGAAAGAAACTATATGTGGTTGAACTGATTAATTATGAATCTGAAAAATAACTATAACTGAGTGTAATTCGTACACTTTTGTAGGTTTAAAAATTCCCTTACATGCATAAACACATGACACACACACACAAACACATATATATACAGTCTTGTCCTCGTCCTAAAGAGGACGATACCTTCTTTAATAAAAGTATGATGTTCTTCTTTTTAAGGGAAAAAAAGGACTGTCAATTTAAAAGGTTAAATGAATGAATTTTTTAGGGAAATTCAATGTAGATTATATATATGACGAGTAGATTATCTTCGGCAAATTCCATTAGAAAATTAAGTATAGAATTAGGTAAGATGGTCATCAAAGATTTCAACATTCAAAAATGCGCATATACATCAAACTTTTATTTAAGCAGCTTTATTGTATCTCTCAATAATTTCTTTTAAAGAAAACATGTCAAAGTTAAGATATATATGATGATAATATACTTTGCATGCATGGGAGTTCACAATCCATCGTAAATACGTAAGAACGTTGTTCTTGGCAGTGGTTTAATGGCCCTACCGGCCACTACCAAAATTTGTCGTGAATTATATATATTGGCACATCCTTATAGACTCTTTTTATCTCAAATCTATAACTTTATTCTTCTTTTGTTTTTTAATATTATTAATGACCAAAATTATTTTCATTATATATATAACTTAAGTCATAGCTAAAAGTCCTAGCTAGTGCGTATGTATTGGTACGTACCAGATTTGTACTATATCTATTTTCAAAAGCAACTTAACACGGTATATATCTAATATCTCTAACTTTTAAATTGGTAGTGACATTGTTGTTGTTTTAGCTAGCTAGGGCCATCCTCTAGATGCATTTCTCCTTTTTCTTGCATGTTAGTGCATTTTTGCCCTTTCAAATGCAAAATTATATCCACTGTCACACAATTAATATGTACTAGCTAGGTTGATGGCATCACATTTGTCCTTGTCACCTTCTTTTCCTATTTCAGCGCTGTCGGTTCATGGAAGAAACCATACGTGGTGGAACTGATTAATTACGAATCTGAAAAATAACTATAACCAAGTGTAATTCTTAATCTTACACTTTTGCAAGTTTAAAAATTCCCTTACATGTATATACACATGCCGCACACACACAAACACACATCTATATATATGTATAGTCCCGTTCTAAAGAGGATGGTACCTTCTTTAATAAAAGTATGATGGTCTTCTCTTTAAGGAAAAAAAAAGAAGAAAGGACCGCCAATTTATATGGTTAAACAAATTATTTTTTTCAGGAAATTCAATGTATATTATACCTATGATGATTAGATTATCTTTGGTAAATTCAATTAAAAAATTCAGCATAGGATTCGATAAGATGTTCATAAAAAAATTCAAAGTTAGAAAATGCACATATATATCAAACTTTTATTTAAGCAGCTTTATTGTATCTCTCAATAATTTCATTTAAAGAAAATATGTCAAAGTTAAGATATATATGATGATAATATACTTTGCATGCATAGAGTTCACAATCCATACGTAAATACGTAAGAACGTACGTTGTTCTTGGCAGTGGTTTAATGGCCCTACTATACCACTACCAAAATTTGCCCATACTGAATTATATTGGCACATCCTTATAGACTCTTTCTATCTCAAATTTATAACTATATTCTTCTTTTATTATTTAATATTATTATTAGTTCAAAAAAATTATTTTTTATCATAAAACTTGAGCAGTTGATTATGTCTTTTAAAAGAAAATAAAAATTTTAATTTGGAACAAGCAAAATACTGTAAATGACAATTTTTATTGTTAGAGCAAAAATATAAATTACCAGAATAATGTGTATATATATACACTTATACAATACTTTATTAATTGCCATTTAAATTTGAGAGGGAGAAAATGATTGGATTGAGAATTTTTTTTTATCATTAATTGCATGGGATTTTGGAGCTTCTGACCATTGTAAAGGGCTTTAAGTAAATTAATAATGAGCTGTTTGGGACATCATTAAAGTGAGGTGTCGTTTCCCTTTTTCTTTATTTTCTGTCTTTTATTTTGACCATGAAAGATAAAAAGGTATCGATAGGATTTCAATTTTAGGATTTTTCTCTGCTTTACAAATGGCTCCTTTAATTTTAAAAGGTCTTAAGCTTATAGCCTTTTTACATTTAAAGAGGGCAAAATAATCCTTACCAATATTATAATAAAGATATTCTTCACATAGTTTGTTTGAGCAAATTTAGGAAAACTTTAGTCTATATTAGTTTGTGGCACTTTAGTCTTCTAATCTATACTAATTATTATTATTAAAGTATGAATGATATATGGTGGATGATTTATATTTAAAGTGTTTTACCCTAATATCAATTGTTTGGGAATAAAAACATTTTGTACTTTATTTTTTAAGTTTTTTGTTAAGAATATTTATTTTTACTCAAAATCTACTAATACTCTATATTTTATTTTATACTACTATGATATTTCTTTTTTTGTGTACAATATATTTATTTTTGAGTAAAAATACTATTTTTTCTTTAGTTCCCCCATCGTACTACGTACTACTCTATTGCATTTTTTTTGTGCAAAATATCCTGCTACTATTATATTTCTTTTTTTGTGTAAAATATATTTATTGTTTATTAAAAATCCTACTCCTACTCTATTTCCATGACCCTCAATTACTAATGGCTAAAAATCAAAATAATTGTTGTCTCAAAGTCTTATTATGTTTGTGTCTTAGTTATGAATTAATTTAGAATTTGGGGTCTAATTATGATATAAAATTCAATCTTTATTCAACTGAAATCATACAAATTTTATTTTTTAACAAATTCATTCATGAGCTTCTTTCACCCTCACAAATCAACTTTGTTCAAGCATAACAAGTTCATTACAAAAATGGTATAAGAGATTCTATGTGAGTTAGAATTTTTTATTTTTTTTGTGTTATTTTTGGTAGTTCTTCTCCACCTAATACTAGTTAGTTACATGTCATAATAAAGTTTTCAATGTGATTAATAAAATCTCATTCCAAGTCGTCAAGTATAGAGATAGAAACTTGAGAAAAACTTCTCAATATTTTAGGCGCATCTTTCATAAATTCTCTTTGTTTTTTTAACATTTTTTGTGCTTCTCAATATTTTGGAAGTCATTGTTTATTTAGTATTTGTGAGATAGGATATATGGTACTTGACATGTAGGCTGCGTGTTAATGGGCTTATTATTTATTTATTAAAGTGTACACCATTTCTAATGGAAAGCATTAACAATTCCAATTACTAAATTAAATATCAAAGGATAAATTTTTTTTTATTAATGCAATAAAAAGAAAAACTTCAGTACTTTATAAGAGCGATATTTAACAAAAATTTAATTGACATAGATATAATCACAAATATTAATAAATATGTGTGTTTGATCCCTTCTCATCCTTTGTGCCACAAAATAAGCATAAGAATTAAAAGATGGATACTATAATTAAAAAGAAGAAGATGAAAAAGGAAGGAAGGAATATTGATAACAAATACAAAAGTATTTTTTAATACAACAGTATAATACACATAGTTAAATAACTTTGATGTTGCAAATAGAATTCACTAACAAATTTTGGTATTGTAATACATAACAAAATGCACTAAAACCACATTTCACTTGCGAGGTATTTAAATATAAAATTACTATGGATGTTTTTCATATTATTTGAGGAACAAGCGGGTTTTTTTTCTTAGAGTCCCCACATAGAAATTTGTCTTATCCATCTAAGGTATGCAAAATTAAACTTTAAAAACAAACAAAATTTAAACTATTACAAGAACTAGACAATAACTTTATTTATTGAAGCATTTTTTGATTCATATGGTGAAATGTATTACATGTAAAACATAATATAAAATCACCCAACACATTATTACTTTAGCCGAAAGAAGTTTACGACAATATTTTTATAACTAAATTTATGCTAATATGATAAACTCTAAAGGGGAAATATAATAAAAACAAGAAGGATCAATGTTCCTAAGGCAAAAAATAATATTTACATTTTTTTTAGTATGTACCATCAATTGATTTCTTCAAATATAATATTCCTCTATAAAAAAAATTATAATTCAAGTTTAAATATTTTTGAAAACTAATTTAATTTGCATAATTATTTTTTTAACCTATACATAATTTCATTAATTTAAGTTATGCATTTAACATTCATCGTCTAGCCATGTGCGTTGCACCATGACTAGTCAAATTAATTTATTGTAACACATTTTCACTTGTGTGGTAATTTTGAGTCAACTACATGGATTAATTATATTGGGTGATATGGATCATGTCTAGCTATTGAGTTTAACAAGTCAGTAAATAGCCTATCCTCAGAAACGTACAATAGATGGAATAGTCCATATATCTTATATATTAGTTTACAAAGTTTTGATTTAATTTATCGATGGAAGATTTATGGTCACAACAGTGTCATTGACAAGGTCCCTTCATCTTATGTGCAAGAATTACTTATGTGTCTCCATAAAAGCATCGCTTACAAAATTAATTTTAAAATATTCCCGGCCCTTCGATAAGAAATTAAGAACATTTAGACTTCTCCACTTTTATAAGTAAACATTAATTTGAACATGATCATAGTTAAGAATAAAACTTGTATATTATTTAATACATTTGAGATGTTCGCTTCTTTTATATATCTATTATATATATAGATATATAGACAGAGGCTTTTCAATCCCAAGAAAGATATTCCTAGCCTACCCTTCATTCACCTGATGGTCCTGATGGTGGATAAGCTTTCATTATTGATTTTTCTCACTTTCATGAATTCATGGAATTAGGAATGAATATGGAAAGCCCCTATCAATCAACACACCTACATCGGATCGGTACAAAGTACTCGAGTGTGACATCAGCTCGAAGCGGTCACATTCACTTTTTAGCAAAAAAGCATTGGCTAACTCTTTGCCAGCAGTCGCAATTTAACTAAAATCAAAATTTATTTAACATAGAGTTAAATTTATACATTGACAATGTCTTGAAAATGGATTAAACTCTTAATTTAAAATATTATAAAAATATTCTTAATTTTGAAAGAATAAGAATATTTTAATTCACGTTCATGCATGGATGTGGTTAATATATATTTGCATTATATTATATTTATACAATTAAGTTTGAACCAAAATCTATCACTACCCTATTGTTTAATACAAAATAAAAATCTTCACTAAGTTATATATCCGACCACCATTAATGGTGGGGACATCTTTAATTCGTAAGCTATATATTTTTGAGACTCTCCTTTAAATGTTACATAAAAAAAGAAATCTTTAATTTGTCACACCACATCTTCACTTTTTTATGTAGTATTTAAAAAAGTGAATGAAGGAATCCTAGTAATTACGTTTATTGGTCAATCATATTAATAGATAAGAATAAGATTAATATATTCCACCATTATTGGAATCAATCAATTAACTAAGCATTATTTGTGTAAATCTGTCCATCCGATCGAAACACTTCAAAAAGTTTTCAATTAACATTAATTTCCATTCAAATTACACCAGGGGCAGATACATGATTTATTTTTCTTTTCTTTTCTTTATTTTTTTTTCATTTTTTAAAGGATTAGACTAATATAGATATTTTAGTTTTGGAGTGACTAAATCTAAAACTTCACTAAAAAAAGAAAAATAAATAAATTAGGTTGCACTGGACTACGTACTACCCCGGTTTGACTAGTATCTCCTTATTATTATTATTATTATTATTATTATTATTATTATTATTATTATTATTATTATTATTGTACAAAATAAAGCACGCAAAGTTATTATTGTACAAAATAAAGCACGCAAAGCAGGGCCAACAGCAAGAAAAAGCTATAATGTACTGGAATTCCTAACAGAGAAGGAAGGAACGCAGCCGGGCTGGTCCGGGAGCACAAAAAACAAGCGAGGTCATTAGCGGCCTTGTTAGACACTATCAGTGTGCCTTGCGATATTGTAGAAGTTTTATTTTTATCTATTGATTATGTTGAAATGAATTATCTGACATGTGAAAATCAAATTAATTTTTTTTTTCTTCCTCTTGCACAAATATCTTACGAGAAATCCATATATGTGGATTTGGCATCCGGCCATCTAGGTCTAATATTCTGGATATATTAAGCATCGTCCTAAAATACTTTGGGATATATCTTGAAAATGTTATTGACTGCCGTTGCCTACATATAAGAAGACGATAATGATAAAAATCCGAGGGCTTGGCCGTTATTAGATTACATAAAGTCACTGCAATCTTGGCCCCATAAATTGTGGGCACTCCTTTCTTGCTACTTCAATTCTCCTCCTTGAAAGCATTTTGCATTAATGAATTTTGCATCTTCTTAAAAAACAGTGGTTTTGTAAAAAAATTGAACTCCCCGTAGTAGAGAAAAAAACCTTGGATTATTTTTTCCAATGTAGCAACAGAAAAGAACAATTGATTAAATTTTTATCAGCTATATATAGATGCTAATTACATAATCACTCACGTATATTTTTGGTATTTCAAGATATATATATATCTCAGTTGTACATACGTTATGTTTTTTATCTATGCATGGTGCTCGAGCGAGGATATAATTGAACATCTTAATCTCTCCATTTTAGTACTTGAGGACGAGGATACAAGGCTGATACATGTTAATTAGAAAAATAGAAAATAATACATATGCAAAGCAAGAAAGCTTTCAATCGCGTTACGTATTCAAGATTGAACATCAATAAACATATTTATTCCCAGTTCGACAAACTTTTGCATAGTATACAATACACATTTAAGATTGACATCAATAAACATATTTATTCCCAGTTCACAAACTTTTGCAAGATATATATTTCCCGTGATTCAAGTATTCCCAAATAATATGACAGAAAGAACAAACTTAAATCTCAAAAAACATATTAAGACTGTTTTTCACATATATAGCCTCTTTTATGATTTCCGTTTAAAGTTTGTGAAAAACATAACTTGAACATTTTAATGTGGAACTATTTCATTACATTTTGAGAAGTATATATATCTGCATTTATTTTGAAAATAATTTAGGCCAAGGAAGGATTTAAGCGATGAGTTTGTGGAACAGGTGCGAGTAAACGAATGCAAAGACATCAAGGATGTGCCGAGGATGGCTTAACGGTGATGCACTCCAATTTGCTTTCCTCTTTCATCTCTGAATTTTTCTCTTGTGCTTCTTTGTTTTTCGCCAACAAAACAGTATACAGTCCCACTTCCAGCAAAATAGCACCACAAACACTGTAAAATTGAAAAAAATAATTAAAAGAAACTCTCATATGCTTTAATTTAGAGTTTATTTTTCGATTTCTAAACACAAGCTAGTATGTTGCCTTTGTCTAACCATATACTAAAGGCCGGTCTTGAGACATACTGAATTCCGTGCAAAAATTAAAAGTGGGAACTTTTTCTGACGCTATATTTAATAAAACTAAACATCCATCCCTGAATTCGGATATTTTCTGAAAGTGATCTATGTTTATAAAATTGAAGCTTGCTGTCCCTGATCGAAGGCAAATATCGTTAGTGTAATATGAGATATATAAAATTAATGTAGCCAAATACAGTTGCTGTAACCGCGATTGATACCGTTAGTGTGAGGCAAATACTGTACAGAGATTGTATCAGATACTACAAGACAGTAGCAGTCTCCTGGGACCATTACAATGTACACCACATCCTTTAGGACTATGATTTCTGAGATCGGATCCTAAAAGCCCCAATATTAACCCCTTGGAAAATTAAAAATATGTTGTAACAATGATATTGGAGAGTCGCTCAGTATGCACGCCCTCAAGACCAAGCAGTATATAATTACGTTGTGGTAATTAAAGAGTACGAACCTTCCTAAGTGAAGAATTTCCTTCCACAAAAAAGCTGAGACAATGACAGTTATGATTAGTGTCAAGGGGGTAAACAAGGCAGTAAACACAGGGCCTTTCTTCTGAATAGTCCATATTCTCAACCAGAAACTAACTCCTGTTACAATTAGACCCTGTCATTTAATTGTTAAGAAACAATTAGATCCCAGGCAGAGTGCGCAAATTAAATTTTACAATATTACATATATGAGGATTTTACAATATTACATATATGAGGAGGCTAAGTTTTAGTATTTTAATAATAGGCTTATGACATTCTTTTGTTAAGAAAAAATTAGGATATGCTCTTTGAGTTTGAAATTTTTAAGAAACATTTCATCACCCTTTTTTTAAAAAGGACGTGGTCCGTGGGTATTTATCTCACACTATCTCCTGATACATCTTGATTTCGGTACTCACTAGAGGCAGTATTCCCAAATACAATGAGTCAAATATTGTTGAACTATATCTTTCAGGAACTTCATCCTTTAAAAAAGAAAGTTGTAAACACATCCTCAAATTAGGGTCCTAAAGTATTTTGAATTATATTAGATTTTCATATTTTATAAGTAAAAATTGTGTGCTTTTCTATGACCGAATAAATAAAGGTACATGCGTACACAATATGCCACAGACAGAAGGTTGATATCCCATCCAATTTTCCATGATGATATGTTTCTCTCCATTGCTATGGCCCAAATTGCAGTTTGTATGCAGCTGAAGAAGGATTGTAGTGTTAAAAGACGTAGTTTTGCAGGATATTCTTTGACAAGCACTGCCTGAAAACAAGATTACTATTTCATTAGTTCATAACCAAATTGATTTGCATATACATATATATACACTAACAACTTATATGCGTAAAATAATCCCTCAAAAGATAATTCTTTTACTAAATTTTCCTCCTAATATTGAGGGTAAGATGCGGGGGAATCTAAGACTATCTTCAATGTTAATGTGAATTGCATCTACTAAAAACATGGATACGTAAATATAACTAAGACGTGGTTCCTATGTGACGTTAAATTTTTTCTTCATGGTTAACTTATAAAAAAGTCATCTCCAATAGTGTTATCAATAAAATTATGCTCTTAACATTATTCATCAAAAAATTATAAAGAATATGTATCATGTTTTATAGATCTTGACGAATATTTTTTAATGATATAAATTTTATTGAAAATATAAATATAAAATAAAACTTAAAACATTTTAAAATTTAAAGACTAAAATATGGAAGTAAAAATGTTGATGTGACACGTAGACATTTAATTTTCTAGGAGACCAAGAGACCCTCTAGATGTTGAGAGTCACCCTCACAATGTTTTTTTCCTATTTTTGCTACATCACTCTAATGGTCAATATCCATGTTTGCGTTGGGGATGTTTTTTTCCGTTCAATGTTTATATATCTTACGTCGCACTCCATCTTTGTCAAATTATAAATGCATTGAAGATGCTCTAAAATCATATATTGCCAAAAACATAGGATAAGTCATATGATTAATTACATAATGCCACCTATATTTTAATTTACAGCATTCTTGTATTGATTAAAGATAAACCCGCGGAGATCAAGTCTAATTTTCGCTACGATTTTTGGGGTAAATCAAAAGTCTCATTATTTTACATTTCATGTGGGACATGGAGACGGTAACAATCCACGTACGTACAATTGGTCCAATAATTGCCTTGATGGAGCTTGATTCATCTATTAGTATTTAGTAACTTACCATTTAAAATTCAAAGACATTTTTGTTTATCTTAGAAATTGTCTCGTTGATGACCATTCAACACTTGGTCGTTTGCACTTGCCCAATCTCGGATTCATGCCTAAACAACAATATTGCTTTCAGTGTTATACTGATCATGTCATGCTTACTATTATGATATAAAATAATACGAACGTATACGTAAAAGTTGTCATAGCTAGATAATCGACTTACAATTCAAGAGACTTCAAATTATTTACTTAATTTAAATATGTATATACATGTGTGTACGTCGTGTGTGTGTATATATATATATATAGAGAGAGAGAGAGAGAGAGTGGATGAACCTGCATAACAATCCAGAAAGACCATGTTGCCATTGCTGAGAGGGTAGCAAGGGAACCTAATATCAACATCCCTTTGGAAATAGATGGGCCCAAAATTTGTTTATGGTTTGGTGTGTAAGAAGAGTTGATAAAATTGAGAGGAGGCCCATTGACGAAAGCAAAGACAAAAGCCCCACAGACACATACTATAGCGCCCAGCACCTTGGCCTTTCCATGCCATTGCTTTATTGAAATGCTTTCCATCCTGATCAAAACTTGGGCATAAATTGGTTACTTTACAAGCACTACCATATTATTCATTATCAAGCATTGGTCATTTTTATAAAAATAATTAAATATATTAATGTGTGCTTTGTAATTGTTTTAAATCAAAATATATAAAAAAAACTGTAAAAGTAAAATACTGACTTTTGATTGATAACCCCAAGTAAACACGTAGCTATGCATTTTCTTTAGAAATCAAACCCTCCCACAAAATATGTACATGAATAATCAAATACTAACCCAAAAATAAAGGACTTTCAACATTTAACATATGTGTTTATTTATTTTTTTCAAAGCTTTTTATTAGATTACATTTAACATACATAGTAGTAGTACCCTCTTAATTAACTTAAAGGACTTTCAACATACCTTAGAATAACAGCCAAAACAAAGGTAAGGACAGGAACCATGTTATTTGAGGCAGCAGCCACTGATGCAGAGGTGTATTTCAATCCATATGCGTAGAGATTAATAGTCAAAGATAGCCTGAAAATTTTGCCATACTGTATTAGAGTAAATTACAAATAAGTCCCTGAACTATATTCTAAATCCAATTTTATCTCTAAACTCAATTTAACCCTTCTAAACGAAATCGAGGGTAGATCTGTCTTTCTCCCATCCAATTCTCTCTTCTTTCTTTCATTTTTTTTTTCTTCTTAAATTGTTTCTTCGGTTAATTTTACTTTCAACTTTCTAGTGCTCTTCTTCACTCCGCTAATTAGGAATCGGCGAACCGCTAACTAGGATTTGGCGAAGCCGATTTATGATACGCGTTAGCTAGAGGCTTTTATTCAGATTGTTGTTTCAAATGGAAAGATTTCCGTAGTAGATGATGAATTTTTTGCTTAGTAATAAGAAATTAATATAGTAACATAACAAAATGTCATCTCTATACTTTTATGTTTATTTTTTTCAAAATCAGAGCAAAAAACTTCATTAATAATCTAAGAATATTACAGCAAAATAAAAACTGAGATAATAAAAGAGAAAAGAACCATTGATCACATACTTACCCAAATAAGCTAACCAAGAAAATCTTGCAAAGTAAGTTGAATGACAACTGACCAGTCTTGTTACTGCATAATAAAGTAGGGAAAAAAAGACCTCCAAAAAAAAATTAGCCAAAAAATTGATCCGATGAAGAAGAATTGAGATAATGAAAATGTGGGTATGCATATGTATGTGTATGTGTGTGTTTTTTTTCCTGTTAATTAGAATACGAGAGACTTTTAAATTTTGAGTAATTAATTAATAGAAAACTAAGATTTTACCGCTATTTTTAAAATATATTAGGGGTTAGAATTATATAGTATTGAAAATTAGAAACGCACCGCTATGTTAACCTTTTGAGTTTTGACTGTAAATTGCCTTTAATAAGAGTAATTAACACTTTTGACCCTTAAAGTTTGTGCTTTTTCTCATAGTCATCCCGGAAGTTTTTTTTTTAACTAGAAGCACACCCAAAGTTTGAATGGCGTCCCATGCTCATCCAAAAGTGGATGCCCTGTCAAAAATATAGACGGAATAGTCATGTGTTACTCGTGATCTTATTTTAAGGGGTATTTTCGATATTCTCCAACGTTTCTTCCTCTCTCTCTCTCTCTCTCTCTTTATTTTCTCCAAAGTATGTGCAGCCACGGGTATTTAATGATCCAGAGATAAATATAAAATTAAACCCAAAAAAAAATCCAGATCAAATTTAAAAAAAATAAAATTAATTGAGATATATTAATCAAACATTTCAAAACCTAAAATAAAAAACATAGATCAAATTTTCAAAAACCTAAATCAGATATCAAACAAAACTAAAAGAGTGATCGAATTCGAGAAGAAGAGAGGGAAATGGGCGAGTTGGTGGTGGTGGCCGATGGTGAAGTTGGCCGGGGTTAGAGACAGTGATCGGATATATATATATATATATATGGAGGAGGTTTCCTATATGGATTGAATCCGTATGAACTAGGAAAAAAGGTGGAAGAACCTTAACTTCAACCAAAGTTATTCTTGTTAATGTTCCTTCCTCTCTCTCTCTAGGATGATTGCATCTAATCTCACCATACACTACAACTAAAACAAGAACAACACAAGGAGGAAAATTTCGAACCAAATCATCAATTTCGAACCCAAACACAAATCAATTTCAAACCATAGTTTACCATAAACTACAACTAAAACAAACAGGGAGGAGAATTTTGAACCAAATGATTAATTTCGAACCATAGTTTACAATATATTACAACTAAAACAAACAGGGAGGAAAATTTTGAACCAAATCATCAATTTCAAATCATAGTTTACCATAAACTACAACTAAAACAATCAGGGAGGAAAATTTCGAACCAAATCATCAATTTCGAACCATAGTTTACCATAGACTACAACTAAAACAAACAAGGAGGAAAATTTTGAACCAAATCATCAATTTTGAACCATAGTTTACTGTAAACTACAACTAAAACAAACAGCGAGTAAAATTTCGAACCTAAATCAATTTCGAACCATAAAATTTCAAACCATTGCAAAGAAACCAAATTAAAAAGCCCTTGATTTAAAACTCTGAAAGGAGAGAGCGAGCCACTAACACGTTACTGAGCTCCATTGATGGAGAAGAACAAATGAAGACATGGAGTGAGAAAGAGAAAGGTCGACTATAAGAGATGCTCACCAGAGTCTTGGTCCATGGTGCCCGAATTTGATGGGTTTAAAGTTTAGAGAGAGAGGGGGGGATTATCCTTTGTAAATATGTGTTTTTAATTTAAAATACCAAAATTACCCCTTAAAATACAAGCATATGGGCAGCATATGACAATTCCGTCTATATTTTTAACGGGACATTTATTTTTGGATGAGCGTGGGACGCCGTTCAAACTTTGGATGTGCTTCTGGTTAAAAAAAAAAACTTTTAGGATGACTGTAGAAAAAAAGGCAAACTTTTCAAAAGTGTTAATTACCCCTTTAATAAAATAATTCTAAGATGTAATATCATGTCAAAATGACTATTGTACCCTTGAGTTGGTTTTTAGAAAGTCTTAGAGTTTGCTTAATTGAATGATTTTTTAAGGGTGATTTTGTTTCTATCCACCAAATCTTGCAGTTAATCCACCCTTAAATTATGAAAATTTTAAATGAAGTTTCACAAAACTACCCTTTTTAAAATTGATTAGTATATCCACCAATTTTAATTAAATTATAATTGTATAACTTTAGATTCCTTTTTTATTAGCATTCCTAATCTAAATATAATTCCTTTTAATTAACATTCCTAATATAAATACAATTCCTTTTAATTAACTTCATCTTTACGTTTAAAAAAGTTTGAACGGTTTAGGGTTACTTATGCGCTTGTGTTGATCGAATAGACGCCATTTTCTATCTCTATCTCTCTCTCTCACACACACACGCATGCGCGCGCACACACACACACACGAAAACAGAGTGAAAAATGATCAAGTATATATAGTGTGTATTATATATATATATATAAGAGGGGATGACCAACTTTTCTGGCTTGCGTTGTAAATAGACCTTGTTCAGTAATTTACAATTTTTTTATTCATTAATCTTTTGGAACCCCCAACATTATAATTAATAATTTACAATTTTTTATTTATTAATCTTTTGGAACCCCCAACATTATAATTAATAATATAATTATTTGGTCTGAAAGTTAGACATGATATAAGAAACTTAGTATAATTTAAATTTTTAATCTTTTGTATTGTGAGTTAGACTTACATAGTACAAAAACAAAATTAGTTCAAGATTTTTGAAATTGTGGGTGTGGGTTTCTAAGGTTGGAATACAGATTTGGTGATTTAAAGAATATGAAACTAATCTAGGGTTACTGTATATGGCTGGGGAAAGAGTGATAGTGGGAAGAAGAAGAAGGCTGGGGAAAGAGAAGAAGAAGAAGAAGAAAAAGAAGAAGAAGAAGAAGAAGAAGAAGAAGAAGAAGAAGGCTGTGGAAAGAGTGATAGTGGAAAGAAGAAGAAGAAAAAGAAGAGACACTGGGAGAATCGTTAAAACCGTAAGGGGAAAGGGGTTAAATTTTGTTTTTATTATTTTACTGCAAAGTTAATTAAAATTTACCCATCTAAAATTTTAAAGTGGTTATACTTATTAATTTAGTAGATATTTCCATATTAAATTATTATTTAAAATAATATTTATAAAATTAAATTCATAATATTTTTTTGTCAGTTCATCCACGCTCGCGGATTAACTTAATATGTAATGCGGATTAACTTAACAATGTGGATTAACTGCAAGATTCGGTGGATAGAAATAAAATCACCCTTTTTAATTGTTGGTTTTAATAAGGAAACTACAAGTGCATAATGAATTAAATTGATTAAGATAAAATTCAAATTATTTGTTTACAACAATATATACAACTCGTGATGCGAATACATCCTTATCATATATATAATTAAATTTATTTTTATATATATTTTCAGTATATCTATTATACTTTTTAGTATATATTTATTTATGTATATATATATACCTATTTTATACATTTTGAAAATTTTGCTTATAAAGATATCTATTGAATATTATAGATATACGTTTATAGCAGATATCTGGAAATATATATAATTAAGTTTATTTTTATATATATTTTCCATATATCTACTACATTCAGTAGTATACATTTATTTATGAAATCTATTTAAATATATCCCTGTTAAATATGTGTGTGTGTATATATATGTATTTACATTTATGCAATTTATTTATGTAAATATATATATATATATATATAAATTTATGTTTATGAAAAAAAAAATTGTATATATACCTGTTTTATTTATATAGATGCTATATTTATGTAATTTATTTATGTATATATATTATCTGAAAATATATGTTTACAACAGATATATATCTATATCTATATCTATATATGTATTATTATGTATTTATTATATATATATTATATGTATTATTAATTTATTTATATTTTTAAGTGTTGTAATATAGTTATATATATTGAAATCATTAATATAATAAAGTGTAATTTTAATTGCAAGTGTCAATAGTCAACTTTTTATAAATATATAGAACAATCACAAGAATTACCTTATTTATTGCCTAATTTCGCCGCAGAGCAAAAGTACTAATTATTGGGATAGTGTAATAATTAAAGTAGAGACAACTACCTACTAATTTCAATATCTTGATAATCCTAACCCCTAGTGTGTTTGACGTGTTGTATTAGAGAGCTGGATATGATTATTTAATCACATCCGGACGGGATAAGACAATTTCACCTCTTAGGTGGGATTTGTTAATTCCCCTCTCGATGGAATAAGAAGGTTAATTGGGATAAATTATCCGCCCGAATATCTAATCCCGACAAACACTGATAGGATAAAATTATCTTATCCTGTTTTTTTATCCTGCACGCCAAACGCAGCCTAAATGCTATTCAGAATGGGGGTAATACTAATTGCCGCATTAATTAATTACCTTTCAAGGAAGAAAGCAAAGGGAGCCAAGGAGAGAGTTGCTAAAGCTTGGCGATAGACCGCAAAAATAGAAGGTTTCATTCCTTTATGACCCATAGCTGCCTTTGTGAACAAAGTCGTACCAGCTGATATTAATTGCAATAATACTACTGCAATATAGGGCTTATTCCTCTCTAAGGCTATTCTACAATTATTCAATGAACCCTTCATTTTTCCACTTTCTTTCTTTCCCTCACTCACTTTCACAAAGCCTTGTAATTTCATTTTATAGATGAGGAAAGTTTCGTGGAGAGCAAACATAAACAAACATAAAACAAAATAGATGAATAGGTTGTTGATAATGCCGTGAAAAGTTGTTCAAAAAATGTTTATGGCAATACTTGACGTCTTGGGGATGTATTTTGGATTTTTGATAGTTTCTGTGACACTTTAAGGAAGGAATTAATGATTTATTGTTTAGACCTGCGGATTTAGTAGCCAGCTTGGTTTGATCTTCTCCATAGTGCCCGAAAAAGTTTGCACACATATACATATAGCAAGAATAGAACTCTACACTATAAAATGTCGTGGGCACAAAAATGCACGTGGCTGAATTTTTTTGTCTTCCTTTTTCCTTCAAACCTGGAGAAAAAAAAAAGTTTCCTAAATCTATTATTATTATATAAAGCTGGAAGGCATTTCGGAAGCTACAAAATCGTATCAGGTTTTTGGTTTTTCTCTTTTTCCCTTGCGAAGAGTTTTATTTAGCGTAAGAAATAAGTTTCGGACCCCTGCCCTGCCAGCTGAACTTGGCTCCTCTCCATTTTCTTTTAGTCTAATTCCGTCCAATTAATGGGATCTAATTCGAGAACTAAACAAGTGAATTTATTCATGAAACTTGATAAAGATGATCTCTATGATAAGTATATCAACCCCACAAAATTTCATCATAAGATTCAATCTATAAATGGGTGAGATGATAATCTAAAATTTGAATGGTTGAAAATGAACAAATGCATCAAATTTTTATTACGCCCACTTCCTGTTTGAATTTCTTGATGAAAATTTGTTAACACGATCTTCTCATTATTGAGATCATAAGATCACGTACTGCATCAAATTTTATGAAAATATTCATCAATTTAACCCTCAAACTATGCTCCATTAAATGGAATTGGACCGAAGGGGTATGAGAGAGGAGCCAAGTCCCTGCGAGCTTGGGGTACTTGGACTTTCAACCACTATGCTACATGCATATTAGTTTTCTAACTTTAAATTTAATTATACCTAAAACGCACGCATATTATGTGTGCATAAAACTCTAGTTTATATAGAATGAACAAAACATGTGAAGCCCAACATTTACAAACAACTCAAAATAGGTCAAAACTACCTCCATTGAAATGTTTTATCAAAAAAAATTAAAAAAAAATAGGGGATAATATTCTTCTGAAGTTAGTGCTTTTAATTTTTGTTAGTGTAGAATCTCTATTTATCAATTATGTTTTAAAATGGGGTGTTTGACCAAAATAATATCCGGTCCCTTAATTTTTTATTTTTTTAAAAAAAACTTGTGGACCTTGTTTTTTGGTATCTATCTTTGGAGAGGAATCATAAGTACCATATATGTAACCAATATTTCTTAGTTTTAATTATTGTATCTGTGACTATTAAACCATGATTTCTTGGTCATATTTATGATAAGAGAAATCACAGGTATTGTATCTATGATCATTGAACCGAGATTTTCAGTCACATGTACGGTATCTATGACAAAATAAGAGATACTCAAGTACTGTATGTTTGTATATGTGTATTCAAGTACTCGCAAGATACAGATACCGTACTTGAGGGACCCTTAAACTTAAAGGGAAAAAAAAATACTGGACCGCGACCTAAAATTTTCTTTTGACAAGGATCGGATCCTAAAAGCCCCAATTTAACTTCGCACAAAACCATAAAAATTTGTAATCCAAAAAATTTAATGCAAACTGTGTTTTGCATGTTGTGTATTTTATTTTTTAGCAAATGTATTTTATGTACCACTCATGTAATTGTAAAACCGTATCAAATAAATACCAATACACAATAATTTATTAAAAACACAAGGATTGCAAAACTTAACTTTGCGTGATCCAAAAAAAAATTGTGTTTTTTCTCAATAAGTGGGTTTAAATTTGTAACTCATTGAAATAACTCTAAAACATTACTAACTAAACACTTAGACATAGTAATATGCCAAAAACATGTAGTACAAATTTAATTTTGCAGAATACCAAAACAAATTACATTCCAAAATTTTACTGCAAAATTAATGTTACACTCCATTTGAGGGTATGGTCAAAGGTTGGCCTTTTGTCACACAAGACCCATTTTACAATATCTCCTTGGGGCTCTTGAGATCCGGTCCTTGAGAAAAAAAAAATTAGGTTGCGATCCTCTAAGTTTTTTTAAAAATAATGCAGTTCATCGTATATTGTATCTTCCTATAATAAAGACTTAGATACAAATGCAAATACAGTATCTGAGTATCTGTGACCGAGAAATGGTCACAGAGATAATACCAGGTCCTAATATTTTCTCTACGATATTAGTTACTCACACACACACATATATAAGGTCCAATTTTAATACGATCCGGCCTTTTAGCAACGAATTCTCATTGCCAAAATGTGAAGATATGCTTTTAACGACAATCACACAAGATCTTGGCCATATATATACACAGAGAGAAGGTTCATTTCTATGTTTTAGATGTCTAGCCTTTACCTTTTCTTTTTCCCCCTTTTTTTTTTTGACTTTTCTTATAAATGCTTTAACTGTTATCAATTTTTGGTATTATCATTAAATCATAGTAAATGTTACGCCACTGTATGTGCTAGCTTGTTATTTGTTAATATTCTCTGATAATGACAATCTTAGTGCATGTACACATTATAATAATTATTATTATAGTGAAAATTTTCCGACGGAGATATATCATTTCATTTGGTGCTACTGGAGGTATCTAAGTGGAGATTGCACTAATGGATATATGTTTCTCCTAAGAATTAGGATAATACAAAATATAAATCATCTCCATAAAATTTTATCAGAAAATTCAATCTAGAAATAGGTGAGAAGATGATCTAAAATTTGAATGGTTGAAAATGAACAAATGCATCAAATTTTTAGTACGCTACTTCTTGTTTGAATTTTTTGATAAAATTTTGTGGACATGATCTACTCTTTATAGAGATCATCTCTACTAAATTTCATAAAAAAATTCATCCGTTTAACCATAGAATTAAACTCTCTTAGACGGAATTAATTGGACCGAAAGGGTAATAGAGAGAAATCAGACGAAGAAGAAGGTTGGGGGTTCTTTGATCCCATTCAATTTATAATATATAATATAGATATATATATTATATAATTTTTTTATGAATTAGAATGTCTATAATTGATCTTCCTAAAAATTTTGAAAAAATATCAAGAAATGTTGTCAAACGGGACTATTTTTTAGGTAAAATTAAAAAGCAATCATTTT
This sequence comes from Lonicera japonica, assembly GCA_021464415.1. NCBI lineage: Eukaryota > Viridiplantae > Streptophyta > Magnoliopsida > Dipsacales > Caprifoliaceae > Lonicera > Lonicera japonica. The sequence goes on along the minus strand of CM038469.1, from coordinate 37,774,486 downwards.
AATTAAGCAAATATTTAATGTAGAAGAGTAATGACTGGGTTGCATTAACAAGCACGTACAACAGATATTAGTTTCTCAAAAGTGACAAAGAATTCTAAGATTAAGGTTTAAATTTAAGAGCTTGTTTGGGTCGTCGATTTTTGTTTCTCAGAGAGAGATATTTGGTCATTCAGCTTTCATACTTTTGAGAATTAGACATAATTCTAATTTCATTAAAAGATTCAGCTTTCCGAGATTTAAAATATTAACATTTATTTTGTTAGACTTCATATGCGTATTTACAACGTAATTTTTTCTGAAAAAGAGAGAGAAAACTCAAATTAAAGGAGCAGAAAGATTTCTATTAATATATATATATACTAGTTTTTGTGCAAGTGCGTTACACGTGATTTTAGTGATTAAGTCTGTTAATAAATATGTACATACTAAGAATTGAATAATTAGTTTGAAATTAAAATAATAACAAATAAACAAAACATAGTATCAAGTGTACATTTCATTTGATTATTTTAGCCAAATAAAATGGAGTTTAAATTTATTTGGATTACTAATATAAAAATATATGGAGTTATATACTTATAGTATTATAGTATTTTATTTAATGTAAATCTAGTTTAAAATTTTTGTTTAATTATTTTAACAAAATAGAGTAGAGCTTGAATTTATTTGAAATACTTATACTATTACAAAAATATATAGAGTTACACTGTTTTTTTTAAATCTTAAAATCCTTTATTTAAAATCAAAAGATATATTTGTCTTCACCCAAAAAAAAAAAGGTACATAGATAATATAGATATAGATATAGATATAGATATGCTAACTTAAGCAAGGTAATTTTCAAAGTACATAAAATATTATGTGTTAACTGTTTCACTTTCATCTACATTTAGTATAGTACATGCCACTTATGTTGTGAGTTGAGTTGGCGCACTACATAAAAATATGCTCGCCCAAAACAAAAAATAATAATAATAAAAGAAGAACAAGAAGAAAGAGGAATTATTGGAAAGCAAAGTTTATGTTAGTGGTTGCTGCACTGATTGTTTTTCTCCAGTCGCTTCAGGAGGGGAAGAAGTTAGCACTAGTTGGAGGAGGAGGTTTTAGAGTTTCGAGGATAGAAAGACCATTCTTTATTTTAATTTTTTATTTTTTTTCAAGACATTTATCTTTGTTTTTAATTCAGGAAGAGAAGATTCTTGAATTAAAAAAGATTACGAAGGATAAACGATTTTTAAATTTAACAAAAGGATAAGTAGGGACCGACTGACTGCAAATAATTCAAGCACACGTATGTTCTGACGTCATCACATATTTAAACGTTTTAAGTCTGGCCCTTAGTTGTATAAAAAGGGATGCATAAGCAATGTATAGGGGATGTTGAAGGAATTATTGGAAATCAAAATTTATGTTAGTGTTATAGGGAATAAATGTGTTCAACTGGTTACTGTGTTTCTTTTCTTTTCTTTTCTTTTCTTTTCTGTTTTTTTTCCCCGTCTCAAAAGGAAAATGCTACATCTATTTATTTATTAAAACCATAGAATACCAAAAGGCAATTGGTGAAAATTTGTTTGAGCATCTAACTTTGATTAAAAATTGGCGAGAAAATAATATTCAAAGACCCAAAACCTCCCGGTTGTAGCTCCACTGGCTAGTAATCCCTTACTGTTAGGAAATCATATTTGAGTTTCCCATTTTTTTAAAGATGCATTAATTTTAGCAAAATCAATAATTTAGAAGAAAATTTATTTTTTATCGTGAATTTTATTGCGTTGAGTACATACTAAAAAAATAGATACTTAATTCGAGACATTTTAAAAAATGATGTTGGACTATATTGACTCCAAAAAGAAATGGTACATACAACTAGTCCGTGAACATATATATATATATATATATATTAATAGCCAACCATTGCACTGTAAAAATGGAATATGTCCGGTTTAAGCCTAATAATAAGTGACCACCTAAAAGGATCTACTAAATTAATTTGGGGAGGAAGGACTAAGTTATTTTGTGCACATGGGTTACATTTGTGATTCAATATAGATGATTCACAAAAGAAAAAAAAACTATAAGTGGCCTAAAATTTTGTGGTTAACAATATTTTGCAAGGTATCAGATTTAATTGTTTAAACTAATTTTAAAATTTATTTGGGAAGAAAAAATTAATTAGTGGTGTAGTGGTTTTCAATTGTAATAGTAAACCAAATAACGCTTGTTTTTGACTAAATAATTAAAGCAGTTTATGTCAGTATCACTTTGTATTTTTCAAAACAAGCAAAACTCTTTTTTCCAAAAATAAAGTGGATCGGTGAAAAAATTAAAGGTTGGGCAAAAAAAAAATATATATGAAAATGAGAAATGCGGGAATTTGGGCAGCTCAAAAAAGGGTAAATGTGTAAAAGTTGGGTTTAAGGCTTTAAGCCCACAAATCCACTTCTGGCCCAATTATAGTCTTCTCGTTAATATTGGTATTAACAGAATCTTCGAAACTAATAAAGTATGTTGTCAAAAAGTACACGTTCCCGTTATAAGAATATCTAAAGTTTATACATGGTAATATTATTCCTTCCCTTTTTTTCGTTGTTCAAACTTCGTATGTATTTGTGTATTGCCTTTTATTTAAAAAAGAAATAAAAAAAAATCTTCACAGAATATAATCTTTGCCTTTATTTTTCTTCTTTTTTTGTTTTCCCTCAAATTTTGTTTACTCTTAGAGAGCTACTACGCTCTGGTGCACATCGGTGCGCCATGATATGCCTGTACGTGCAATGTCACTAGGCATTGGTGTGCTATGGCATAGTGTCTGCTTCAGCACATGCTAGTGGATGCTATTGTGGGGGCATCAATGCATACTACAGCATCCACTAGCATAAAATGTTCCATAAAATGTTCAATTATAATTTAGTACACGATAGCTCTGTGTTATTGAATTTTTTAATTAAGTAAGTTGACCATTTGCACAATCAACTATTCTCACATATTAGATTAAAATAGTGTGCAACCCATGTGATACGTGGAGTCTAAATTAAGTTGGATATATTAATCTAGTTATGTTAATGCTTAATAAAATAGAGGTTCTCTAATTCTCTTATAGCAATTATTATTATTATTATTATTATTATTATTATGAAGTTGCAAATGTTATTAACAAACGAAGCTAAAAGTATTGCTATATCGATCTACAATATACAAATTCGAAATCCATTTAACAATTGTATAAAAAAAAATTCTATATTGCTCTTGCGGACTTTTGTTTCGCAAAAATTTAACATCATAGAATTTATAAGTATAATGAGATTGAAAATTATGCCATTCCTATGACATTATAAAGCCCAACCCGCTACAATTGTTACTATATTTTTACCTTTTCTTTTCTTTAAATTATATATATTTGAATTGAACACGCATTACATACACATAGAAAATGCCTTACTATTTTGTCTATTTACGAATAACTATTGATAGATAAAATAAACCTACTAAAGTCATACACAAAATATATTTGTTACTGAAATTGCATATACATGTAACTATACACATCCCATTTTGTGACTCTTGCTTCCAGACAAGACGCAACTCGCTTTTCGATAAAGAAAAATCAAACTTGGCAATACAAAATTTCAAGAGATGCATGCTCGAACAAAATTGGACTTGGCCAATGAGAGGTTGAAGATCATCATGGGCTTATACAAATGAGCCTCACACTGATCAAACAGTAAGACGAAGGCCTTTTTGAACTCCGATCACTCTTAAATTTGGAAAGAAACTACAAGACATCTTAGGAAACATCATATCAAAAATGAAACTTGATCCAACGGTGGGATCCTTAAAGACCGTACGGGTTATTTATAAGTTCATGATCTTGACCAAGTGTAGTAAAATAATCAAATTGAGGCCTTCCCAAACTCTGATCGCCCTCAAATTTGGACATAAACTACATAACATCTTGGGGAACAACATATCCAAAAATCAGCTTAATCCAACAATTAAAACCCCATTTACCATATAGTCCATCCGAAAGAGTTTACGGGCAATCCCAAAGACCGTACAGGTAATCCCAAAGACCGTACAGAATATGGCCTTCCCGACCTGAGATCATTCTCAAATTTTGACAGCAAGTATATGACATCTTGGGGAACAATACACCTAAAAATTAGCTTAATTCAACGGTTAAAACTTCATTTACCATATGGTCAATCCATAAGCCCGTGCGGGAGATCTAATTTTATACCCAAAATGGGTTATGCGGCGACCAAAACAGTTTATTGGATAGCCCATACGGGTAATATAATCCTCCGTATAGTATATCAAGTACCGAAGGCCAGTGTTTTAAACGGCAGAGGCGTAAGCCTAGGCGTTTACCTGTCAAAAAGCGATGCGTAGGCCTCAATGCGACGAGGCGTAAGCCTTTGGTGCAAAGCAATTTTATATCAAAAGAAAATTAATATAAGGCAAACAAATTAAGTCTAAATGCCAAATAACATAGTCTTAAGAAATAAAAGTAATTACTACAATCAAAATAAAGTCTTTAGAAAGTAGAAAGTAGATACTAGTCATACTACAATCAACAATTCAATATAAAGTAAAAGTCTCTCGTTCAATCCGAATTTTCAAAAGTTTCACATCTAAAGTTAACACCCTCAAAGTCTTCGGAATTTATCCCTTCCCCACCAAATTCTTCATCTGCAAGAACATCACTATCTAAATTGTCAATTGAGTTGATGCAAGTAGGAAAGCGTCCACTATCAAAATGTCCGACATCCCCCACGTCTGGAATCTCTTCATCTTCATCAATAAGAACTAATCTTTAACGCTTCCCTTTATCCGCAACATTGCCTAAGCATTGGATAATGTAGATTATTAAAAATTCATCATCATGCAATATGGATGGCATATCAAACATAAAAAATACATAAGAACTTACGTCCTGAGCCTTCTTCCCTCTCTTTCCTTTTAGGTGCCGATGATGAACCAACTTTAGGTGTTTGACTCTCTATGGTTTTTTCATTAGATGATATGGGCACATTTCTTATAGTAGGAACGTTTAAAAAATCTTCATCGTCCATCCAAGTAATATCAGTGGGGAAAATTGGATCTTCTTGTTCCGCTATCCATTGATCATTCGATTCAATGTCATCCACCAATATTGGATCCACATTAGCTCTCCTTCTAATGCTTCTCTCCGTCAATCCAGTGTTGTCTTTCACATACACAAGGGCATTCAATCTTTTGTGTTCTAGCCTATTTCTCTTCTTTGTATGAATCTAAATAAAAAAAATAAGATCATTTAAATGAACTTATTTTTATCATGACAAATTAAAGAGAGAAAAATAAGATTACCGCTTCAAATGTACTCCAATTTCTCTCACACCCAGAAGCACTGCATGTAAGATTAAAGGCCCGAATAGCAAACTTCATTAACTCGAGTACTTCTTTCCCAAAGCGCTCCCACCATGAAGCTAAGAAAAAAATAAATAACTTTACAGTCTTAAATTAAATAAATTGTCAAAAATTAAATTAAATTGTGATCTTTATTCTTTAATACCTGGTGATCTTAAAGTTTGAGTCTTTACAGCAACTGAACTCGCAAAATCTCCTCTTTGTTTGTCATACATCTCCAATTAGACATCCGCAATAATACGATCCCTCTCAGTCATCATTATATCCATGCAGGCATACAACCCTTTCCTCACTTCATGACAATTAGAAAATGACTCTTCAAAGCACAATTGAGGGTTCAAATAATACCCCGCAGCATGTAAAGGTTGATGGAGTTGTGTAGTCCATCTAGTATCTATCTTCTTCTAAATTAGCCTATACTTGTGCTCTGCTCCATTAAAATCCAACTTTATTTTTTCTTTAGCTCCATCCATCAACTTATAAATGAAACCCATAGCCGGTCTCTCCTCGGAATCAACCTTTCTCAAAACACAAACAAATGGCACAGCTGCCTTTATACAAGAAGCAATATGAGGCCAAAAGTCCGGATCATACAATATAGTGTGAGTAATTGCCATCCCATCGTTAGTTCTAGCATATTTTGTTTGTGCAAATTCTTGAGAAGTAAACATAGCAGATAGTGGCATTTTTTGCTTGTAAATGCGTTGGAGAGTTAAGAAAGTAGTGGCAAAGCGCGTAATGGCCGGGCAAAGAAGCTCTCTATCACTTGTATATCTTCGTATCATAGAGAGAATAATTGAATGCATGTATATAAACTTCACATCACGTTTAGCTTTGTCAAGTGTGGTGCTAAAAACTTTCATTTTTCATATATCCTCCAACATTAAATCGATGCAATGCACCGCACATAGAGTCCACCACAACCTAATCCTCTTTTCCATTAGCCTTTTTCCCTCATTTTTCATATTTGAAGCACTATCCGTGATTACTTGAATCACATTCTCCTCCACAACCTCCTTTATAACTTCATCAATGTAATTGAACATCAATTCACCATTCTTAACCGAATCAGAAGCGTCAATTGACTTTAAAAAGAAAGCCCATTTAGGATTCACGAGAAAATTCACAAGAACCCAACCTTTTCCATTTGTTCACCCATTTAACATGATAGAACATCCATATTCTTTCCAAAACTTCATATGCTCTTTCTTCAATTTAATAATATCATCAACTTCTGCCTTAAGGATCCATGTTCTCAATTCATGCATGGTATGGGGCTTGAACCCAGGTCCAAATTCTGCAATAGCCTCAATAGCAGGCTTCCAAAATGGAGAGTTCACAATATTAAAAGGAAGCATACAATCAAATACAGACGCCCGACCTTCCAACAAACATTGTTCCTTTGCTCTTTTTTAAAGGCTGAATTCAAAGTACTTTGCTTCGCTTGAACATTCACAAACACATCCATTGGACCTCTAGTTTGAGGTTGAAAGCCACTATTTTGAGTCGGGCAACTACCCTTACTACCAGACACATCATAAGTGTAATCACTACCAGGGTCGGTCCCAATTTCCTTCAAAAGTTCATTTCGTTTACTTTTTTCTGTATGAAAAAATTTCAATGACACATTGACCTCTTTTTTGGCTTCTTCCGAAATTTTATTACAAGGCTCAATGCCACGATGAGTGTCGGCCCAATGTTGTTTTAATCGGTTGATACCCCCACTAGATTTTTTGTCATAAAACTTATATCTTGGAAAATTTTCTTCATTTTTTGAATATGCATATTTCCAAAATGGATCTTTTTCGCTCATTTTCCTATTACATAAAACAATTACAAATAATTAGATTTCCAGCCCTAAATTGCTAGTCAAATGGAAGCCTAAATAGGTAATAAAAAATTAAAACGGCAGCCTAATTGGTAGTAAAATTGAAGCCTTAATGGGTAATCAAATAGCAGGATATATTCATAAAAAAAATAAAATAAAAAATAGAACCCAAAGTCTAAAAATTGAAACCAAATAGCAACCTAAATTGGTAATCAATTGGTAATGAAATTGAAACCTTAATGGGTAATCAAATTCTGAAATATATTCATAAAAAAAACATAACCCAAATTTTGAAAATTCAAACTAAATAGCAACCTAAATTGGTAATCAATTGGTAATGAAATTGAAGCCTTAATGGGTAATCATATGGCAAAATATATTCATAAAAAAAAACAACCTTAATTTTCCTCTTATTCAAACCCTAGAAAGAGCAGCCAACCTGTGAGTTGTTCCTTTGCTTCTGTCGATGATTTCTTCCTCTGCTTCAGTCGTCCACTTCTTTCGAAGAAGGTGCAGTCGTCTTCTTCCTTTACTAGTCGACTTCCTGCTCCAGAGTCGCCAGTACGTTTTACGAGAAAACGGACAAAATGATTGTGTAAGAGGGAATGCTACAAATAAACCTTTCTTTACACGTTTGTCTACGAAACCAGGATTCTATAGGGTTCGGGAACTATATTACGGTTTGGGAAGGTGTTAAGCACCCATTCCGCCCTTTCGGTCTCTAGTGGTCTTTTATATGTTTATTTTATGTTAAAAAACTTGAATGCTTTTACTGACAGTCTACTACTTTCTAAGTAAAAACCCCAAATTTAGAAAAAACGGGAAAAGGGATGAAGAACCTTTATGTTCCAAGATCCGATGTTGAGTTTTGAGAAATGCAAATACAAGTGACAAAAGTTATTTTCTTGAGAGATGGAATTTCCTATATTATTTCTCAAAGAATGCCGGTTTTCTCGAGTTTTTGACTTGTTTTGGGAAAAGTTTGGATCTTATAGTGGAACTAATTTCAATATGGAATTGGAACTCTTGAAGGGAGTTTTACCGGACGTATCACAATCTATGAAACATATAGGATATACCGGGTTTTTAATTCCTAAGTAAGTTTTACCGGTCCGGGTTTGAAAATAGGATTTTATCCGGATGGTAATGTACTTACTCTTCTGGTTTTGCAAATGGTTTTATCAGGGTCTTTTATTTTGAAAACGATAGACTATTTGTAACTTGGCAATAAGTTTATTCAAATAAAATATGGACAAAACAACAGAAATAAAATGAGTACACAGATATTAATGTTAAATACTAGAAGAGACTTTCTTTACCTTTCCGACGAGAATAATAATAAGAAAGAAAATATGATTCGGCGGAGAGATTTCCGGCGATAATAATCTTTTCCTTCTTCAGATATTTTCGAGGATTCGATTCTAGAGACGGGACACGTCGAGTGTCGGGAATAGATTCGATAATTCTTCAGAAATAAGACGATAATAGAGAATGCTTGACGAAAAACTAGGAAATCAAATTTTTAAGCTTAGAATTCTTCAATCCCAAGTTGCTGCCTTTGAACCCTTGGGGGTGTTGGCCTATTTATACTGCTCGGAAGAGTATGTCGCGCGACACTTCCCCAAAAGGGGCATATGTCGCGCGACAATGTGTCCAATGTCGCGCGACAAACGGCTGAAGTGATGTTTATGACAGACTGATGTGTCAGAAAGTGGATGGTCTGGTGTCAGGAGTGATTGTCGCGCGACATAGAGGGGATTGTCGCGCGACATATCCATTTGTCGTGCGACAATCTCTCTTAAAAATAGGTTTGTTGGCCAACAAAACCTTTTGGGGTAGTTTTGGGTGCTCGGGTGGGTCCCGGGCCCAAAACAGTAGTTCTCGAAGGTCGTTAGGGTTCTTGCGGGGGTCACGGATCGGGGTGTCTATATACCCTCTCGACTCAAGTTTCTTGCTTGTAAGAGATCATGATCCATGGCTCCCGCATGAACTCTAAAAGAGTGTATATGCACAAAGTGCTCGTGAGTGCCTCCGGAGAGGGCTTTTGTGTTTGGTTTTGCCTCCAGAGTGGGCTTGTGTTACCTCTTTGCCTTTCTCAAGGACTTTCGTTTGCTCCACTCGCCTCAGATGGGAGGACTACTATTGCTCTACTAGCCTCAGATGGGAGGACTACCATTGCTCTACTGTGCCTCTCTGGGAGGGCTTCGCCTCAGGTGGGAGGACTACCATTGCTCCACTAGCCTCAGATGGGAGGACTACCATTGCGCCTCAGGTGAGAGGACTACCATTGCTACACTGTGCCTTTCTGGGAGGGCTTCGCCTCAGGTGGGAGGACTACCATTGCGCCTTGGATGGGAGGACTACCGTTGATCCACTTTGCCTCTCTGGGAGGGCTTCGCCTCAGGTGGGAGGACTACCATTGCGCCTCAGATGGGAAGACTACCGTTGCTACACTGTGCCTCTCTGGGAGGGCTTCGCCTCAGGTGGGAGGACTACCATTGCGCCTCAGATGGGAGGACTACCGTTGATCCACTTTGCCTCTCTGGGAGGGCTTTTGACCTGAAAAAAAAGAAAGAAAATTGCCTCTGGGAGGGCTTTTTGTCAGTATTTTTGCCTCTAGCGAGGGCTTGTGTTTGTGATTGCCTCTGGAGAGGGCTTGTGCCTGTGGAAAGGACTTGATGACCGGTTTGCCTGTAGAAAAGGCTTATGTAAATGGATTGCCTTCGGAGAGGGCTTGTGCCTGTAGAAAGGACTTGTGAGTGATGTTTTGCCTGTAGAAAGGACTTATGTAAATGGATTGCCTCAGGAGAGGGCTTGTATATGCACAAAGTGCTCGTGAGTGCCTCCGGAGAGGGCTTTTGTGTTTGTGTTCTCTCTTAGACTGCTAGAGTGAGAGAGAGAAATTCTTGCGAAGGTGAAGAGAGCTTCTCAGGGTCTAATCCGGATGTCCGTTTCCTTGTATCTTTCTGAACTTTACTCTCATGTTTCCTTCGAGTGAAGATACTTTTCTCAGAAGGAGGTTTTCGGATTTCTTTTGCTCTCCGCAAAGCGATGGTCCGAGTTTTCCCAAACCATCTCTTCTGTATCGTGCTGAAAAGAAAATTTGTATGAAAGTTCAATATCTAATCTCTGTTTTCTTCTTGGTGGGCCCACATCGTATTCTGTTTTTCGATGCCCTTATTTCTTCCTCTTTTGGGAAAGACTTTTCCTGGCCTTCTCTGTTTTTGACCAGGAGTCTTTTCATCCCTTTGTCGTGATCAGGAGCCTTACTCACCCAAAACGAAGCCCTGAGCCGGTTTTGGCTTAGCTGTCACTTTTGGTGTGGCTCTCCCTGTCACTCTGCATTTCTGTTTCTCTCGCTCGCTTTGGGCACTCATGCGGGTTTTTTTTCTTTTCTACTATTTCAATTTTTTCTATCCCCGTCTTATTTTTGATATTCTGCTTTATTTGATGGACTCGGTCCTTCTGGGAGATCAGATACTACTTTATCTGTTTTTATTTCGTTTTTGCTTTTCGAAGAGATGGTTTGGAAGTCTTCCTCGAACTTTCATCCTGGGTGTGCGGTTTTTAGCAATTTTTTCAAAAATTGCTTCTCGAAAGTCCTCCTGCTAGAGATAAAATGAGACAAAGGTCAAAAAATCAAGGGATGGGATGGGTTTGTCGCGCGACACTTCGGTGTGGGGGTCTTTGTCGCGCGACAATGAGGCCATTTGTCGCGCGATAAACTTCCCCACTATATAAGCCCCTTGCTGAGCTCATTCCACCTCATTCTCTCCTTTCTCTTTCTCTCTAGCTCTTTTTCTCTCTCTTTCTCTTTTCTCCCAAGTGCGAAAGCCCTGCCGCTTTTCCGACTTTTTCGACTCTTCTCACATATTACATATACACGGATGGATCCTGCACATCCCGATAGATTGGAGGGTGACCAGGAGGAGGTCACTTTTACAGACGCTCAGGGCGTTCTTCGCTGCAGTCCTCACCACGACGACTGGGAGGACTTGGATTGGTACGGCGAGGATGGGGTGGACCGCGGTCGGGCGGTGGTCTACCGAGACGTGACCCGGACTGCTCCAGTTCCGGACATTCCTTGGTTTTTGATGGAGCCAGTTTCCCACGAGATCCATCGACGGTCTCTGGTACGTCGTCTTTTTGTGTATATTATCTGTTCTTTTATTTATGTCGTTTCCTGCATGTATTTTAAACAATGTTAGTATGCATGTCTGCCTAGAAATAACGTCCGATTTAGTGAACTCATACTTTTTACCTGTGATACCTCCTCGATCTTGGGAATCTACATAATGTACCCCCATGACTCTATAACTCTCATAATTACACAAAAATACCCTCAGGTTTGGAAAATTACATAATTTACCCTTATAACCCTATATCTCTCATAATTACACCAAAATACCCTCAGGTTTGGAAAATTACATAATTTACCCTTATAACCCTATATTTCTTATAATTACACCAAAATACCCTCAAGTTTGGAAAATTACATAATTTACCCTTATAATCCTATATCTCTTCATAATTACACCAAAGTACCCTCAGGTTTGGAAAATTACATAATTTACCCTTATAACCCTATAACTCTCATAATTACACCAAAGTACCCTCAAGTTTGGAAAATTACATAATTTACCCTTATAACCCTATACCTCTCATAATTACACCAAAATACCATCAGGTTTGAAAAATTACATATTTTTACCCCCATAACCCTATATCTCTCATAATTACACCAAAGTACCCTCAAGTTTGGCAAATTACATAATTTACCCTTATAACCCTATATCTCTCATAATTACACCAAAATACCCTCAGGTTTGGAAAATTTCATAATTTACCCTTATAACCCTACATCTCTCATAATTACACCAAAATACCCTCAGGTTTGGAAAATTATATAATTTACCCTTATAACCCTATATTTCTCATAATTACACCAAAATACCCTCAGGTTTGGAAAATTTCATAATTTACCCTTATAACCCTATATCTCTCATAATTACACCAGAGTACCCTCAGGTTTGGAAAATTATATAATTTACCCTTATAACCCTATAACTCTCATAATTACACCAGAGTACCCTCAGGTTTGGAAAATTACATAATTTACCCTTATAACACTATATCTCTCATAATTACACCAAAATACCCTCAGGTTTGGAAAATTACATGATTTTACCCCCATAACCCTATATCCCTCATAATTACACCAAAGTATCCTCCTAATCCTGTACTCGTTCCTTTTGTCCGTAGTGGGTTGGCCGTGGTTGGGGTTCTCCCAACACCATCTCTTTAGAGTGGCGACAGGCTTCGGCCCTTGTCCAGGAGTTGCTTCTTGCGACTCCTTTTGGCTCTCTCTTCGATGCGCTACCAGAGCGGGTATCTAGGGCAGCAGTGTTGATGTCAGCCTGGCCTGCCATTGGTGGGACACCACTAACACTTTTCACTGGAGCTGGGGGGAGATGACGATGACCCCCCTCGACTTGTTTGCTCTGACCGGGATTCCTTCAGGGGGGTCCCTATTTAGATTGATGTCCCCTTACGTCTGACAGCAGAGGGCATCGTTGGTGCATTAGGATGGTTTTCGGAGCGGCGGAGTTCCGGTGATACGATTCCTCGGGCCGTCTTGGTTACCCGACTAGCCACGGAGAGAGCCCGATTAGCTGCCTCAGGAGCGCCGATGACCCGTCAGGAGGCGCGCCAGTATGCCCGCGTCTTTCTTCTACTGACGCTCCACGATCTGTTTGAGGCCCGTGGGGGGGACACGGCCCATCTCTGATGGCTGCCCTACCTTCGGGACTTCAGCATTATGTTCGACTATGATTGGGGCAGTTTTATTCTGGCCGTCCTCTATGACGTTATGGACCAGGTTTCTCGCCACTTAGCCCTGAACCTTAAGGGCTTTTCTCTGCTGTGGGAGGTATATACCTTTGTTCCCTTAACCTCGTTCCAATTCTTTACTTTTTACCTGTTGATTGTTGCTGATACTTTTTATGTTTCTTCTTCAAAGTTAGTTTGTGGCGTATACCCATCTGAGGCGCGCCCAGGTGGATCTCCTCGTCGAGAACTAGGATCAGTTTCCCTTTCTCCGTCAATTTATCGCGGGGAACTACAGGGCTCTTTATGTATACCGGACTCGAGAGACCGGTGCTGCTGCCGTTCATGACCTGCTGGAGGAGCAGGTAAATATTTTAGTACTCTTTCCTTTCAATTAATAAATGGTAAATAGAATATATAAATAACTAAAATAAAATTTTGTTCTCTTTGTAGATTGAGTGGGCCCCCTGGGGTGATCTAGGTCTTCATTTCGGGTACGGCCGTGCTCTGACCGCCTTGAGGACCAGGCGGCTGATTAGGGATGAGTACGGCCTTCATTTTTATTTAGGCGAGAGAGTTATTCGCCAGCACACACCGGCACAGTGGCCTCGAGTTCCACTATTTCCACCGGTTCTGATGAGGCAGACAGGCGAGATTGATCCAGTGACGGTGCAGGACTTGGTTAACGAGCTCGGTTTCCAGACGTTCGCTGAGGAGGGAGACTATGCCGCTTTTGCTGCCCGTTATCTGATGAGGGAGCCGAAGGGGACTCGGGGACGGGTCTTCTATGAGAGATATCGGGCATTGGGAGGCGATCCCCATTACATACGGGGACAGACCCACTTAGCTAGGGCGGTTCCGGGTCGTCTGCCACCTGTCCCCGATCAGAGGGACAATATCTTAGACTCCGAGGATGAGGACCCAGAGGGTGAGAGGTACATTCCTGCCGCTGTCGAGGGTGGTGAGGGCAGTGATACGACAGCAGCTCCGGAGCAGCCACCCTAGACGACACCCGCGGAGGAGTGGCGTGCTGAGGGTTTTGAGTTCTCCACCGGTCCTTCCGTGTTTTCGGAGGTCTTCTTTGACGCTGCATAGGCTGTTGAGGGGATAGCGGGTTTTTCTGAGAGGTCCTAGGAGCATGCGGACCTTGGGGCGGATTACGAGCAGTTCGGGCGGACCCCTCCTGCTGCGGCGGCTACTCCTTCTAATGGGGTCCCTCCTTTGAGGGCGACGGCCATGGTGGATCCTCCCGGTGTCCGCACCTACGCCACGTTGACTCCCCTTCCGACGATGCTATGGGGCCTCCAGCCCGATCTCCAGGTTTCAGGGGTTCTTCATCTCGGCCTTCCCTGTTCCCGATCCGCGAGGAGGGGGGTCTACTTCCGCTGATGCTTCTGTGGGGCCGTCCATTCCTTGGGTAGATCTACCCCCGTTCCCTAGAGACATTTTTTATATCAGTGCTGGTTTGCGTCGATATCCTGTCCCTGAGTACCCTCTTCCTGAGGATACTTTTGACTACTTGGGTGGTCGTCCTGGTGATGAGGTACCTTCTTTACATTCTCTTGATTTTATCTGTACTTATTTATTCTCTTGACTGTGCTGATTCTCTTATCTTATGTCTTTTACAGAGGGTGAGTGTACGGGTGGCAGATCTGCGGGCTTGGCACGCCCAGTATCTCTACAGCTGGAACCTGCTCCAGTACGTCGGTCGAGACCCTCCAGCATACATGCGCGACTATCAGAGGGCTGTTGACGTTTCCCTACGGTCGGACGACCCCCTGACTTCCTCTCATGCTCAGACGGAGTCTCGGAGGAGTAGCAGTCGGACCTCTAGGCGGTCCCGATCCTCGGTGATCCGTCCTACGACTCCTGTCCAGTCGACGGGGCCTTCCCAGGCGGCAGTTCCTTCTGTTCCAGGCGTCCTAGTGGTTGATCTTACTCCCGAGGAGGGCTCGGGTGATAGTGGGAGCGTGTCAAAACGCGCTCGAGTAGATTAGCCTTTTCTCTTTCTGTATTTTTTTAGTTCGGACAGATATTTATTTATTTTTTAGATGTGCTTTAGACAGATTATGTAGTTTTTGAAAACTGTTCTTTTATTAGATTTTATGAAAATCTTTATTTGTGTCTGATGATATATACTATTATTCTCTGTCTGTGAAAGATATATATTCACATATATATATATATATGAGTCAGTGATTTAGAAGCCATACCTTGTAATGTAGTGACATTTTAGGTTTTCTGTAAAAAGAACAAAGTGAGAACAAGAATGCATCCAGAAATGATTCTTTTGGCAATAATGACTCTTATGTGAAAGAAAAACAAAAATAGGGTGGCCCTAAGTGGGTTTGTCGCGCGATAATCCCTCCTGGGCATGGGTTTGTCGCGCAACAAACAGGCACAGGACCCTCTTTTTTGCTATAAATACACCCATCTTCCTTCCTTCATCCCCACACCTCTCCAAAATGTCTTCTTATCGCACAAAATCTGATTTTTTTTTACGTTAATGCCCAAGATGCTCTGATATCTTCTGATAATGGTTTGAACTTCAGTGCTTTTAGCCCTTTAGCGGGCTGGTGCCATCGTCCCATCGATTTTTCCTTTCTGTTAGGTGCTTTGTATTTCTGGAGTCCTGCGGACCATCTCTTCCGCTTTGGACTAGATGAGCTATGTCCGACTTATGAGGAGTTCTCTTGGTTGTTGCGTTTCGACGTTCGTCTCCCAATGGCAGTTCCTATAGAAGAAATCGGTCCTCGGGATATGCTGATTGCTCTGTTAGCCATTCCCCAAGCGGCCTGTGATGGTTTTATTACTGACGGACTCATTGACCTTCATAAAATGGTGAGGTTCTTTCATCGTTATGAAGATAGAGCCTCTTACGGCGTGGGTCGTACTGCGGCGGCCCTGATCTGCCTTGTTTCTGATATGTTGCGGGTGACGGGTTCCTCCCGTGTTGATCCGACTATTCTGAGTTTGATCTATCATGCTAGAAATGGAGAGTCCATAGTCCCCATTGTTCTTGCAGAGACCCTGAATGGTCTCAATGATATTCAAAGGGGGGCTTCACCCTTCTTCAGGGGGAGTCCGCGTTTACTATAAATGTGGCTGCTGGAGCGCTTCCGATCGGTGGGCTTCAATGGGGTTCGGCTCGATAATCTAACGCATTTCTTTCGTCGTCCCCTCTTTGGGGCTTTGACCATGTCTTCCTCTGATTGGACGGTGTGGTTTTCGGAGAACTTTCGGGCTATTCGGTAGAACATTCCTTGGTGGAAGCTGAGGAAGATGGTGCTTAGTACAGGTGGTCAGAACTATGTTCGGCTCCGCGGGCTCTGGTTTACCTCCTTTTATCTCCCAGGATGTCTTCATCGGCAGCTTAACGTTCCTCAAGAGATTTCCCTTGGTCTGAACAATTTCTCCTCTGAGTCCAAATTTGTGACCCCGCATGTTTCTTTATCGGTAGAGAAGATGTGGCGTGCCCGACTAACTCGTCAGTTCAACTATGCCCGTTTCGGTATTACCCAGCCTCTCCAGGCTGATATTATCCGCTCTTGCTGGCAATCTCTGAAAGGAGAACTGATTGACGACCCCTTTGCACCTTATACATTCAATTTATTGCAATTAACTCCAATAGGTCATTTCTAGCCAAATTTCTAATTGGCATCTACCACGAACATCTTACATACGTGCATACGTTGTTCAAAGATAATTTTAGCATAACACAAACTGAAACAAAGGTTTTGTTTGTCGAGAGTTAAGTGTAAATCAAGATATGGTAGTATAAACTAGGTTTTATTTACTTTTCCTAGGTTTTGGTTTGTGTTTTATCAAAATATCCTTGAAAAAATTATACGTGAGATTCTCATGATGGACAAAGGTTAGAAATTTGGTTAAAAATGACCTGTTGAGTTGGTTGCAACAAATTAAATGTATAGGATGCCAGACTATTCATAAAATTGACTAGTGTGCAAACTAAAATCTTCAATTAATTTAGGGAGCATTGGTGAAAGTTTAACATACGTTTTTTCTCGTAATTGAATCCAATATCAGTAGTTAATTTTTTAGGTAATGCCAAAATCAGAAGTTGAATTAAATATACCCATCTAAACACATCAACTCTCTCTCTTTTTCTTTTTCTTTTTGTTGTAAACCACTCCCTACCGCAATATTTATTGGCAATCAAAACAACCAAAAGAAATCCTATGTATCTCCTTAGAAATTCATTATTGACAAAATTTGGAAAAAGATATTTTTTTTAAAGATTCAATTAATTAACATTTAAAAATTAAAAATCAAACACCTTGTTTTAATTGTGAGGACCTAATCGCCAACGACCTTATTAATAACCCATTGGCGTCTCTTCCTTATTTTCGTAATAAGGAAGTCCTTTGCATGTTGTGGTGGTTGGTATCCATATAAGTTGTGGAATTTGTATAAAAAAATTGTGTTGTGGAACTTATTGCTTTTGCAAAAAAATAAAAAAAGATTTGAGAGGATTTGATTAATTCAAACATATATACCTCAAAATAACAGCCAACGCAAAGATAATGACAGGAACCGTGTTACTGTATGCAGCAGCCATTGTTGCAGAGGCATATTTCAATCCATATGCATAAAGACTGAAACTCAAAGTTATCCTGAAAATTACATTACACCCTGAACTACTTCGTATGATTTCAGGGGAACATTTTCCATATATATATACCAAACTTACCTAATAAATTTACGGAATGAGCCACTTGAGAGAGTAATTAGATGAATTTTTTGATAAAATTGTATGAAGATAACTCCATTATTAGTAAAGTATCTCTACCAATTTTTATTGAAAAATTTATTGAGGAAGTGAGATAAATAAACATCTAAAATTTTAACGGTCAGAAATGCGTATATATACCAACTTTTTAGTTAACTCACTCTAGCTCTGGTATAATTTTTTGATAAAATTTAGCAGAGACGATATACTAATCATGGAGATCATCTTTACCAAGTTTCTCATTTACCCCTCTATCAAATGGATCAGTTCATAAATTTAGTATGTATAAGAAATGTTCGCACAAAATAAATATAGGTACCCGTTCAAAAAATATATATATATGGTCAGGATCCGGTGTAGACCGGCCGTATGTTCGACCTACCCTTTGGCAACGAGTTTTTAAAGCCAACAATATCTCTCCCAATATTTTAACGGTAAAAATTTATAACTACAGAATCAATCCGTACCAAAAGCAGATTCTATATATATATATCTTGCTCTTATGATCGTAATGCATATGCAAAAAGCAAACGTATTGATAATATTGCATGTCATAAATCCTTATATATGTTTCAAAATTTCTTCGCCCTTAACAAAACAAAGCAATTGATCACATACATACCCAAATAAGCTAACAACGAAGATCTTGCAGACTGAATGACAACTGGCCAGTCTTCTTACTGCACAACAAAGAAGAAGAAAAAATAGAGAATCATAAAAAGTACACTGATAAAAACACAGAATAAAAAAATCTTCGTTTTTTTTAATTGTAATTAACTAGAAGAAGAGAGAGATTTAAGTTTAGAGTAAGTAATTAATTAAATAATTACCTTTCAAGGATCGGAAGAAAGCAAAGGGGGCCATGGAGAGAGTGGCAAAAGCTTGGCGGTAGACCACAAAAATAGAAGGCTTCATTAATTCCTTTATGACCAATTGCTGCCTATGAACAAAGCCACTCCAGCTACTATTACTTGCAATCATACTACTGCAATATAGGGCTTATTCCACTCCAAAGCTATTCTAAAATTCAATGAACCCTCCATTCTCTTTTAATTAATTCGCTTCACTTTGAAAGGGCTTGGAATTCTCATAGGTTCTTCATTTTATAGATGAGCATACTCCACGCTCGTGGAGAGCCGACAAAAACAGATAAGAAAAGCATCGTAATATGACGTTTTATCAATAATAAAATATTTAAAAACAAAATCAGTCAATGACAAGTTCAAAAACCACCGCTCACTCTCATATACAAGTCACTTTTGTCAACATGTTAAAAACTATATATTCGCCTCATCCACCCTCACTATATCAAAACTTCATCCTCAATCTTACACGCCTGTGGCTTACTAGGACTTTTGACAAGTAAACATAACCATGTATTAATTAACTCCGATCCACATCAATTAAGCCAACACCAATAAATAAAATCAACTAATAAGTTAACAATATATACCGAATTTAATATTGACACAACAAATTTAAGAAAATTATAACGAATTAGACAACAAATAAATATTCTATAAATATAATAAATACATGTCATATACTTACCTCAAAAATAACACCAATAAAATACTACCACAATTTTTCTATGCACGCTACCCTTCATTTGGTAACCCACGGCCATCCTCTCTGTTCCTTCTTATTCTTTCTACTTCTCCTACTCATAAATAAAACAAATATACATGTCAAAGTTAAAACTAAATACCAAAGAGCCCCACCAACTCAATTTATAGCCATGTAAAATGAAAATATTGATACTACGAGACACAACATATACATCAATTTTAATCAAGATGAAAATATTGATAATTACAACTTTATTAAGCCTTACGCTTGCGAATATAAGATAAGATGTACGTTGTTAATTATTATATTTTAAATATATCGTGTAACTTCTATGTTTTATGCTTATAGTTGAAAGATGAGATATATTTGGTTGTTTAAGTGTGTAAGGGGTGTAATTACTAGGCTTTATACAATTATACCTACAGTTGCATTATTGTAATATGAGATATATACCTTGATGTTTAGGTGTATAATGGGAGTAATTACTGTTCGGATGTGTGAGTATTGCATGTATTTACTAAGTTTTATTATGATTACCAAATTGTGATTTTTATTTTTAAGTTTTCAAAGGAGTTCATCAACTATCATGTTATAGTTAGGACGAATGTTTAGACGATACATTCATTGAATGTTGTACATATTTGATAAATGTTGATATAACGGTAGTGTGTGAGTGAGTGTTGTAAGCCTTTACATGTAAAGTCTTTACATACATTGTTTTCTTAAAAAGATGAGGTAGATGGTTAAATCTTGTGAAATTGAAATGATGCTTATTTTTTAAAAGAATCGTTTTTGCATAAAAAAAGAAGGATTCGAACTTTTGTCAACCCTCCTAGTTTTGTTTTTGAAGACCTTTTATTTTATTGTAATGGGCATAAAGAGGCTAGAAGCACAGGGGAGAATTGTACTGCTATTTCCTATTATATATAATAAATAAAGTTTATTTCTCTTTTGTTAAAAAATAAAATAAGATTAGAATAAAAAAATTTATTATAGTATTATTATAATCTACTAGCTCAACCTCGTTGCTAAAGTCTTGATGGAAACCAAGGTTTCAATTATAGGATCTTTGTTTTAGTCTAATTTTGTGCTTCACTTAAAAGAAAATTTGAAGGAAAAAAGTACAAGTTACGGAAATACATGGTACCATTATTTCGCACTAGGCGGTATGTAGTATACATGGTAGCTTAATTAGTCAATCGCGCACTTAGTCTAACAGGATGGCGATTTGCCGGATTAATAAAAAAACTCGCATGGTAATTTTTTTAAAAAACAAATCTTTCTTAATGTTTAAATTATGACAATATTTGTTTAGCAAACTCTCTCTAATCAAATGTTTAGAATTTTTAGAAGTTTTATCATGAGTTTGTAACACCAAATTTTGATAATTCTATAGAAGTGTCCTTTCTATGAGACGTAATTTCTGAAAAAAAAAACATAAATCAAATTAAACAAGCACAAACTTTCATGTTAATATGCTAATTAATGTACGTAAGCTAGTAATTAATTTTCATGGTACATAAATTGTTGTTTATACATTAGATGTGAATGATATAATTACTTTGGGGTACATAGCTCAAGTGGGGAATTTGGGCTTGGACAACCTCGGTTCAAGCCTTGCGAGTGACAATTATTATTAAAGGGTCTTTGAAAATTTTCAATGTTTTTGATATTTGATTTAAATTCGTTTTTTTGTTTTTAATTTGAATTAGAGATTAACATTGATTAGGTCGTGGGACTACAGTTACGCATATTGCGTTAACGCATTATCCGATCCCCACTTATCCTTCCGTTACGTACTTCAAAAATGATCTTCCTCCTTGATTAAGAATAAAGAACGAGTTCAATTATTTTTTAGTATGTATTTTTCGACTTTGAATATTTTCCCGAAGTATTTGAGAGATCCATATAGGGATTCTATTGTGCTGGTAGAACCCTAAATCGTTGAATCCTGGGAGGTGTATGCTCACGAAGGCTGTCAGCGCTTCAACACAACGGGCAATTTTACCTTAGGAAATTGTGATTTCACAAGCCTCAATAGATAAGTCTATTTGTTTACTATTTTTGCAATTTTCTCAATAGAATAATTTAATTATTTTTCTAACAATTTAAGGTGAAATTTTTCTGTTATTTTATTCTATTGTTATGGGGGAAAAAACGTTTTCAAAATATTCTGAGAAACATGAACCTTTTGATGGCAAAAACTTTAAGAGATGGCAGATGAAATGAAATTTTATTTGACAACTCTTAAAGTAATCGATTGGATTACTTCTGATAAATCTGTTATAATCGAAGGAGAACTTGAACCTGCTAGATCCTACCCCACTAAATGGGAACACAAAGACTACATGTGCAGAAATTATATCCTTAACTACCTTACTCCAGATTTGTATGATGTTTATGTGACTTGTGAAATGGCGAAAGACCTGTGGAATTCTCTTAATAAAAAATATGGGACAGAGGATGCAGGCTCTAAAAAGTTTGTCGTTGGAAAATTTTTAGAATACAAAATGGAGGATAATAAATCTGTAGTTTCTCAAGTTGATGAACTACAGCTTATTATCCATGAAATAATGTCTGAAGGCTATAAGATCTGTGAAGGTTTTCAGGTATTTGCAATAATCGAAAAACTTCCGCCTTCGTGGAAGGACTACAAGAATGGGCTAAAACACAAACGAAAAGAAATGAGCATGGTAGATTTGACCATGCGAATCCGTATTGAAGAAGACAAAAGGAATTCTGAATAGAAGGAGAAGGCCATAGAACTGAACTCCAAGGCTAACCTTGTTGAAGGGAAGCCAAGAAACTCTCATAAAACCAGCAGCAGTGGCAGCAAACATGGAGGTCACAAGTCACGCGATCACCAACCCAAACCCAGTATCAGGAAGGTTCACAAACAAAATTCTAACTCCAAAACTTAGTTTAAGACTAAGGCTCCTACTTCTCTTTGCTACTTTGTTTATGGAAAAACATGTCACTTTGCTAAGGACTGCAGACATCGGAAAGCCAGTGATGTTAAAAACTAAGCTAACGTGACTGAACAGGGGAACTTTTCAGCAGTGGTGACAGAGGTCAACCTTGTAAGCAACAAAACAAACTGGTGGGTAGACTCTAGCGCTACCAAACACATATGATGCACTAGAGTTGCATTCACATCTTTCACTCCAGTTAATGATGGAGAATGTCTGTATATGGGTAACTCTGCCACCTCTAAGGTGGAAGGGAAAGGAACGGTATCTCTAAAATTCACGTCTGGTAATACCTTGACTTTAAAGGATGTGATGTATGCTCCGGATATTAGGAAGAATCTGGTTTCTAGTTTTGTTCTTGTTAAGAAAGGTTTTTAAATTATTTTTGAGAGTGACAAAGTCGTCCTTTCCAAATGGGGTTCTTTTGTTGAAAAAGGCTATGCTGATTAAGGTTTATTTAAACTGAATGTATCTGTGGTTGATAATAAGAATGCTTCTATTTCTGCCTACTTGATTGACTCTATTGATATGTGGCATGTTAGACTTGGACACGTAAATAATGCTTCCGTTAAAAGACTAATGTTTCTTGGTAATATTCCAAAGTCTAATGTGTCATCTGATTCAAAATGTGAAATCTGTGTGGAGTCAAAATATGCTCGAAAACCTTACCCTAAAGTAAACAGAAATTCAATTATTCTTAGCTTAATACATTCTGATGTTTGTGATCTTAAAGGCTATATGACACGAGATAGAAATAAATATTTTATAACCTTTATTGATGACTACTCAAAGTTTTGCACTATGTATTTGTTAAAAATTAAATATGGGTGTCTTTCTAAATTCATTTCTTATAAGACTGAAGTAGAAAACCAATTAGAACACCATATCAAAGTTCTTAGATCAGATAGAAAAGGAGAATATGAAACTAGCTTATTTGATAAATTTTGTGACAAAAATGGCATTATTCATAAGACTACTCCTCCTTATTCTCCTCAATCTAACGGTGTGGCTGAGCGTAAGAACCGGACACTTAAAAATATGGTTATTTCTATGCTCAACACCTTTAGTTTACCTTTTAATATGTGGGGGGAGCCCTTCTTACTGCATGCTATACTTTGAACAAAATTCCCTTTAAGAAAAAGGATAAGTCCCCGTATGAGTTGTGGAAAAATAGGCAACCTTTTTTCAAACACCTTAAAGTGTGGGGGCATCTCTCAAAGGTTATTGTTCCTTTACCTAAAAAGACCAAACTTGGGCCGAAGACCATTGATTGCGTATTCATTGGCTATGCGAAAAACAGTAATGCCTATAGATTCCTAGTGGTTGAGTCTAAAAACCCTTTTATTGATAAAAATAACATTTTAGAATCTAGAGATGCTGAATTTTTTTAAACTAATTTTCCTTTTAAAGTTAAGAGTGAAGCTTATTCTAGTGTGGCACCTCGTATTAGAGACGATATACCTGAACTAGAAGAATCTGAACGCCGCGTTAATAAAAGAGCTAAAACTTCCACTTCCTTTGGCCCAGACTTTGTGACTTATTTAATAGAAGATGATCCTACTACTTTTTTTGAGGCTATGCCCTCCACTGATTCTGTTTTTTGGAAAGAAGCAGTAAATAGTGAAATTGAATCTATTGTTTTTAATGACACGTGGGAATTAGCGGATCTTCCTCCTGGTTCTAAAACCATAGGATGTAAATGGATCTTTAAGAAAAAGTTAAAAACTGATGGGTCTATAGATAAGTACAAAGCTAGACTAGTAGCTAAAGGCTATAGACAGAAAGAGGGGGTTGATTTATTTGGTACTTATTCACCTGTTACTCGCATTGCATCTATTAGAATCTTACTTGCCCTTGCTTCATTGTATAATCTTGAGATTCACCAAATGGATGTTAAAACTGATTTTCTTAATAGTGACTTAGAAGGAGAAATCTATATGGACCAACCTAAGGGGTTTGTAGTCCAAGGCCTTGAAAATAAGGTATGCAGATTGAAAAAATCTTTATATGGTTTGAAACAAGCAGCTAAACAATGGCATGAAAAATTTGATCATGTGATGGTCTCTAATGGTTATGTGATTAACGAAGCTGATAAATGCATTTATAGCAAATTCCACGAGATGACTGGTGTTATTATTTGTTTTTATATTGATGACATGTTGATACTTAGAACTAGTTTAGACGTGGTCAATAATGCTAAATGTTTCCTAAAAAAGAATTTTAATATGAAAGATTTGGGTGCTGCTGATGTGATTCTTGGCATTAAAATTATCAAATGCGATCATGGGACTGTTTCATCCCAATCTCATTATGTTGAGAAAGTGCTTAAGAGATTTGAATAATTTGATTGCATACCTGCCAAAACTCCCTATAATCCTAGTTGTCAACTTAAAAAACACATTGGGCCTACTATATCTGCTCTTGATTACTCTAGAGTCATTGGCAATCTGATGTACATTATGAATTGTACTAGACCTGATATTTCATATGCAGTTGAGAGACTAAGCAGGTACACTAGTAATCCTAATAATGAGCATTAGGACGCTCTTATTAGAGTGTTGAAGTATTTAAAGTATACTTTGAATTATGGCATTCATTATGGTTCTTATCCTATTGTGCTTGAAGGATTTTGTGATGCTAATTGGATATCTGATACTAATGAATTCAAATCTACCAGTGGGTATGTTTTTACTATAGCAGGTGGTGCTGTCTCTTGGAAATCTGCCAAACAAACTTGTATATCAAGATCAACTATGGAGGCAGAATTCATAACTCTGGATAAAGCAAGTGAGGAAGCAGAATGGTTAAGGCATTTCTTTATAGATGTTCCTCTGTGACCTAAACCAGTTCCTGCCGTCTCTATCCATTGTGACAGTCAAGCTGCTATTTCAAGGGCCCAAAATTCAAATTACAACGGGAAGTCTAAACATATTCAAAGAAGACATAATATTGTGCGACAGTTGCTAAAAGATAGGATAAGCACCATTGACTTTATGAGATCAACTGAGAATTTAGCAGATCCTTCACAAAAGGCCTAGTTAGAGAGCTGGTCTATAAAACATCGAGGGGGATAGGGCTAAAGCCAAAGGAAATGTAAATCATTCATTAATGGTTACCCAACCTATATGATTGGAGATCCCATGATTTAGGTTCAATGGGGCAACAAGTTAATTGAATGATTTGTGGGGGGTACTGCTTTAGCAATTCAATTGCTATCCCATCCCTATGGTGTTGTAGCACCATCTGTGTCGATATAAGGCTGAGTCTTTGACTCTTAATGTTTTCTATAGCTAGGTAACCAGTGGAGTGTATAGGCACAGTACACTCTTGATAGAAACACCTATGTGAGTGTGGAAGTTGGGCCGCTACCTATGAGAATTATTTGCTAGTTCTCTAGAGCACTCATAAAATCTGGGATTTGCTCATGGCCGAAACGAGCACAACCGTGGAACTCGATGATGATTTTACAAGTTATACGCGTGGTCTGTTGTCTAAGTTTACATATACGGTTCATCAGTTCAAGACTTGAGTTCACTGTTAACTGGTAAACTCGACAGGTCAACACACAATTAAGGTTCAAGTCGAACGACACCTTAGCTCTCATATATAACTTCTATATACTCCAGAAACCTTTATCTTTCTTTGCCCTACATGATATAATTATTTCATTCATGTGGGGGATTGTTGTTTATATATTAGATGTGAATGATATAATTACTTTGGGGTATATAGCTCAAGTGGGAGAGACCCGAGAATTTGGGCTTGGACAACCACGGTTCAAGCTTTGTGAGTGATAATTATTATTAAAGGGTCTTTGATAACCCCGGGAATTTGGGCTTAGGCTTTGGGCTTCTTTGAAAATTTCCAATGTTTTTGATATTTAATTTAAATTCGTTTTTTATTTTTAATTTGAATTAGAGATTAACATTGATTAGGTCGTGGGACTACTGTTACGCATAATGCGTTAACGCATTATCCCCACTTATGCTTCCGTTACGTACTTAAAAATCAATCTTCCTCCTTGATTAAGAACAGAGAACGAGTTCAATTATTTTTTAGTATGTATTTTTCGACTTTGAATATTTTCCTGGAATATTTGAGAGTTCCATATAGGGATTCTATTGTGCTGGTAGAACCGTAGATCATTGAATCCTGGGAGGTGTGTGCTCACGAAGGCTGTCAGCACTTTAACACAGCGGGCAATTTCACCTTAGGAAATTGTGAAATCACAAGTCTCGATCGATAAGTCTATTTGTTTACTATTTTTGCTATTTCCTCAGTAGAATAATTTAATTATTTTTCTAACATAAATTAGTATGTGTTTACCATATATTTCCACGTTTTTGTGACACTTGAGTAATTAATTGACGTAGCGCACTGCATAAAATTATATTCGCCCAATACCTTTAAATCCACGAAACAAAGGAGATTTAGAGAAAGCAATTCAGTACTTTCTGTTGCTGTTATAGCCAATAATGGCCGGATTCTCTTCTGGTTAATTAGTAACTGTTTTTTTAATATCTCAAAAGGAAAACTCTAGATTAATTTTTATTTATTTTTTAAAACAATAGAATACCAAAAGGCAAGAAAAAAGTTTGGTTTGAGCATATATATAGCTTTCATTAAATTAAAAATAAAAATTGGGTGAGAAGATAATCAAAACTTCCAAGTTGTAGGATGCCGCCCGCCTATTATAATAATTACAAGAAATCTGTGCACCTACTCCGCCCAGATGTATTCGTATTCAGTGAGAGAGAGAGAGAGAGAGAGAGAGAGAGAGAGAGTTTATCTCTTTGCCAAATTGGTTTAATTTACAACTTTTTTTTAGAAGAATAAGTAACAAGGGTTGGAAATATATAAAACTATACTGAGGGCTTTAAATTGGTTGAAATGTCTTTTGATATCTTACAATGCAAGATATGTGATGTATATCTGCTATTATATAAAGGTGAAACTCATTTGAAAGTCTTGTCAAATTATTATTTTTCGATTTTTCCACGGTCAATTTTTATTTCACAAAAAAAATTTACGTTGTAGTATAAAGACAATATAACTTGCAAATGCTATTTTCTTGTTATTTCAACCACCATGAAACTATATCATAATTTTGAATTACCAATTTTACTCCTTGAATTTTTTTTGTCAAAATAAAAAAATGTGCTTACATTACGATTCACATTATTGTTGCCTATTAGTTTAAATTGTGCTTAACCATTGGGTCACTTTATTCTTTTATTAATCATTTTTCTTTAGATTACAAAAAATTCAAGACACATACATCGCGTGTGCAAAATAAACTAGTCTATATATATTGACAACTTGCATTTCAACTCCCTACTGAAACTCCTAGATTTCAGAATTTTTTATTTTGACCATCGTAGTATTTTCCAAACAAGGTATATGTGTGCAACAATATCGAACCTCTAGTCTTGGTATAAACGTAATGATATTCAAAGTATTTTACTATCGAACACTCAATTCTAAAGAAGTCTCAATCTGTTATATGTGTTCAACTTGAGGAGTACAATGAGAAATAATGGCACAAATTTATTTTTTTATTTTTTTTGCATCCGTCTATTTTGCTAAAATTTATGCTTAACTAATTGCTTATTATGTTTGCTATATGGTTGGTAATTTCCTGGTGACACTGTTTACAGAGTAGAAATCGAGTGTTTAATTTTGTTAAGTGCAATTTTCAATCTCTTTATAGACCACTTTATATTTTCCAAACAAATAAAGCACTTTTTTTTTTTTCTATATAGAGCATTTAGAGCCCACAAGCCCACTCCCGGTCCAAATTTATGCTTTTTCTTTGTGGATTGGCGGCCCAAATATATTGTCCCATTAATATTGGTAGTAAAATACATTATTTATATATATATAAGTCTATACTATATATTAAATGTGAGGGTGGTCTTTTAGCTTATAGCTAAATTATATAATTTTTATTGATTTGAAAATTATGTACATTATTTGCAGTGGAATTCAATATCCTGGCATTGTTTTAAAATATGCAAAAAAATTTACTCATTATTAAAAACTATAGTACACAACATGTGTATACGGAGAATATACTCTAAGACAAATATTATACCATGTCTATTTTATTTGATTACTTTCAAAATAACCGTATTTGTTTTAACATATGATCTCAAAATTTATGACATAAGTCTACAATTAAAGACTTTTTTAGCATATGTAATTGATTAATTCTCAATTTAACATTTTTGTGTGTAAATATAAATCCGGGAATCTTCCAAAATAATGTCAAAAACGACATTGATAGTCAAATCCACTTCTCTACGCAAATATAAACGTGTCTATCAATCAGAATAATACTTGAAAAATTCTGTTACCATGCTAATTAATATCTGAAATTAACATTTTTCACGCGTTGTAACATTGTCAACGGCCCAAACCGAGTGCCACAACTATTATCAACAACCAAAAACATCAAATTATTGAGCTTTAATTACACCAAATTAAGATGAAGGTTTTGAGATTCATAAAAATAAATGAGAGCGGAGCTCTCGCCCAAGAAGATAAAACATTAAGAGAAATTTTTTTAAAATAAAAGGCATGGTAGGTCGGTTGAGTGAATAAAAGGTTTGGGTTAATTACAATTATTTATCCTATAGTTTAATAATTTTATTATTTTAACCTTAAACTTTTATAACTTATACATTTTAGTCATTTTTCAACTCAAATAGATTATAATATCTCCAAACCACTTTAAAACAAGTTCCTCGTCAAATTTAAGTTTCAAGTCAAGTACTAAAAATATTTAATCACTTTTAAAATTATTTTTTAAGGTCTCCATGTGTTAATTTGCCTACATATCAAATAGCAACCACAACAAATTTGCATATACTATATGCAACTCAAATGTAATATAAGTATATATATATATATATCAAGTAAAACTTACAATTAAATCTCTAGCATGCTTTACTAGTGTTTAACAAATAAAACGTATATGTCATTAACCACATAATTATTTGTCAACACACAAGTAACACACAAGACAAGTAAATGCTACTGCTCATTTTCTATGGTCGACAGAACCATATATTAATTAATTCGACCCAACCAATGGACTACCAAGTACCAACACGTGTTACATACTAGTTACGAATTAGTCGCCATACTTAAACTTGTCAAATCCCAATATAACATATGACATAGACTCTTAGTCTTATTAACCCAAAATTACTTCTTAATTAAAACATGGGTTGTCACATCCTCCCCTCTTTAAAATAAATTTTGCCCTCGAAATTTCTGAACTAATTTCACAGTAAGATTTTAGAATCTTCATCACATATTATACTTTTAACTCACAAATGGATACCCAACAATATACTCTTCAACATAGATATTACCAGGGCAGGGCGACCGCCCAGGGCCCAAAAGTGACAAGGGGCACTAATTTTTTTATATATGTATATGTATATGTATATGTATATATAATATAATATAATATAATATAATATATATGTGTGTGTGTGATATAAAAATATTAAATAAAAAAATCTCTTTCCAAAAATAATTATTTAATAAGGTAAGTTTTTAAGAATACTTCCTAGAGTTTATAAATGTGGAAGATACATCTAGACTTGGGTTTTTCAATAAATTGCAAAATGTACTTAAATCTCTTGATCTAGATATTAATAACGTGAAGGGACACAGCTATGATAACTGTTTTAATAAGAAAGGTAAACAACAAAGTCTTCAAAAAAGATTGCTTGACATAAATCCTAGAGCGTTTTACATGCCGTGTGGTTCCCATTACCTTAATTTAACAATAATTTCAGCTAACTTTAAAATCGTTGACTGCTACACGTTGGGAAAACCATATTGCATCTGTCAAAGTAATAAAGTCTCAAACTTCCCAAATAAGAAATGCTTTGTTTAAATTAGCTAAAATTAGTGAAAATGAGAAATTGAGTAGGGATGTTGGAAGTTTAGCATCAGGAGTACTTTCTAGTTTTGAATTTATTTTAACTTTAGTAATTTGGTATGATGTTCTGGACAAGATTAACATGGTTGGTAAAAAATTACAATCTAAAAAAATATATGTATTAATGTTGTTGTGAAACAATTGGATGGACTTGTTTTATATTTTGAAAAATATAGGAAAAATGGATTTACTTGCCATGATTAGTGCTAAAGAAATTACTGATAACATGGGAATTGAGCCTGTATTTCCTAAAAAGTGTCCTACTTGTAGAAAGAGGCATTTTTTTTATGAAATTTCAAATATTGATAGGGAAGAACAATCAATAAAAGAGTCCTTTAGAACTGATTACTTTCTTGTTGTAGTGGATATGGCTATTTTTTAATTAAAAAGTAGGTTTGAACAATTGCAATTTTTTTAATCTATGTTTGGATTCTTGTTTAATAAAGCAAAGTTTGTTTCATTGGATGATGATGAATTAAAAAGATCATGCATGAATCTTGACAATGCTTTAAAAGTTGATGATGTTTCTGATGTTAATGGAAAGTGCTTATATTTAGAATTGCAAATATTGCAATTAATGTTACCAAGTGAATCATATGAAACAAATGAATCATGGACATCCATTAAAATTATGAAGTTTGCAAAAGATATGGGTATGTTTCCTCATATGATGCTTACTTATAAACTATTATTGACTTTACCTGTGACTATAGCACCCACAGAAAGGAGTTTCTCTAAATTGAAATTGTTAAAATCTTACTTGTGAACCATTATGAATCAAGATAGATTGAATGGATTAGCAATTTTATGCATTAAAAATGACATCTCAGAAAATCTTGACTATGGAGATATAATTGATGATTTAGCATGTGGTGCCGCTTTCATCTATAAGCTTTTTGGAAAATGAAAATGCACATAAAGGTTGAAGATGAAACATATAGGTGCTTGAATTATCATTATATTGGTTTTGAAGGCATGTAAACTTGTGCATTTTGATATGAAGCTTGTAAGCACTTTGAATTCTTAATTGTAATGTATTTTTGGTAAAATATAAAAATTAATTATTTTTTTAATATAAAGAATTAATATTTTATTTATAAGAGGGCATTATTTTAGAATTTCGCCCAGGGCCTAGAAATGGCCAGGACCGACTCTGGATATTACTCTATCGTAAAAGTCCATTCTCATTAGTCCACCAACATAATTAGCTATGCTCCACAACTGTCATCGTCATGTACCCATATATCTTTGTCATTAATGAATATGTATGAATCATTATCCACATATTCTAAAGATTCAACGAACAGAAAATTACTATTTCCAACATCTTAGTATAACCCCCCAACTATTATCATACAATGTACATATTCTAGTTTTATTCATGGATTAACTATCTCAGGTTAATATTTTCATTCACAATAGTTACATTTGTGTCTTGCTCGCCTGGAGCCTTTTAGTGCACTCACGACAAAGTCAATAATGACATAACCCCATTTTTCTATATAATAACTTCATGCTAAGTTGAAAGTTGAACAATCATATATAAAATTATGTACATATTCTATCAAAGTCTACCATATAATCACATTTCTACAATATTTTCACCTCAATTTCCACCAGTAACAGAATGGACGTGCAAATGAACCCGAAGAATTATAACTCAACCCGAAGTGTACTATAGTAGTCCTAGAACATAAACAGATAATAATTGATTATTTAACACTATAATGACTTAATCACAATCTTCATCGTTAACAAGATAGACTTGCAAGCGACTTTCAAGATTTTCGACTCTTGCATTGGCATATAATTCAACGAGAATTGAGCTTAAAGATACCCATAATAAAAATAAATAATGATCGATACTATCACTTCGTGATGACTTCATGATAATCTTCATCTCATTATACACATATGAGTCATTAAAGTCAACAATAAAATAAGATACATAAGGTCTTCAATAAGATGCCGATAATACCCACGTCCCAAATAATCACCGTTAATATCTCGACAGTAAATCAAGGTGTATGTTATATGATTGGTAATTTCCTAGTGACACTATTTACGGCGTAAAAATCAATTGTTTAATTTTGTTATGTGCACGTTTCATATTATATTTATATATATATATATTTGTTAAGTGCAATTTTCAATCTCCCTATAGACCACATTCTAAAAAAAATCTCCCCATTGGCCACTTTATATCTCTCAAACAAATAAAGCACTTTTTTTTATCTATATAGAGCACTTTCAGGCCACAAGCCCACTCCCGGCCCAAATGTATGCTTTTTCTTTATGGATTGGCGGCCCAAACATATTGTTTCATTAATATTGGTAGTAAAATCTATTATATATATATATATATATACGATTCTATAATGTATATTAAACGTGAGGGCCAAGTTTTAGTTTGTACCTAAATCGCATAGTTTTCTTTTTATTGATTTGAAAATTATGAATATATTTGCAGTTGAATTCTAACACCCTGACATTATTTTAGAATATATAATTTTTTTACTTATTATCAAAAACTATAATATGTGTACGCTGATAGTATGCTACAAGACAAGTATTATACTATGTATACTTTGTTTTATTACTTTCAAAGGAAAAACCGTGGTAGTAAACATAAAAAAATCTAATTTTATACATTGATGTAAGTTAAATGGTAAAATACATATGAACATAGTACAATTATAAGTCGGGACCTTTAATTAAACTGCAAATTTATTGAATAAAACAAAAGTTAAATTGCATGGATTCCTGTCATTTTCATTTACCATTTGTTCTCCTTATTTTTCTTCAAAAGTATAAGAATTTACGACAGTAATAAGAATAATCAAGTATTTATTAAGAAAAAAGTTAACTAACTCTTTGTGGTTAAATCACTTCTTATTTTCTTTTTAAAAAAATAATAATTTTTAAAGCACTTACATTTGCTAGTTATAGACACGATAGGTGTCCACAAAAATCTAATTTATTCTTGAATTCAAGTTTTACGTCATATTAGATGGAAAACAACTAGTCTCTTTTCAAAAATTAAGAAATTATTAAAAAAATTAGAAATTTTTTAAATTAAGATTCACTTCTTTTTTTTTAAATATACATAACATATTATATCTCACGATAATAAATAATTTTTTTTTTTTTGAATTGCAAATTTCATTAAAGGAAAAGTATTACTAAGATACGTGAAATTCAAAGTGCATAATTAATTTTACACGCAGCGAATAATATTCATTTAGAAAATTCAAATAGAAAGAATAATTGCGATATGTGTTGCTATCAATCGGCCGATCAATTTGTGGACCCCGATGGAATGGACGTAAGTTAAAAGTCCTCCAACAAAACTGGACAATTAATTCACAAGGCATCCAAAAAAGTCAAACAAAAATGTTACAGTTAGTTGAGCGAGGAAGCTGATCCTTAATTTGATCAACATATCCAAGGAACTCAAATGACAAGAGCATCTCATCTAATTCACTATTTAGATCAAAATATCATAACAATATATTGAACGCAATTACTTAATTAATTGTCCATGAACTTCACAACTTCCAAAAAATTAATTTAGTTCTACACTATATATAGTTTTATATATATTTAAAGTTTTTTCCATTTAATACAAGAACTTAAGACCGGTAAACGTGGTTTTTCAATTATATGAAATTAAAATGAGCTATAAAATTAGAGTAAACTAAGTCTTGCTAGAGAAATTGACTCAATAAAATATTATGCGAGACCAAAAAAATTATTACAAATGGAAAACATAAAAAAAAATTATTATAGATAGAGCACCCTTAAATGTCTTAATTTCACTAGCTAGATAGTGACCATATTGTAAATAATAATAAGTAATAATACAAAAAAAATTCCCAACCAATTAATTATAATTATAATTAAAAAAAAGTTACAAAATTCTAAACTTTAATTCAGCCCCATGCTTTTACAAAATGGGGGCTGAATTCAACCTTAATTCATCAAAATATATTTTTTCAGGCGTACATCTGATTTTTAGGCAGAAAATCATGGAACATTGAAAGAGCAATGCATTGAAAAGAACTTACTATTATCAATACACGTCGTCTCTAAATTATATGACAGACATTTCTTTAAAATCAAGAAAGACCGTCTATTTCAATGGTTAAACGAATGAATTTTTTTACGAAACTATGTGAAAATAATCTTTATAGTATGTAGATTTTTTCCACCAAATTTCATTAAAAGGCTCAATTTAAAAGGCAATGAGATGATCATTTAAAATTCTCATGGTCAAAATTGAACATATATATACAAAAAAAATTGTTACACTCGATCACTTCTAAATTGAATTTTTTAGCAAAATTTTATGGAGATGATCTACTCACATACTATAGAGATTATCTCTATCAAGTTTCAGAAAAATAAAAATTCCTATGTTTAACCCTTTAAATAGATAAAAAAAAATCTCCTTAAAGAGAGGACGATATTCTCTAGCTAGAGCCTGCCACCCTTATATCTCTAATATATAAAATGCAAACATTAGGTTGACGATAATAACACCAAAATTTGTGCAATTCAATTCTCGCCATATCACTAGTACTTTTTTGGAAAAATAGATACAAGAATTTTACGTAAGTAACAAAGAAACTTGACATTATCATCATCATATTATCAATGTGGTGGTGATTATAACACATATTTGGTAATCTACCCTCATTTTTATAGCGTAAATTATTCTCATTACCTACCCTTAATTTTAAAGTATAAACTATTCTTTTGCATATTTTTAGCGGCAAGTATGAGAATTGACGATAGTAGAAGTGGAGGGCTGGAGATTAAGCCCATCTTCAAAGGTTTTTCTGTGAGGAAGGATGTGGGTCTTAAATAAATAATTAAAAAGTACATCACTTTACAATAGGGGAAAATACACGATACAACAACTGTATATAATAATGCTATGTTATCAGAAATCTGATAAAATTGCAAGAAATTAGTGATGTGTATAAATATATGTGATTGAGGAAAGAAAAGTCTATACTCAATTTGTAAGAAATAATATGAGTATGTAAAAATATGTGATAATTGTAACTGTTGCATTGAATATCTTTATATGTTATTACTGCATTTCTATGATCACTTTACGAATTTTAATGAAAATAAGGCGTATCTTTCATTTATTTTTTGAATTTTGTTGAGTGCATATATGTTTTTTAAAAGTAAAAACTAGTGTATATATGCCAAAGATGAGTTGTAGCTTAGAAGGTATCACTATCCGGTCTTTACATAGTTGGGGTGGATTCAAACTCCGTAAGCAAGTCTTTAAAGATAAATATGAATCTTTATTACTATACTAAGGATTATTCATTCGTAATCTAACTAGAAATATTTTCATTTGCTTGAGGTTAAATATATATTTAAAAGTATTGTATGAATTAGTTAAATGGAGCAAAATTTTGTAGGCATACCAGTACAATTCCACTCTCGATCTCTTTAATGGACATGTGGTACAGATTTGTGTATTTCTCATGCAAGACATGTTTACAGGTAATGGGTGAGCACCTTTCTTATATATGTGTACATTCCTAATATATGCAAATATAATTCATCTTGTAAAAGTATTATATGAATTAATTTCAACTCAAAACCAATTTCAACCAAAGTAAGATTATATTTCTATGCATAAAAAATTAAATAATATATTCTTTTAATGCATAATATCACCAAAAATCAATATTACCAGGAGCATTTCATGAAAAAATTATTGGTCGCTAAACGAAGGTTGCTGTCCATAAACTTTTCGCTAAACTTCTAAACTTATGTGGATTAAACACTAATCATGTGACTAATTCAAAAATAAGAGGAAAAAAAAACGTTTAAAAAAAATACACAATAACGATTCTCACATCACATCTACCCTAAAAAAATGCAACGATATGCGTTTGTTTATTCTTCTTTACCAACCTATCCCTGTCCTCCAACCCTTATTTTATTTATGTCACAAATAATAAAATAAATCACAAAAACAAAAAGAACATTTAATTTACTACAACAAGACTTTTACACTTACAAGTTACAACCCCCCCCCCCCCCCCCCCCCCCCCCCCCACCACCATCCCATGTGTTTCCTAGCTCAATGCATTTCAAATAAATTTTCCCCACCTTGGATCTGACATGCAATCTGATCCACATTTCCAAAGTTCTTGATATAATTAAACATCTTTCTCTCTCCTCTCTTTCTCACTCTACATTTTCCATTGTAGATGGTTTGCTTTGTACTATCTCGTATGCATCTCTTTCATCCTCTTCATCTTCAATATCCTCCCCACTTTCTTCATCATCATTGTTCTGGTCAACACTTTGACCACCCTGATCCGCGGTGGAAGCCACCGGATCTGTAACTGCCGGCCACTGCTGCTCCGGCATGGCCATGATCGGCGCCGCTAGATTCTCCGAGTTCGGACCCAAAGACAAAGACCCTTTCTCTTTCTCTTTGTAAATGGCCTCTAGTTGGTGAAAATATGGGCATGTTTTAGCATCTTGTGGCCTCTTCTTGTTGCTCTCTTTCATCTTCTTGTAGTACTTGTTTATGTTCTCCCACTTCTCCTTGCATCTCTTCGCGTTTCGATTGTACCCTAGCCTTCTCATTCCCATTGATATTTCTTCCCATAGTGGCCCTTTCGGCCCGTTTTCTTGATATTTCATGTCAAGTGTGGTTCGGAGGGTAATTAGTGCTTGAATCTCAGCTTTCGGCCATCTAGACGGGCTAGGTGGGATTGAGTTATCGCCTATGTTATCTATATTCTTTATCGGCAATGCTGGTGCTGGTGCTGGAGCTGAAGCTGGAACTGGAACTGGCGTTTGTATTTGTGGTTGTAGAGATACTAGTAATGGTGGGGTTGGTGCTGCTTGTGTCTGTGTTGGTGGTTGAAGTGATACTGGTGATGGTGCTGGCAGCGGTTGTTGTAAAGGATTTTCTTGTAATTTTACTTGAATTGACATTTGGGGTTGAAAGTCTGGGCTTATTGGGCCTTGCTCAGTCATTTTTTGCAAAAATGCAATAACGGCTGCATCCTTGGCAGCCGATACAGATCTCTCATGTACTAAAACATCGTGCTCTCGGTTCATTTTAGCCATTTCTTGTACCCTCCAGGCCTCCTCTCTTACCATTCTGTCACGCTCGCGTCTCTCCAGTGTTTCCAAGAATCTCATCTGCAGTTTTTCCTGCTTCTCGATCACCTCCTTCATTATCCTCTCGAAAAAGTCCTTCCACTTCCTCTTCCTCTTCCCCCTCCTCCTCTCTGGCTCTGACGAAGTGGAAGAGGAGGTCGAATTCGAAACGGTCCCAGAGTGAATATTGGAATGACTAATGGCATTGCTTGTTGTCGTTACAATAGGAGATCCATTATTTTGCGACACATTCGCAAAATTTGTGAGCGATGGCACATTACAAGTTTGTGGTAAACTTGCAATATTATTATTAGTACTATTTGTCAATCGGGTAGGTGCTTGAATTGAAGGTGTAATTGGAGTTGAAGTTTGGCCTTCGAGTGCCTCTAACTGTTCAAAAAATCGATAGGTTTTACCGTCTTGTTTGGAAATTCGGCCATCTTTGGTTCTCTTGTGGTATTTATAAACGTTCTCGAATTTTTCTTTGCATTTCTTGGCGCTTCGATGATACCCAAGTGCTGCTAGCTTCCTAATAACATTAATACAAATAAGAACAATTTCAAAAGGACAGTTTTTTTTTTTGTTTTTATCTAGTTTTATACATCAATGCAGACAAAGTCTAATTGTATTTATACATGAATTAACAGCACTAATTTGAAAATTTAATAATTGAAAGAATTAATAAGATCCTAGAAAATGAAAAATAAAATGAAATCAACTGCTTAAAGAAATTGCACGAATATGTTTTCTAGACATTTGATTTTGAACTGAATTGTAAGAAAAAAGAGTGAAGTTTTGTTTAAGATGGCGTTATGGAGATAATGTTACTTAAGGCAATTCAATTTTCTTGCTAGAATTCTCGAGAAGATGAAGGGAAAATTGAACCAAAATAGCCAAAACTCGGAATCTAACTTCAATATTCCTTGATGGTATTCTCAAGAAAATGAAGAAAAATAAATATGTTGTATTCTATGGAGGAAAAAAAAAGATACACATCAAAATAACTCTTTTCCTATATATTTGTTTGTAAGATCAAGAGAACATTTGTAAATAAAATTCAATCCAATTTTCTTACCAGAATTTTCAAGAAAATGATGGGAATAAAAATTGAACCAAAATAGCAAAAACAACGAATCCAAGCTCAATGTTTCTCACTAGAATTCTCAACAAAGTGATGGAAAATAAATCAAAACCC
Organism: Lonicera japonica; assembly: GCA_021464415.1. Lineage (NCBI taxonomy): Eukaryota > Viridiplantae > Streptophyta > Magnoliopsida > Dipsacales > Caprifoliaceae > Lonicera > Lonicera japonica. Next base: position 37,735,837 of record CM038469.1, on the reverse strand, counting down.
ATAATCCAACTTAAAGTAAAACTGCTTAATTCAAACAAAATGAACTGAAAATTTGTGTATCCAAAAAACTATGTTTTAGCCAATAGCCTTATGCTATATAGTGCTACTGCGCTGACTGACACGAGCAGTTGAAAGAGTGCATCCTGGGTTTGATTCACATATTCTTCTTATACTTCAAAAGAGAGAGAAAAAAAATAATAATAATAAATAAATAAATTGTACTACAAATTTGATCTGTAGATCTCTACTTTTTAAAAATATATAGATATATATTTACCCAAAAATTTACATAATAGAATTATGTAATTGAAATTTATAAGTACCTTGAAACTTCATCCCATAATGGTCCTTTGAGGCTCGAATCCCGAAAAGCAACGTCCATATCTGTCCTTATGTTGATCAGAGCCACCGTTTCTTGCCTCGGCCACCGGTTTCCGCCGCCAGAATTCCTCTCACCCTCCTCACTCAAAAAACCCATTTCTCCACCGCCGGCGGCTCGTGATTCCGACGGGCCGGGGCCGGCACCGTCGCCTGAATTGGTCGTTTGATCTGAAATGCTCTGTAGCATGGTGAGAAAAAAGAGGGTAAGAGAGAGAAAGTAGAGAGAATTAAAAATAAAAATAAATAAGAGTAGTGATAAAAAGATTGGGTGAAATGTGAGGGTTATATGATGATGATGGAGGGGGAGTGGGGTTGTATGGTGAATTTATTAATTTAATTTCGGTGGGGATCTGCCTGTCAATCTCACGGTTCAATAAGGGCAAAAAAGTAAAAATAAAATAAAAATCCTGTTTTAATAAGGTGCGGAATCTTTAGGGAAAAAGAAGGTTTCTGTTATATAATAATAAATGAAAAGTTTTACACACTGGAAAAGGGTCACTTTTATTTCATTTTTTTCCAATAAAGACGCTTTAGTTTTGTAAAAGATGTCGAATTTATTTGTTGATTTCCTTAGGGCCTGTTTGGATATCAAATAACGAGTTTTGATATTGGGCTGGAATTTGGAGGTTTTAGGTTTGCTTTTAAAAATTTAAATATTATGAATTTTAAATTTTTTATTTTTATTCTTTTAAAAAAAAAATTGTTTCTTTTATATCTGAATAAATCATCATAATAAATGCTTTACAAAATATTTGGACCATTTTGTCATTTCTTTTTCTTTTTTTAAGAAATACTTGGGGAGAAAATTATAATTCAATAAAATTCATAACGTGAAAAGAGTGTTACTCTCTATTCAAATTTTTGAGGCTGTCTTTGAATCGAACAGCCATAATTCATAAATTTGTCTCTAAAAATATATCAAACCAGACATTTTAACTATAAGTAAAATTCTATCAATGATAAGCGCAACTTTCTTTCGAACAAGAAGTTGCAAGTTCGAAACCAAAGTGAAGAATTTCACAGCTAATTAAAAGAGTATTTCTCATGGGCTAGTATATCTAGATTGATCAAAAGCAAGTCTCCATAAAGGGTTTGATGATGACGGAGTACAGTTAAGGAACTCACAAAACCAAAATGAAAGCAAGATCTTAAACATGGATTGAAGGCGAAGAGGATGGATGTGAAAAAAAAAATATCATCACAAACAAAATCTCATTTATATAGTTCAATTAGTATTTTTTTATTTTGGATTTAATTATTTATATCTGAATTATACACGCATCACGCAATACATGTGTGATAAATTATACCTGATGCTTGTATATATACATTTTACAATATGCAATATCAAAAATATAATATAAATTTATATAAGAATAATGAAAAGCTAGCTGTAGATAGGGATGAAGGTGATAAGAAGTTAGTTTTTTGTCAATGGAGCTAAATATAGTTACAAGCCGGCCCATGTAGGTCAGCGTTGCCTCTTGGGGGCTTTGGATTTCAGTGGCTGCGTTTGGCTAAACTTCAATTTCAATATTCCAAGTAAATTACCGTTTCTACCCCTAGTTTCTCTTGCCATCTTTGGCTATATATGTTTACAAAATGTCATTTACATAAGTTCTTTTTCTCCTCTAAATTATTATTTTTTTGGCTCACATCACTTATTTTAATTCACTTGTATTTGAACTAGTTGTAAATACCCCAATCTATCAACTATTAATTTTACCAACACAAAGAAGAAACCTTAAACGTTAATCAATAGCGTTGTAGTAAAATAATTGTGTTGGATGATACCAAAAATTAGAAGAGCAAAGGTTGGAATCGCGCATGCCACAAAGTCAAAGCGTTTAGATTGATTTTTACAGATTGCCTACTAATTAATAAAGATTGTTAGCAGCAGAATTTAAACCTAAGCCAAATGGTTCTTACAAATTGCTGCTAAATATTAGTAGTGAGATTCAAACTTAATCCTCATCAATGAAGTATTCGAATTATTAACTCAACAAACTTTCTCACTGACAATAGTATATTTTGAGTCTTCCATAATTTATAATGAACCCCTTAGCTGTTGGGGAAAAAAACGCATAGAAAAAATTAAACACTAGTAAGAATGATAATTTTGAAAGGATCCATAAAAGAAAGTATTTACAGCTTTTTATAATTTAAAATTTATCCACAACGCAACAAGATATTTACAATTGGGTGCAGCAGTTGAAAATATTTTCTACAAAGGTATCTTATAATCTTTAATAGTCTTGTAATCACATTAAAAAAGGATTAAAGATCCCAAAAAATATGACATCTCCACTACCTCTAACATGTATCCCATTGACCTTTTAATCATATAACCTAATTTCCCATTTTTTTAATACATCACCTGATCATTGATCTATGGGTTTCCCAATGTAAATCTAGAATTTTTCGAATAGAATATTTCCCAATTGCCAAAATACCCTTGGCATATATATTCAAATAACAAATATGACATCGAGTAGGTTTAAATATTTTTCAAAAAATGGCATCAATTCTTTATGACTAAATTACCCTGCACGTGGTGTTTGTGGGCTGAAATATGTACAATTTGAAGAACATATCTTGACAACAATTAATGGCAGATGACCTTGCAATGAAATGTAAATTTATGTTGTTCGCGGGTAAAAATTTGATTTTGTAAGTAATTTTTTCATAAAAAATGAAATCACAAAATTAAATAAAGTTGGAAAGCGAGATTTAACACAACTTTAAAACGGTTGAAATTAATCTTGTAATTATATAGATTACTAATCTCTGAGTTTGCCAATGTAAATGTATAATTTATTTATTTTTTTGAAAATCGAAAATACCCATAGTAAATATATATATTCAAATAACAAATATGACATATAAATCATTTTTGAAAAATAGCCAATTATTCAACGTTGTGGGTGGTACTGTGGTGCTAGTGCCACCACGTAGGCAATATAAAGTCCAGTATTGAAAGTGACTAACGTGTTTTGATAAGTTTGTTATTAATTCCAATTGGCCCAAAAAACTTGCTATAACTAGAAAGCTTTAAGTGGAAACCATAGTTAATTAGTTCTATGTAGGCCATGTTATTCGCTAGGCAAAGCCATTTAATGAATGTAGAGTACATTAATAGTGACAAATTTTGTTAGGTTCAAACCTACCATAATAAATGGTACTAGAAATTCCACCATTCATGAATCCTATTATTGATCATTTCGAACATTAATTGTTCATAAATCTAGTTGGGTGATCGATAGGCTATTTAAGTTTTGAATGAAAATTATTTATTACGTATTCTTTATCTAATGTTGTAAGCTTTATTTTATTTTCAATCTCTTGTCTGACAAATCTCAAGGGCTATTTTTGTTTTATCATGTATTTCTTAAATTCGTTTTATGTTTTAAGATATATTCTTTTTTATTTTGAATTAAGATTTATTTGATATTTTGACCCGAATCTTTTTAATTTGGATTGTGAGACATTGATTAGAATACCTATTGCATACTTTCTCAACCATTAATTAGATGCGATTCCAATGACCCATGGGTATGAGAATTTAAATGCGTCAACTTATAAATCACTAATTATGTTTGGACAATGAATGTCTTCATTTCATTTCTAAACAAAATATACAGATCAAAAGGGGAATATATGCCCTTTCTTTATACATTCGATATGTGTAGAGATAGATCTCAAGTGCAATTTAAGGAAAGAGATTGAGGGATCGGACTAGAAACCTCTCTAATAAGGTAGTTTTTAAATATTTTACAAGAAAAACATGTTTTAATTTCATTTAAAACAGAAGTGAAAATTAGACGCGGTGACATATATGTTAGTTGGAAAAGAGGTCAGGTGTATGTTTGATTCCACATTAGGCGTCCCAACTCCACTCCTCCTCCTCAAGGTTAATTAAACCCAGATTTGTTCATATATTTTTTTATTTTATTTTTTTAAAAAAATAAGGTAGAAGAAAAATAAAGTGAAGTGAAAACTTCTATATAATGAGATTTATAATTATATAAGCCGGATTTTTAATTTAGGAGCTTTCCAAAGGACCACCGAAAACAGGAAAAAAAATATACAAACCAAATTAAGTTTCCTAATTTCTTAAAGACTTAAATTAAAATTGAAAAGAAAGATTATTCCTCGTATTCATGAAGTGACTAAGTTAAGGAATAAATAAGCAATATGTTTAATATATCATGTTGATTGTTGAGAGAGAGAAGGATGTAGGAGTGAATTGAATGGTACGTTTAATGGCTAGAATATATACATTTTCTCCTCCTATACGTATCTATTTTTTATTTATTAGAAAAAAAAAAAAAGAATAACGTATGTATATGTCTATTATGTATAAAAATGTTAATTTATATCTTGAGGGCTCATGTTAATATTAGCTATTAAAGTACTTTATTCTTTTTATAAATAGGCTTTTAACATATATATTTAAAACGCATGTTGATTAACAGATAATCCATTAGCTTTTTGTATATACACATGTGTGTTTGTGTGGAAAGAAGGGAAAAGTAAAAATAGAAGCTCAAAAATTAGCAAAACAAAACTCATGTAAATTCTGCATACCAAATAGTTTTCGACCATGCATATTACGTACATTCTTCATCTTAAATTCAAAGTCTCATTTTCTCTTTTTAACATCTTAAATTAAGAAAAAAAATCATTTTGATACATAATCAATGTATCTTATTCAACATATATAAAATAAAAAAATATATTTTTTTAGTGCAAGCGATAATATTAAGCTACCTTTATATGAGAGAAGAAGAAGAGCTACTAATGGAATAAGTCGACACATTAAAATTAAAATTAAAATTTTCTTTTTTACAAAATAAAAAATTGTGTTTTAATTTGAAGAGGGGTGGATTGGTAAATAAGTGAAGTGTGTAATTAGTTTGTCATAGACGAACATTATTTTAAGAGTGGGTTTGTTTTATGTCGGGAGCTTTGCTGGCACTGCACCTTCCTACGGCTGCTGTTTTATTAGAGATGTCCCCACACTCTTCCCACTATTTACGGTTGCAATTACGTCTCTCTCTCTCTCTCTCTTTTTTTACAATGCAATTACGTCTCTTTATCTCTAGTAACTACATATATTCTGATCAATAATAATTATTATTTTTTTCATACGTGTTCACGGTAATTTTATAATGCAATTTTTTTAATTCAGTATAATTTTTTTTTACATACGATAAAGTAGACATACGAACCAACATAATTAGGGTGAACTAATAATGGGTTAGACAATCACATGATGTGGGTCAAACTAAGGATCTTCTTGTTATGAGTAATGGGTGAAGGCTAACGGGTTATCAAGCCAATAGGCCATTGACTTGAGAAATATTTTTTAAACAACGCAATTTAGGAAAACGTTCAGATGATGCAATAATATGTTACTTGTGCATTAATCAACAAGAAAATGGGGAGACAATTAGCTTAGGTTAGTTAAGTTAATCCGAATAACCTTCGACTAATGATAAATCAAGGATTCTATTAGTTGTAGGTGAGTTTAGAAGAGTGTACAGTGGCAAGTTAAATATGATTTGTACCATTGTCACTCCATTTAGCTGTGATTCTCCTCTGCTCTCTAACAGCAAGCTAGTATCGTCGCTCGTACCAAAAGAAGGAAAAAATTGAAATTGGCCGGGTGCATAAATAAGGAAATATTTTTAGTTAAGAATCTAATTTGTAAAGAAAATATATATTTAATATTTACGTGTTGACTGAGTGAATATACTTCTCAATCTTTTACGCATGAAATGAATTTTGAGAAATATAATTGTAGAAATTAAATCCCAAGTTACAAGTGTAAAATAGTTTTAAAAAAATAAATATTATAATAAGGACAAAATAAAAAAAAATGACAAAATTAACTAATACATGTTCTATTTTCTTAAATATATTAATTATTAAGTAGTTGCGTGTACTTGCCATTCAAGAACTTACATGGTATGAGTTGGATGAGGATGGTACGTCAACATCCTCCAATTATTAAAATGATTTTAATTTTTTTTAGTTAATTTGAAGATTGGTAGAATCTTCTTCCATCTTTTTACATTCATGTTCACTATTTCATTTATTTGTCAAATTAAAAGTTATGATTTTAAATTTTAATGTACCAAATTTTATAATAATAAATAAATTGTATTATTAATCGTTAATTATATGTTAAAATTCATGTTTTCTTATCATGCTTTCTTAAAATTATTAAAGTCAAAAGTAAAATTAGTAATTTGAAACCATAGAATATAGCAATTTTTTTAACTCAATGATTATATGTACATCATATATTTTTTAATTTTTCATTTTATTGTTGTATTATAGATTCTCGGAGATGGAATATTGTCCATTTACACCCACTACTAGTTGGCTCTGCGCCTTTATAACAACTTGATTGATTTAATTACGGTTCATAAATGTTCTTCCTCCAGGCATTAAAGCACTTTCAAAAACATTCATGAATAAATTTTTTTCAAATAAATTAAAGGAACTCTTTTCTCTGAAATCACTACTCTGTGTGTATATATATATATTTTTATTATATTTATCTGCAGCTTAATAAAATATAGTATACTTTAAATTCACGTCATACAATTTTATATTTTTTTCAAGAATTTTTTTTCTAGAAAGAAAGTGTTGATTAAACGTATATGGCACGTCAATTAAACACAACGATGCAAGGTAATTTAAGTTAAATTAAGCAAAAAATATTTGATCTGGCGACACTTTTTGCAGTTGCACAAAATTTAATAGATACAGTAAAGTAAAAGTAATATATAGGATTTTGTGACATGGACCAATATGAGTTGTCTCTAAATTAAACTTTGGTGGGACACATGGAAAAGTTAAAAGACAAAGGGGGTTTTATTGAACATGGTCTGGCATGTGAATGCGAACATTCATCATGTGTCATCCAATGTGGAGTTTATTAATCCCCCCCTCCACCCCATTTTATCTTTAAATAGCTAAGCACTCCCCCCAACAAAATATATTTTTAAAATTTTTCCCTTTTCTCCACTTAATTTTTTATCTCGATAACTGAAAGTTATCTTAATAGATAAAATGAAGCTAGTTTCAAATACAGATAAATTTTTTAAATTGTCACTACTACGATAAAAGAATTTATCATTTTTTTTATAATAAATCGGATTGAAAATCTTCTTGTTGTGACACAAAGAATATATACGCGTAACTCTTCAAAGACATTATATACTTTTGTTGCTTTTACTTTTTCTCCTAAAATAAAAGTAATAATAATATGTTATTATTAATTTAAAAGGATGAGCATTTAACATTCCTATGGAGCCCACTAAAGGAGAATTTGTGATTTAGCCACATCAAGTGAGCAGAACCACACGATTATGGGACAAAGATCAAATGGTTTTAATGCAAAGTGAAATTAATGATATATGTATAAAATAAGTGATTAAATTAAATAGTCCAAATAATATGTCAAAAAATATATTAATAATTGTATAAAGTCTAATTAAAATATTGACCAATATATTTTATAGCACATCATTAAAATTATTAACTGAAATTTGTACATGTATTGTAATACATACGGAAAATTATTAAATGTGGCCCATCAACTAGGTTTACTGAAAATATCAAATTCTATCATTAACTTATCATTTTATGTGAAGATAATGATTTAAAAGATAAAGATACAGACTTTATCAGCTGATAGATAAAGTCAAAGAAAGTTTATTTGTAGACTTGAAGACAGTATTTAAGTTTTAGTCACTTTTATACAATGTAGGTCCATAACAATAATGTCATTGCCGTGTCAAGAATAATTTAATACAACGGCAAAAATACTAGCATGAAAATTTAAATGAGTTGGGAGTTTCATTCTTAAGTTTTGTGTTTGACATAGCAATGCATTTTTGATTTTTTAACTAAGTGGATTCAACTATCAAACTTGTCCAAGTGGTTACCGCTCTGTGTTTAGTTTTGGGGACGACTAGGAGATTCCCTCTAAACGATGAAAAATGATTAGTCTAAGTGCGCAAGAGTTGGTCCAAATTGTAAAAGAGGATAAGTTGAGATGCGCAAAAATTATAAAGTCTTGTAATAGAATTTGGCTTAAGTGGTTAAGTTACATATTCTTTACATAATAGTTATGGATTTGAATTTTATTTCGAGCAGTATTTATTTTTCTAAACTACGAAAGTTCTTCATAATTTCATAGACACGCCCGAAAGTAATGACCAACTCTTTGTTGGGCTTAATATTATGGATAGATTATACACTTTCTAGTCAGTCAATATATAGTTATTTTTGCAATTTTGTCTATGTTCAAAAGTAACCACTAACTCTTGGTCGCAAAATAATTAAATTTGTTTTTATAAAAAAAGGAAACAATTCTTAGGAGTGTAGGGTATATATATATATGGTGGGAATCATTCGAGCATGTGCGACTAGTTAATGCAATAGGCATATATATAGCTCTACGAAGCAAGCAAATAAAATAAAACATGTTGCTAATACGACTGTTAATTTTTTTAAACAAATATAAATGTTATTTTTAAAAGCATGTGAATGTGAAATAATCATGACTCATTTCACATGTTATAGTCATTATAATTTACAGTTGACAAATAGACGTGTGGGGTGTGTGTATTTTTGTACAGCTAATGGACCATTAGGGCTTCAATGAAATAAGGAAAAGAGTGATAAAAATATTAATCTCAGTACAACTGTCCATATCAGCTGGTAATTTCATTTTATTTATCTTTATTTTTAATTTTTACCTAGAGATATTCTCACACGGTCACACCCGCATTGGAATAAAACTAATTCTCACTTAAAAAACTGGTTGCCTCTAGCCACAAATTCTTCTAGCAGGAATCAACTCTTCCGGTACATAAACTATTTGCCTGTTCTAGTTAGAGTTGGTAATTTTTTAACACAATTGATAATGTAACAAGAAATTGATTTTGTATAGCAATATGACAATTTTCTCCAATTTTTTCATCAAATTAATGAATTTGATTTAATAGTTGGTCACATTCAGTTTTGAAAAGTTTATTGATTTAACGGATCTGCATCAAGCCAATGAATTTGACACATTTGACCAAAATTTTCAAAGCGCCTTCTAAATTGATCCAAGTATGACAAATTAAACATTGCATCAAATGTGGTGAAGTATGTAAAAGTTTTAATATTTGAAGGGAATTTCCTCAAAAACTTTGTTATTTTCTCTTTTCTTGTAAGTGTCCTTTTTTCACTTACCAAACAACCCTAATAATTGAATGGACCAATGGCCGAATTCAAGTTATTGAATAAATTGCTACCAAGCACAAAGAACCTAAAGCATACCTTAATTTTACCTCGCGTTTGAATTTAAAACTAGAGTTTAAAGATGCACAGCAGGTGACTTATTGCACGGTAAAATATTTAATGTATATATAGGGGTATTTCGTCGAGTGCGCGATCATGACAGGATTCAAGGAAGAAGCCAATTTTCTATACGGATCGAGACCTTTAGCGACAGTTTTCCGTCTCGAATATATTAGAGGTATGTTTTTAGCGACGGAAAACTGTCGCTAAAGGTCCCGGTTCGTACGGACCAATCCGCATGGAAAATTTTCCATATATATAGAGAAACAAATCATTTGCACAATGAGTGGTAATAGCCTTGTAGGAGGAGTAACTATAGATGGGCCCATATTATGGACCAAAGAAAGCACTAAAAAAGTCCATATTCAGCAGCGTCAAGTAAATGTGAAGGTCCCCCACCTTTCCCTGCCATATATTACAGTCCACAATAAGAAAATGGAAGAGAGTTATGTCTAAATTATAATGTATCTGTCTTAAAGTAACAGTCTCGTGTGCAATCACTTTCAATATTCGGTATCTTAAATTAGTACTCATATTTTTATTTGGACAATATTTAAATGTTTATATACAGAATAAAGTTTTGCATATATACATACCACAGTTTCTTATATTTATCATGAGCATTGATGACCCATGGGTATGTCTCGGCACAACCCATGTTTATTTGGTACCGATATATTCAAGTGACCATTACCAGGCATATTAACAAAAATGAATACATAATATATATATACAGTCAGATTCTCAAATGGATGGTCTGTAAATTGGCTTTAACAAGAAGCAAAATGAATGGTGACGAACAAACGTGAGACCACCACCCCAGATGATGAGTCGATGGATAAGGAAAAAGCCTTTTCGTTTAATTACAACGATGATATTTGATCCTTTTACTGCTCATCTTTCAAACCTAAATGCCAACCAACATTACGGTTGTCCAAAAAGAAGAGTTTAAAAAAATAGCCTTTTTTGGCTTTTGTGTCCAACAACTTGGTCCATCAGATATTGATACATACTCCTTTAAATGCATAAGGTGACTGCTTTCATTTATTCTCACTCCCCTATACCAAACACCCACCTCAAAGCTATGAACATGTGCCAAACTCCAAGGTATAATGATTCTGTTAGTCCTAAGCAAGAACTGTTAGAAACTTTAAAAAGAAAAAGGAAAAAATCCCATTAAAAATTTGTTATTTTTTTGCATCTTAGAGATAAATGGCAACCACCAATTTGGCCTTCAAATCTTCCAAAACTAGCTATAATATCATTTTGAATTATTTCTTCTTCCTGTACCGGTAGAGCCATAGCCCTGAGACAAAACCAAACCCAGTGAAGTTTGAATATTAAAAAAATTCAAATTTACAAGAAATGAACTCATTATGGGGAAAAATGTAAAAAAAAAAAAAAAATCCTTTTCTTTCACACAAAGAATGTACGAATTACTACAATACAAAAATTACACAATCAATATGGTGAGAGAAGGGAAAATATGGTTGTTTTTTACTAGCTAACTGATTCATCTACGGCGTTGCCTAGAGTAACCAGGTGAACCGACGGATTGTGAAGAGCCTTTAAATTTCCTGTTGGGAGACTCGACTGTTCCTCTAAAAGAAGCATATGCTGCTTTGGCCGATTCTGGCACTGAATAGTCTAACGGAATCGACTCCACAAAGCACGCTGTGTTAATCCTGGTCCTCTCCAGCTCTGCTTGTAGTAGCTCTGAGCTGTACTGCTGAGCAAGAGCCTGTGCGTATTTGAAACCATAATGTATACACAGGGACGATCAAACGTAAGGACAGCAATTAATAGATTAGTATTAAGATAAAGCACGTAATGATGGAATATATGATTATGAGCTACGATACACAATTATCTATGTATCTATTGTATGTATCATGGGTTCCAATCTCACAGTAGGCAAGTTTGTCGTTCGTGGTGTCAAGTGAAAAACGGGTTGTACTTTTGTCCGCTTAGTTGGTTAGCAGCTCTTTCCCCACCTCCGCAAGAGCAGAGGCTAGTATCATCATCGCTTGTACGAAGAAGTAATAATATAAAAATAATAAATAATGAAAAACTATCAAGTGATATTCTACAAAGGTTAGTGTTGACTGTTGAGCGTAATTATGTACGTCCATTAAAAGTTTTAAACATTTAACCCATCGTTCGGTGCGAGTTTTCATACTTTCCAGGAATCCTAACATGGTAAATTCACATATGACGTTAACTTCATATGTTCTTGAGTTTAATCATCGGATGACAATTCCTTTGCTGAACATGTAGGTACCAATTCACATATGAAGTTTCATAATGCATCTATGAATCAGAATCACCCATTGTGAATTATTTCACTAATGTTCAAATTGATATGTGAAATAACAAATTATTTAATTTCTGATTCCAATAAAACACAAGAACGCTAAACAAACACACACTTGCCCCTCATTTCTTTGAAGTTTTTGTACTTTCAGACTCATTCAGTTCAAGTTTTGGTAAAGGATTTGGAATTTTAGATCCAGGAAGGCCGTTTCCTGGCATTTAACTTACCTTGCCAATGTTTGGTTAAGACTGGAACTTGTCTTTGCTCACATTGAAAATAACTTGCTACTATATTGCGATTTCTGTATTGCATGGTGTACAGGCATATTGGAGTAGCATTTTTGTGTTACCTAAGAGTTTGCTGAAGGATATTGATGCTGTGCTTGGGAGGTTTGTTTGGAGTGGGACTGAATTGAAGAAAACAGGTACTAAAGTGGTTTGGATGAGGTATGCTATCCAAAGATCGAGGGGGGCTTGGGGATTAAAAAAAAATTGATTGGAATAAAGCATGTGCGCTGAGACATTTGTGGGATTCTGCTCGAAATAAAGAGACTGGGGGTCAAGTGGTGTCATATGTTTATATTAAGGGCAAAGAATTTGTGGGTTGGTACTTTACATGGTGACCAACCTTGGACCTGGAGAAAACTTATGATGATGACGATGAGGATGTTATGAGCAAGTTCATTAGATATAGCGTGGGGGAGACATGGACGCATGGATGCGGATGGACAATTGGCAGTCTATTGGATCTCTAGTGAAAAAATTTGTGGGACCTGGATCATCTATGATGCTGGATGTCATAAGCAAGCTAAAGTAGAATTTTATTCTCACTATTGATTGAAATATACCTTTCCCCGTCTCTAGGGACCTAACTTCTGTTAGTTGTTATATGCCTCTACATAGGCCAGACAGAGCAATCAAAGAGAAATCTGTACGCACTCTGACAGGTAATGGTGTTCATTTGTTGGGTGTTGTGTAAAGATAAGCTCAGAATAAAAGATAGGTTGAAACGATGGGGTGTTGTAGATGATGATATGTGTGTGCTGTGGGGGAAATTTTGAAAATAAGGAGCATCTGTTCTTTAACTGCTGCTACTCTAGAAGGATTTTTTTTTTCCCATCAAGTTTCATAATTCATGTCAAGAGTTTGAATGAACCACAAGCGATTCATTAGATAGTTAATCCAACCTAACATGTTAAATCACCAATATCTGATCTCAACAACATAGAAACACAAAAGAGCTAAAAATCTAGTTCCCAGGTAGAGCGAGTGGGTTAGCCTAGTGGTAAAGGCGCCCATCCGGATCCCGGAGATCCCAGGGTGGGAGCGTATTTTTGTTATTTGTATTAAAAGGAAGAGACTTAGACCATCCTTTTATTTAAAAAAAAAAAATCTAGCTCCCAGAATGTCAGTAGTAGAAGCAAACCTACTGTTTGAGCATGTGTAAGAAATACAAAAAGAATTAAAATCAAAATGATGAAAGTGGGACTCTTAATTTGAATCAGAGAGTATGTGGTATTAGAAGATGGGACTGATGCTTAATAAAGAAATTAATCTAATTAACCAAAGTAGTTAACAGTGTTCTAAAAGGTGGCTGCCAGGCGCTTGGCGCACTTGGCTGATTCTTTCCCACATTTTTTCCTAGTGTCTTTTTATTTGTGTTTGAATTATGACAAACACTTGGTTGGAAAACTTTCAAGCTTTTTTAGAACTGATGTTTGGTTTGTTGTAATAAATAATGTAGGCCCCACCACTTCGGCTCAAGCCCCACATGATTTTGCTTTTATCCCCAAAAGACCTCAAACTAGGTTGGATTAGCGACCACAAATAAATTCACCTAACCCAGGCGATGTGGGATGAAAACCTACCACCAACTATTATTACCACACCAGAGCACAAACATTATCCCGCCTGCAACACTAGAATCATTACATCACCCCCCCCCGGGGCCCAACGTCCTAGTTGCACACTTTTTTTTTCTCCCTTTATAAAGAGGATCAATAGTGTTTCTACACTTCCCCCCTAGTGGGACTCAAACCCATCCCCTTGGGGATCGGTGGGAACTTACCTACCACTAGGCTATCCCTCATCCCCATAAAAGAATGTCCTCATTGCACACTTCCGGCTGGGTTTCCCCTCTGATATTGTTCTATCACGACCGTCTGACCAGCAAGATATTATGTGCCCTGCTCACCAGCCCACACAGTCCCCAAAAGGCCTATTAGTAGGTTGAACTAGTGACCACAGATACGTACACATATTTTCACCTCATTCAGGCGATGTGGGATGAATCCCCATAGTGTAGCCTGCCAGCAACTACTACAGCCACACCAGGGCATATACATCCCACCACTACACTAGGGTCGATACACCTCCTGCCCCCGGCCTTCCCAGGCAAAAGATAATTAGAATCAGTTGTTAAAGCAAGACTTATAAGTTGAAGACAGACCTAGAGAGCACAAATTAGCATGTTATAAAAAGGTACATTATAAATAGAAGGGAATTTCTTACAATAAGGTCATCTGGTGACACGGTCATCCCATGCTGTCTGTCATCCGCAAGCACATCATCACTTCCACGTGTTGCCCTGCGGTTATGACTTGGACTCTCAATCGACTCACTCACACTCTCTGTCGCTTTCTCCAGTAGTACACCTTGTAAAGACTTTAGGGACTCGCTCGCATCAGATGTAATATATGGATTCAATATCGTCTCAAAATATTCAAGCTGCATATATAAATGCCAATTTGTTATCACAAAAAACAATTGTATCTGCTAAATGTCACTTAAAAACACAATATATTATACAGAAAATTGTTAATTTTTGTCTATTAAAAATTGTTCAACAAGATAATACATATGATTGTGATATACATTATTTTCTGTTTACTCCGCTACAACATTCCTTTTCATATGCATGAAGAGTAACCCAACGTACAATATGGCGTTTCAAGAAAAACAAGTTGCAGTCAAGAAGAATCTAATTTTCAAGTACCCACAAAATGACTTTTTAATGCAATTTAATCAGATGTTTACGATGTTTTATAATCAGATTATCCTTTTTCCCAAAATTAATCAATTGATCATATACGGAGTAGTACTAATCCAATCCATTAAGAATCCAATCTTAATAAGTACATTAAGAAGAAAATAACTAAGAACATTGTACCAAGTGTTCTCATTTTGTCATATTTATCTCATGGTTATTGTTATACTCATTAATATCAGAAGAAATTTATATATCAAATATCTTTTCTTTAAGAAAATACGAAATTCATTGTTATGAAATCTCAAATTTAATAATTCAATCTTATTATATTTACAAATAATAACGTTCACCCATCCTGAAAAAACCTCAATATGGATTAGTGTTTATATGATCCAATATGAAAATGGTCACATACTTTTTTTTTCTTTAACAAAGATCCAATTCATTGACAGGCCAACCTATATATTAACGAGACAAACAATTTTAGCAAGAGATGAAAATCACATTCTAACCTCAAGCATAATCTGACAGAAACCATTCGTATCCAATGACCTAAGATCTTTTTCTTTGTTTTCATGGAAAAGGCTGAGCAAAGTATCGATTAGACCTTCAACAAGTATACCAAGTGTCTTATCCAACAGGGGCTTACAACCAGCGAAAACCTGCAATGTGGAATTTTACTTCATCTTCACAAGTTCGACATTGAGCAAAAACAATTAATCACTTAGCCAGGTTAAAGAATAATACTCTTAAATCTAACATATACAACATTAAGGGCGTGTTTGGTTCAGTTGTGAAATAGTTTTGGGCTTTCTTTACTTTGTCCCCTGTTCTTTATGGGAAATTAGACTAATTTAACGCCCCCCCCCCCCCAGCCTTCCCCTGTTTTGATAATCGCCAAACTTTGCCCCCTGCAATGTCTAATTGTTTTGACATAATCGTTTGCCTTAACCCCTTGTTGCTACGTTATTCTTTGAGATTCCCCCGCACAGAAGGGACAAAGTCAAACGAGTATGAGAATAGGGATAAGTCTAAGTCCACATATAAAATAGGTGGAAAGGAAAAAAAATTAATAATAATAATTACCTAGGTGAAATGTAAAATGGCAAAAGCTAATTACGCATATTCGGCATTGAACTTATGTTCATTACTTCTGTTCAAAATAGCATAATCTTATGAACAAAAGTTTTACCCTAAACAGGTTATTGCTTTTCACCATTGACTTTTACCATCCCGATTCCTGAACCTAGCAGACTATATATGTGCAGGCTTAATGTACCAAATCTAGCAAAAGTGTGACCTAGCAAGAAAAAGTATAAGTACCTCTGCATGCACAGCTACTAGAGTGTGCAATAATTCTACAGCTGCATCCCGCACACCCTGCAAAGGATAAGCATCTATGGTACCATTAAGAGGAAAATCATGTCGTTAAAAGACCCAAGTAAAATATTTTACTAATCCCTTACTTTGACTGCAGGTGCTCCTCCCCATTGAACTCCAGCATCTAACAAGTAGTTAACGGCAGCTGTTCTAATAGAATTAGCCTGAGATTGAGGAGGATTGAAAAATTATGTGAGGCGCCTCAGTTAGTATTGGTATAAATCTATTTGTGAAATGGCATGCATAAGAATTTGGCAAATGTTTATGCTTTCATGCCAAGAAAATTAAATGGAAAACTCAATTTCATCAATCACTCACAACCAAAAGTACTTGCACCCCATAGTTGTTAGAAGCTAAAGGCACACCAAGGCTCCAAGGTCCCTGGAGCCTAGGCGCACCCTTTTTTGAAGTGAGGTGTACAAAAACTCGAAATATATGTTATAAATTATAATCATAATTTATAACAACTACTCTGATGTCATATCATCTAGAGCAAAAAACCAATCACCAAATTAAGATGTAGGCACAATAAAATAAAATCAAAGCCCATGATTGTTAAAAAGAAGAAAGAAAAAATGTAGCAGTGTGACTGCATGAGGGTGTTGTGAATTTTCTATTCAAGTGAGGGAAATTCTGTCCTTGCAAATTCAAGCAGGTGACTCTTGGAGACTAGGGTGATTGTGAGCTGTCTTTTGCTAGTGTCTAGGTGAGGTGTCAGCCTTCTAGAATTACCGAATAGGGTGAGATATTTCTTTTGTTTTTGTTTTTTTTTCTTTTCTTTTCTTGTTTCTTTATTTCTTTTGTTTGGGTACTATATATATGTAAGGAAGCTTATCTTTAGAGGCTATGAAATGAAATATGAACTTTCTTATGAGTAGGCTCTGTAAGTAGATCTTCAGAGAATTAACTACCTTCCATTTTCCAGCTTAACCTCATTCCATTCTTCCATAAACTCAGTTGTACCCCTGTAGATCAGGTGTACAACAAAAAGTAGGGGAAGAAAGAGAAGTACCTGTGAGTAAAAGGTGTTGATGAGAAGAAAGAGGGAGAAGCACGGCATTGAGGAGAAGAAAGAGAATGAGATGATCGACTAGGGTTTCAAAATTGTTTCAACGGGTTTAACACCCAAAAGGCAAACGACTACGTTTTGAAGGGGGGGAAAAGTCAACATTTGAAAAAAAAGCCTGGATTGAAAAAGCCCTCGCCTCGCCGCGCCTGGTGCATAGGTCCGTAAAGCGTGTGCCTTGTTGAATGCGATGCACCTCTTGGTAGGCAACTCCCTCCCCTAGCACCTAGGCGCGCTTTTGACAACTATGTTGCACCACATACATCACAAAACCTCACCGATTGGCGCACACTTGAGGATCAGTAAGGCGCTCTAAGAGATCTAGATAATCCAAGTTTATATACATAGCAAATTTATCATTTCTCTGTGCTTGGTCAATGAGAAGTTGTTCCCCTAGAAAAGTGCCGATTTGGCATTATGTGGACCCAGCCAAGCTATCTATATGAAAGTTCAGATAACTTTAGACAGTCCAGTTGATATAGCATTTATTAATTCATGAAAAAGCCAACCAGAGTGTTCCGAATCAGATGATGCCCCATAGCGATGGTAATTTCCAAACAATTTTTCTGATTTGGCAACAATTAATAGAGGGGAAAACAAATCCATACAAATCCAAATGAAATGCCAATATTTTCTACTGCCATAAGGAAATCGATCTAGTAAACGCCTCACAAGAAAAAAGCCATGAGAACATAGCTGTGGTCAGATTACACGTCTGTAAGAGCAAGAATTTTTTTTTCCAAGCAAATTGAAGACATACTTAATTACCTTTGCAATAGTATATTGCGAAAGAACCTTTTCTTCAAGACCGGAGAAAGACGTAACCAAATCTTGCACATCACTCTCCTCTTCATCTTTTCCCCTTGTGTTGCAAAAAAAGACATGTCTCAAAATAACATATAGTGAATAATAAAACTATACAAAATTCTCAAACAACCAAATGCTATATTCGCGAACCAGGTAACCACCCATTAAACAAGTTAACAATTGTGAATACCTTGCATAGTTGAGGGCACATGACATTTTAGCCCAAAAGAAACAAATTAACTATTAAACTCAAAGTTTTAACCAAAGTTTTCCTCTTTCTTGCGCTAATTTTTGTTTGATTTAGTTCAGAGCGTGTCAATTTTTAAGGAATAAAACAAATCAGATAGTGTCATTCATCAAGTAAACATGTCGTGTATGAATTTAATTTTTTCACATTTATTAAACGAATTGTGTATGACTGTATGAGTGAAGCGTTTTTTTCGCCCGACTCAAAACCAGCATGAACCCGACCCACTGCAAGGTCTAGGTGAGGTAGTGACTTGGCACACTAGTATGGATTAGAGGTTTAGCAAGGTCTTGGGATCAACTGTTCCCGCTTGAATTTGGTTGCCCCTTGTGTTGCTGCCATGTGCACTTTTATAAGTAGAAGAAGCCACTGCTCCTTAGACCACTACCTAGCAGATACTTAAGCTTTTAAGTGAGAAGATGACTTAACAAATGGTAATAAAAATGATCAAGACGAGCCTACCGACAGGTTAGGTAATGAGAAGGAATTTGATACATTTCACTGATGCAATATGTTGATATTAGTTGACAACCCCAATAAAGATCTAAATATAATCAAGGGAAGAAAAAAGACCAAGGATCTGTCCACCTACCTAGATTGCAGCCATATAGCTTTGTATTTATGGTACAGTTCACGGGAAAGTTCATCTTTGCAATACCCAATATTACTCAAGACCATCAGCAGCTGTTGATGTGGATCAACTAGACTTTCAGGGTGAGGATCAAATGATTTGTCTTGCGGATCAAGATGATACCCATTTTGGAAATATGGACTTTCTTGATTTGATCTAGTCTGGCCAAGCTCACCTCCAATTTGCTCCAAATGACCTGATTAGGGCAACAATGTACATAAATGATTTGGTGCTACATTTCTAACTGAAATACTGCTGGACAAAATATTTGACGAAGTAACTCATCCACAATACCAGCAAAATCCAGCAAACAGTTCAAAAATGCAAGTCTAACAGATTCTTGAATTTCTTGAAACTGCACAAACATATCTTCCGACTTTGTAGCCTCGCTCTTTAAAGACTGAGTCATCCTGGAAAAAAAATACAGCAAAAAGTACTCAGTGTACAAAAGTAAAATACATAAAACGTGCGTAACAAGAATAAAAATGTTGCAGTGCAAGCCCCACAACCTAAAAAAATTTTATTCCATGGAAAAAGCGAAAGGTAATAACATCTCACCAAATCACTCATCTCTTTTTCCAACTTCTCGTAAATTAATATTATTATTTTTTTTGGATAGGAAACGATAAATTGATTTTCACGTAAATTTAGAATTGTTTTCAATCATTTTCCAACTTTTTTTATCAAACACGCCCTAATATCTTCTTTTCTCAAAAACAAGGGGGAGAAAAGTTCCAGATTGTTACAACTTAACCCCATAATAAGGAAAAACAAACCTTCGTACCACTAAAATAGAAAAAATACTGAAGTTCTATCTACTAGGTAGAAACACCCATGACCCTGAGCAAAGAGTGGGTGAACCACAGAAAGAATCCGCAATAGTTGGAACACACAATTGCATCCCGGGTTATAGAACACCATGGTTGAAAATTGAGATGACATGTACATTCTTACTATATTCAATATAACGAACTGAACTCTCATGACATTCTTTAACCTACTTATTTCCTGTATTAATTTGGCAAAAACCGAAGGTCTTTAGCAGCTATAACGTAAAAAAAAAAATGATTAACTGATCTAAACTGGTTTAATTATTTTCAAATTAGTACTCCCATATATTTCTGTAAATAGTGAAGCACAGAACTTACAAACTAATCTGGTCCATTGCTGAACCTATAATTGAACGGAATGCCAGAGGCAAGGAAGAGATTGTATACGGAGACTTGTTCCTTTCAAGAACAGATACAGGGACCCATGACTCATCTTTTGCTATTTCTTCAGTCGAGGTACGCATCCATGAACAAAGCCTTAGTATGTAAATTTTTGTGATCTCACACTGAAGGGTTCGCAAAGCCATAACTATTGATCACCAAATAAACAGTCAGGAAAGTTCGAGAAGCATTGATTAACCGCATCAAGAAAGAAAGGATGTTTAGATACCAGCGATTGGAGGTGCAGCTTCTTTTGCTTCAAAAGCTTGGCATGCTTTAGATATTTCCCGTATGGCATCACTCATGTATGGGTGAAGAATATTTGATTCTTCAAGATCATGGAATGTGCTTTGGACCTGCAAGAGTAACAGAACGACTCGTTGAGGTCCACTTTCTCCCACCGAACAAATCTCATAAAAACAGAGAAGTAGCTCTCCCTCTCTCTCAAAATGAAGTTCTAAAACAAACGTTTTAACCTAAAGCCCATAAAAGGGATGCATAGGAAATATTGAGATTCAAAAGCTATGAAAATGTGATTTTTTCCATTTTATGTTTGGGAGAGAGGGGGGGTCAGAGAGAGAATCCACCATATGCCCAAGTTAACAATTCACTACTCTAATAAACATGGTGTGTGGCACTTGAAGCCAACTAAGTTGGCCTCCCATTCAAAATAGATAACCCCAGCAGAAGTGGAAAAATAACAGCTTCAGAAGAGACCATACTTCAACCAGAAATTATCATGTACCATGTAAAAAAAATTATGCCAATAATGAAGTTAAGATTAAAATAATAAAAAGGTGCCGACAGAACTTTATATTTTACACAGTAATGTAAGAAATTGTATGTACCTTGGATTCATAGGCGGATATAGTATTGCGTACCATTCCAGCAACTTCATCAAGAGAATGTGCAGAGTACTTCCCATCTCCCATTTTCTCCTCAGTTTTATTAGCAGAAGTATTGGCATTTGATTCAGCAGAAACTTGGGAGGACTAAAACAGGACCAAATGAGAAAGGGGGAAGAAAGATATTGGAAAGAGTGTTACAAGTATTATTATATGAAGGGAAAAAAAAGGCTTTGCCCTAACCCGATTTTCATAGATGCAAAAAAACAAATCGCAAAACGTTTAACTACCATAAGAAAGTATGAAACAAATGCATGCAACTGATTCAAATTCAAGCTGTAATATGCATGTGCTATATAAGAAGTCTGATTCCCAAAACAGAAATCCTGAATGGTCATATCTGAGAGACAAAGAGCAGTCACCATGTCCTGCCAGAAACACAATACTTCCCACTGATATCGAGTCAGAGGAACATGTTCTATCACAAAATATACAACACTGAGGATCACCATGTCCCACAATGTAACTAGTGCTAATGGTGTTGCTTAGATTTCGGGCTACACACCTCTGGCTCTAGGGTCTAGCCAGCTCAACACTTTACTGACCCATCAATTGAAGAAGAAACCAGGATAAAGATAAACATACATGCGTGTGTATTTGAATGCCTAGAGCTGCATGAAATAAAATTTTCCAGAATACCTTAGCAAATTTGCCACTGAAAACAGAAAGGGCTACTCTCCAGAAGGCCGGAATGTGATGGATAAGTACGGCAGTTAATCTGCGAATATACCTTCCTCTAAGAACATCAACTTCTTCACCAGTCAAATATTCTGGTGGTGAATCTCCCAGTGAATTGATGCTATCAATAGAGTAATCGACATCGGACTGATGGTAGTACATGAAAAAGAAGTGCGAAACGTTATGCAGTAATTACTATTAAGTGATTAGCTTCCAGTAATATAAAAATCATATTTTATACTTCTTTGCAGTTGCACTTACAGATTGATTCAAATCTTGTTGCATTTGCCTCCACTTTGTATCAGACAGGGCTTTTTCGCGTATGTCGTTTTGCAAATTTTCCATCCTTGTTTCATGATCTAAGGTGCATTTTTCAAGCAAACCTCGAATTCTGTGATTCTGTGAAGTAAACAACACCAAAAAAAAAGGGTCACCAATGCCTTCTACACTTGAAACCAGGCATTGTCAACTACAATACATTGTTAAAACAAACATTCGTTTGTTTCTTAAAATATCTTAAGTATTTAGCATTGTTTACTGAAATTAGAAGGAGACAAGCTCTTAAGAGAAGAATAAACTTTAAAAATAAGTTTATGGTAAATGACCTTCAAAATGCTTTACCAGTCATTTTACAGGCATCTTCAAAGCCTAGACAGTATGCTAACTGTATATTAACCATAATATAGTGCGATAGAAAGGATGAAACTCCGGGAAACAGATCAGAAACATATGAATACCCACCTGTATATTTAAATAGTGCCATACAGGATCCGAATCGGGTTCCAGCTCCAACAAGAGCCTCACAATATTTTCAAGCTACATGAAGCATCAAATAAATTCAGTTACCAGAGCGAAAAAGGTCTGTTTTTTTTGTTTTTTTTTTTGTGGGGGGGGGGGGGGGGGGGGGGGGGGGGGGTTTATTTAGTACCTACAAATAATTCCGTAACATTTATTATAACATATAGAGAACGCTAGATATAAAAGCCATAAACACAGCAATTACATCAGGGTGACACCGTATAAAAGGTACTGCCCTAATTTGAGAATATTAGTTTGGCATGACTGCAAAAGAAAAATATTTTTTAAATTTTTTGCCTAGAGACTGCAATATATTGAAATATAATTAAAAAAGTATATAGTGACTTTACATTTGTTAGGTCTATAGTTGGATCATCCATGGACTTGTAAAGCATGCCTTTAAACTCATGCATTACTTTTTCAACCTCCTCAAGAACGCGTTTTAGTATTCCCACCTGAAAGTAAATTACTAAATTAAGTATGTTCTTTTAGTACAGAAAGAAACACCATGGATTATATTCCAATCAACTAGCATGCCAGTATTCCATTAAGAGAGACAGGACAAAGAATGATAACCTGCATAAAAGTTGGAAGAACCATAGTTCCAAACATATTGTAACAAAGTACTCAGATATTCATTTGATGGGTATAAATGAAGGGAAATGATAATAAAGCAACCATAATACAGTGCAAAATTAAATTCTTATGTACATGAGAGGGCAGAACGATCGATTTCGCTTTCCTGTACTCTCTGACCGCCAAGTCATATTCACCCTTACTAATGCTCCCACGAATTGCACTAGGCAGGTTGAATAGCGTACGGAACCTCTGAAGCATTCCTTGCACCGACCTAATCTTCTCAGCTTGGGACTACATAAAAAGTTTCAAGAAATGAATCAAACTTGGTGATATTTTACAAGGAGGACTGTTAAAATAAACTACTTTCCTACCTACCTGCCTCTCAAAAAGAGATCCACAAGCACGATTCGCCAGCGAAGTCACCCCTTCAATACAATTAAATAATTGAGTGGTTCCAGAACCTTCAGGATCATCTTCGATCCTTTTCAATTTTGACTCGATATCTGTAGATTAATCAATATCCTCCTTATCAATACACACACATATATGAGTGAAAAATTAATACCAACTTCGGGTGCGTTTGATAGAATAGTTGGAAAATGATTGAATAAACTACTAATTTTTATGAGAAGTTGGAAAAAGAGATGAGTGACTTGGCAAAATGTTCTATTATGTTTTGGGTTTTCCATGGAGTAAAATTCTTTGGGTGACGGGTAAGAAAATCTTTCCATGGAAAATAAAAGAAAATATAATATAATAAAAGATGGAGAATATGTCACCATATCACTCATATTTTTACCGACTTCTCATAAAAATTAGTAGTGTACTAGTGTTTTTCAATCATTTTCCAACTTTTTACAATAATATTTCAACACAAAGAACTATAAGCATAAGAGGTTTAGTGCCGAGTTGAAAAACAAAGACTCACGCATCACAATAAAGGATAAAACATGAATCCCTTGTGTGACCAGATGCTAACTTACCATCAATTGTGGTTTTGCAAGAGACAAAGCAATCGAAATTTTCTTTGACCAATTGTTTTCTCTGTTGAGTCCGTCCTTTAAGATCAGTTTTTATTGCAAGAGCACCAGCCTCCAAATCTGCGGCACTTGTATCTTGGTGTATTCGGGATAGGAAATATTTTGCATCAAATTTCTCCGAAAAATACATCAACTTCTCTGCAAGATTTCATATAAAGAATGTCGTCAGCCACTATGACCATCAAAAAGTTAATAAGCAAGATGAATTGGGTGATCGAATCGACTATATAAACATGAAAGGTCACAATTAATTTCTGTGGCCCATTGTTTACTCCACAGTACCACACTTTCGGAACTGTTTTTTTGAGTGCTTGTACTCCTTAGCATGTGAAATTTTGTATACATGTATGTCTCAGTCAGGGAAGTTTTGAGCCTTTGCTAGAATTCCACAGGTTTCCTATTTTCACATAGGATGTAAAGCTTTTAAACTTCATGCCAAATAAACCACTGAAAACACTTGAGCAATATGATAGCAAACCAAAAATTATATTTTTGACATTGCTTATATGATACCATAACTTGTAGCATACACAATGTCATACCTGGTAAATATTTATAATGTGTAGATTTCTGATACATTTTAAGGCATGTGATTGCTTGAGTGATTAAGGCACATGTTCTTATAAGCAAGCTCAGTACGAATCTCATTTCACAAGTAGTGCTTCTTTTTATGAATTAAAAAGGAGTAATTTATTAATTTCAAGGGCACACCAAAGCATTTTCCAAGTCTGCATCGCTCAATAATATGGCTAGGTATTAAAATATTTTATAATTCAACCAGCTGAAAAAATATTTATAATAAAAAAGTTATTCCAAAAGAAACATTTATAAAGTTCTAAAATTCCATATTTACGGTCACATGAGTATGTAAATGTATCATTTAGTTCAATTAAAAGATTATTAAGTTTATGAAGAAACTCTTAACCCAGTGACTGATATATCTCTTAGACAACCAAGCTTCATACTGTAAAAATTTTAGTCTGCAGAGTGCAGAAACTGAGTAATAAAAAAAAAATTGCGTTACCGGAAAGGCGACAAACTTATAAACAAAACGATGCAATTAGATAATACACCGAGATTCTTGATAAAAATGAATACCGCGAAGGTCTGAATCTAGATAATCCTTGTCCTTTGATGGAGAAGTTGCATTCTCATTGATCAACCTTAACGTTTTGTTGTCTATTATCCTGTGTCAAAAAATTATGAAATTTGGTTAGCTGAAATGATGACACGGGATTAACTGGTGTAGGAAACAAGTATAATTTCGTTATTATCAGTTAGGAAAAGCAAGAAGCTAGGATCTAAAAATCTTACGAATGGGAACTTGTAATCGCAACCATTACGACAATCTACATCTTCCCAGAAGAAAGGAGAATTGTAAAATGGCAATTTCAACCAGTGTTTTAAAAGGCGAAGGCGTAAGCCTAGGCATTTGCTTGTCCAAAGGCGAAGCATAGGCTTCAATGCGGTAAGGCGTAAGCCTTTCGTGTAAAGCATTTTATATTAAAAATAATAATAATTAATATAAAGTTTATAAACATTAAAATAGGTTTTTTTTATTTTGTTTTTTTGGTTATCTTGTAATGAGGTTTTTCAGTTTAAAGATTAAAGTGCTAAATAAAAATAACTTAGGAGGTCTGTTGTAAACATTAAAAAAAAATTATCATCCATTTAATAGACTTATTGGTAAATTTGTAAATATTTAATATACTTAAGGTTAATTAGGTCATTCTCCATTGAAGGTTAAAACCCTTGCACCTCTTATTTACCCCTCTTTCTCATCATTCCACACACAGCCAACATCGTCTTCTTCTTCCTTCTCTCGATGACTAGATCTCCATTTTCCAAAGTTACGAGTACATCTTCACTTCTTCCTCCGCAGCTCCTCTCTCTCTCTCTCTCTCTCTGTTTCGACTTTGTGGGTGTGACGGCGTGTGTTTTGTTGTTAGGGTTTAGACAACTGAAACAGCACAAAAGGCGAAAGCCTCGCCAAAAAGCGTAAAAGGCATACGCTTTTCCTAAAATGCATAAGCCTCGTTGAAAATGCGCACGCCTTCTGAGTATTCTGCTGTTCTCTTAAAGCTTTGCTGCGTTTTTGGCTTGAGGCGCGCCTTATGCACGCATCTCACCGCCTTTTAAAACACTGATTTCAACCCCAAAAAAAAAACAGATAATAAGTAGGGATGTTTTGACTTTGCCCCTGTTCTTAATGCAAAATTAGACTTCCCCATCTTCATTTTCAAAGAATTATGTAAAAATGGGGGCAATGTCTAATTTCTTTAATGCAATCCTTTGACTTAACCCCCTGCTTTTTTCTAATTCTAGGAGATTCCCCTGCATGCAGGGAGCACAGTCGACTAAGAAAAAAGGGGGTAAGTCTAGTTTTGCATATAAAATGTGGGCAAAGTCAAAAAAGCCTTCATTAAGTACGCAGTTTTTTGTGGCACAATCAACCAGCAAAGTTCAGCAAATGCATGAGTTTGATATGATAAAAGAAAATAAAAAAAATAAACTGTTGTGCCAAGAAGAATGAAATGCCTTGCGCCAGAACAAATATTAATAACAATAGAGAAGCTTACCCCAATCCTAGTGGGTCTATACATTCCATTCCACGAGGGATGGAGAGTAAACTGTTAAGCCCTTTTCTAACTGCTGATGGCTTCCGCTCAAACTTTTGAGTAACGGGAACTGTTTTTGTCTCTCGCATCTCTCGAACCCTACGACCAAGCTGCCAAAAAGGTAATACTTTCAATTGATTGCATCATTTGCCACAAAAAGAAAGGTAATTGTTACCATAAAAATAATGTGTGGATTGCTTATCAGTTTGATGATGATAAATCATCAACTGGGAACAAGAAGATAAAAAATATCCTAATGTACTGCATGTTAATGCAACTTAAAAACATTGATTCACATTGAGGAAAATATCTACAGGTTAGAATATTCAACAACTACATCAGAAATATATGAAGATTCAAATAATAAGGAGAAATTGAATGAGATAAAATCATATTTGACTCTGTATTTGTATAGAAATTCTGCAATTAAAATCTGAATTCTGTTTCGTATCAGTTTGGGATTTTATTTCTGTTTCAGTCATATGTTATGTAACCAATTTTTGAAGCTGATCTTATTTTCCTTTTATTTAGTTCTTTCATCCTCGTACTCTTTGTGTACCACTGGATTCACCAATTTATTATTAAACCCCAGTTTTATATAAGAAATTTCTGTTCAACCAAAAAATATAAAAAAGCATCGTGCATAGCAGAAGCCATTGTAATTATCTATCTACATAGTAGCACTGAATTGTCTTCACATTTTCTAATGTTTGCGTTTGAAAGATAGACATTGACTGCAAAAGGCAAGAAGGCACCAACTAGAAAATTGGTGTTTGCTGTCTTTACGGAGAAAATTCTAGTGACTCAATCAAATTGGTGTTGGCTTTATGAAATTTGTTACCTTATTGTATTTGTGTATATATTAATTATTTCTCATCGCTTTCTTATAAGTATGTCTTTACCCGTAAGAACTTCTCTTGTAATGGCAAGCAAGCTTTTAGAGGAACTAACATAGCGAATCAAAGTACATCAAACAGAGAAAGAGACTTGGAGTTTATGTATAAATGCTTTATGCAGACTCGGCAATATAGAGCTTTTTCTCTTATTTATATTTTTCGCCTCTTCTTCACCTTCTCGTTTTCACATTTTTCTTCTTTTAAGAACATAAGACTATATTTGAAACGATAGAACTGTAGACATGAAGTGAATGTGAGGAAATTTAAGACGGCAAATCTCTGATTGCAATTAATTTCTTGATAGGTAATTGCATAGTGCAAATTTAGTGTGAACCAGAACCCACTAGCTCAAAGTTTCTTCCTTCTCGTATTTTCTTCTTGTCTTTGTTTTGGATGAACAACTTCATAGCTATTGACAACTTCTCGTTTAATTCAACCTTTGTACGTGAAATAGAATTGCGGGACAGAAATGCTTGAACATATCGAGATCTGAAAAAAGCTGACTAATTCCAAGTTCCAACCCATTTTTTTCCTTCTTTTCTTTTATTTTTTCTTTATTTTCCTTTTTAAGAGAATGTCATTAATTCCCTCTAGCTTAACCAAGTTGAAATAATCGCTTAGAAATTCAACATACAATTTAGCGATAACATCAGTTTTTTAGTTATTATGTATTTGATAATTATGACTAAGAGATAATGATCAATAAGGCCCTAATACCACAACCAGCCATGAAGTTAAGCTCATTGGCTGCTATTGAATATTCTTCAACCTTCCGAACATCCCTTGTGTCACCATTACTAAAATTCCCTGAAATAACAATCCAGCCTCTACTGCTTTAGAAAGCACATCTGGTGATATGTAAAGACATAAAGAACATCCACATTCCTCATTAAACAGTCAACTTTTCAATTAATGTACGATAGCATGCAGAGTAAATTAGACTGAATGTTCAGAGTCATCCATTAACTACTTCAATTATCAATTGCTAAATTACTCAACTTCATTTATAAGTTATTTTCTTGAGATTCCTCAACTTGCAGGTGTAGTATCCTACCTACTCAAAGGTAAGCTTCATATTCAAGCTCAATTTGGTAATTCCTCCAAAATAGCAAAACCTAACACACTGTTAACAATATACTCACAACTATATATGCAAAAGTAGATATACACAACACACATGTGAGTGTGTGATTAGCATATAAATACAACTATATATGTAAAACTAGATAAACAGAGACAAATACATGAGAGAGAGAGAGAGCGTGCGTATAAATTACATACCTCAGTTTCATCAACTCGCTTCCAGCAATCAGGCTCCTCACCATCCCAAGCCTTATCATCATCCCTACCACCTCTCCCACCGCCGCCGGCTCTGTTTTTCGCTCCGGCACCTCGATCCTTGACATTATCCTCATCGCCGGAGGATATACTGAGCATCTCGAGGTCGGAATCGTCGTCATCATCCACCGCCGGTCTCCTCTGCTGCTGATTCCTCTGCATCGGAGGATTTCTAGGGTTAGAACTCTTAGCCGCCGCCACCGCCGCCGGGGCTCGATTCGCCGGCCTAGACGGTGGTTGAACGTAATTGGCGACCGGTTTAGAGGATTTAGAGGATTTTTGCGAGGGTTTTGTGTAATTGGTATCTCTCTGAGATTGTTCTTTTAGAGCGATCTGTAAAAGCTCGTCTTCATCTAGGTCATCACTGTCGGTCGACATTACTGTATATACAATATAATCTCGATTTATATGTATTTGTATTTGTATTTGTGTATATACAGAAATGAATGAACGTTTGTTGTGTGTAGATTTGTGAAGGTTTTTGAGTGTTGGATTTTTTTTATCTATTTGGATCTGTTGAGAGTGGGTAATTATTGTTTGAATGTGGGAAAATAATTCACGGAGGAGAGAGAAAGACCAAAGGTGAACGAAGGAAGAAGGAAATGATTTTAGTATGGCGCTGGCATCTTTTATTTTTTTTAGTTCGGGACGTAAAACGAGCGAAACCTGTAC
The DNA here is from genome assembly GCA_021464415.1 of Lonicera japonica. Classification (NCBI taxonomy): domain Eukaryota; kingdom Viridiplantae; phylum Streptophyta; class Magnoliopsida; order Dipsacales; family Caprifoliaceae; genus Lonicera; species Lonicera japonica. Next base: position 37,705,922 of record CM038469.1, on the reverse strand, counting down.
CAAGCTGAATTGGATTCTTTGTGATAATTATAATTTAAATTCAAATTCGAGACATTATTGTTGAAAATGTTAATAGTGTCAATTTTTTTATTTTTTTTTAAATAAACAATGTATTAGATCACTAGATTGTATAATAGAAAATAAGTTTAATATTTTATCATAAATTATATGTTTAAACTAGTGTTTTTATTGGGGAATGACAATTAGCCTTTTAATATGATTTTTAATAACAATTGTTTTTATATCTTTAAGTATATTTTATTTAACGAACGTTTGATGAATTTTAAAGTGACTGATGATTTATTTGGAGTGCCTTTTCTTATAATGTACAAAGTTAAAATGGAAGTGTATCAATTTTTTATTTTTTTTTGGTTTTTCACGGGTATCCGAGCTAGCTTTCGCACACTTTAACGAATTTTCTGACCAAGCATTATTTTAACAATGCCGAGAATCGACCTTGAGAGTTCTAAGTCGACCCAAGGTTGTCCCAATGGCAGGCCTTATACCATTGGACTAAGAGGCTTGGTTGAAATGTATCAATTTGAGCATGAGAAACATATTTAACCTTTTTTGTGGGTGAAAAAAATAATGACTAATGTACACTATTATAAAATAGATGCTAGTAAATTTAATTATAACACTAAATTTAGTTGATTTTTTTCATTTTATCTATGCATTATTTGTTTAATAACGTAATAATATGTATGAAACTCGAACTTGCAAGCTTTGGGTTATAAAAGAATACTATTAAATTACTTCTTCATTCACTTAAAATTTACATTTCAACTTATCTACACATGTGTATAAAAAAGAGTAGACACGTGTGCTTGAGTGTCTAATATAATCATATTTTAGACTCTAAAATGTCAATAAAGTGTTGAACATGTACTGCTTTGTTATAATTTATGAACACTAAACACAAAATGCACGCATAATTTATGCATACGCATTATTTCTATACACGTGCACATTTAATTTAGAATGAAAAAAAATGAACCAATGAAAAGTTGGCTTAACAATTAAAACTATTTGGCTTCGAATCTAACAATTAATAAAAACAATGATGATAGGGCACAATAGAACAATCATCAATTAGTATCATAATAACTGAATCTAGATATAATAGATAAACAAACCAGACCTTGGAATTTTTTCCGAGCCTGCGGATATTTCGGACCACGAAAGAATCTTCCAAAAGAGAAGGGGAGCCTCCATTAATCAAGTCAATCACATTTGCGCAATCACTCTCAATAATCGCACCAGAGAAGCCCAACCTCTTTGCTTCAAACACACCTTCGAGTATCGACAATACCTCGGCTATCTCAATATCCTGACAATTTTTGAAATAAAATGATATAATACCTGAGCAATATCAAATTTTAAATTATGTTGATGTAACATGAGTTTATCTAGATGAATAATATAGAGTTCTCACGGTCTTAACTATTATAGCTTGAAAAGTAATATAAATAATATTTTTTCTTGTCATCTAATTTAGTCTTGAGGAAGAAGGCCGGCAATTCTTGTTACAACAATATGAATTATTTTTATTTTATTTATTTATCACATGCGTGAATAAATTGATTTTGCCGAATTTGATATCCTAGCATCACTCAAGTAGCTAGGGCAAGTTTTGTAGGCGTACAAGTTAAACAATTGTATATAATTTTAGTAAAAAAAAAATATAACTTACGCAAGAAATTCAATAATTTGAGTAAAAATAGTTATAACATATGCGAGAGTTTCACATACATAAGCAAGTGCATGTCTCTTGTATAATATTTTTTTTCTCCCAAACATGAACTTAATTTAACCAAAAAAAATTAGAGCTGTCACACCTTAATTTTAAATGTTTATTAGTTAATTGTTAAACATGTTGCTTATTTGGATTTAGGGCCATTATTATTCACCATCTCTAGAATCAAGAACTTAAATAGGAATTTAAACAATTAAAGATAATATGAGTAATTGGGAACATAATTATGTTTGGATTTAGTGTGCAAGCTCATAATTATGTTTGGCCCTAACAACTAAAAAATGCAACTTTTTAACTCTTTTTTCCCCAAATGACAGCTCATTAATGAATAATGATTATATATATATCCAAACAATTAAAAGGTTAACAAATACATACATTTTGTTATCTATGATGAGAGATGTTAAACTATACTTTGATGCAAGAAATTCGTAAAATAGTTCAAAGAGACAAAAGAAAGAATTGTATGCACATGACTTTAGTTTGGCTGGTTCAACCCAAAAGATTTATCTATACAATTTCTCAAAACGCGTAAAGAAACATAAAAAAGAAAATCATATTTTCAAAAGTATTTCACAAATTTCATGATCTCTATTGTATCAAAGGATATGCTTTTATTCTTTTTTTTTTTTCAAGTTTCTTTTCGGAGGTATCTAGATTTTTTTCCAAAACAATTGTAGATAACTTATTGAGTAAATTGTATTTTACCCACACTTTAATAGCACTTTGCCCATTAAATTATTAATTTTAGCAAATTGTTGATGGGGTTAAAAAACTGTCAGAATTTGAGGGTAAAAATAAAAAATTACATTTCATAACCTCCCCTCCCTCCGGCAACCTCTCCCTCTCTCCACCACTTCCTCCACAACTTTCTATCTCTCTATGAATCAACGTCTCGGCAATTTCACAATATCCAATAAAAAGCAAATGAACCAATTTAAGTCCTACATTTTTTGGTCCATTTAAATAGAGAGAGGAAAGGGAGGGATTTAGTGGAGTTGAAGGTGAAGAATTTATGGGTTTTGTAGATGCATTGAGATAGAGTCGTACTTAGCAGGTCATGCATAAAGGAAGGAAGTTGCCGGTGAGAAAGAAGGTCTCCAAAGGGTGGGGATCGCCTGAGAGCTACAGGAGGTTTATGGACAGAGAAGAAAACCAATTTTACATTTTTGCACTCAAATTCCCATTTTCCTTAACCCCATTAGCTATTAGGGGCCAACTAGAACAAAATCAATATTTCGTAGTACAAATTTTTAAAATTAACAGTTTAATCAGCAAAGTACTACTAGGACAATAATAGTTCAAGAATGTAAAATGCAATTTACTTATATCTTTTTCTCTAAACTTAATTTTAGGTCCCCAAAATTTACAAAGTAATATGAAATTATATACATGTATAGTAAAGAAAACATACCTCTTTATCAACATCTTGATTTGAAGTTTTGTGAGTTCTTCTCTGTAAAGTGTGGTAACAACAAAGCAAATATGGCTTTGTAATGAGACTAAAAAGTTTCTCCATCTTGCACTAGCTACTAGATTTTTTCACCAAATTTGCCTTTTAATCTTAATATATGTAATGTTATATGCACATAAATATTTAACTATTAAATCCCAATCTTTTACCTAAATATTCATAGTAGCTATTGTTGTAATTATTAGCCATCTGTGCAATTATTTCTCAATAAAGCACACAATCTATTACCTAATTATTAATCCCATACTCTTAACATTGCGTTTGGACGCTTCTAAAAGGGTAAATATTGCATGTTTAGAAGTATTACACTCAAAAAATCTTGTGTTTGATAAATCATAAAACTTGAAGTGCTACTATGTTCAGTGTACTGTGTGATGATTAAGTCTTCTAAATCACAACTCGAAAGAGATTTGTGCAGATGTACAATGTTTTTACATTCTCTTATGAATGCTTACCTAAATAAATAAGTCTGTCTAGAACTATTGATATATATAGATAACAATGTCAACAACATTTACGAATTTCAAGCATATCTAATAGTTAGTAATAGTATTTGTTCGAATGAAGGGGGTCCATGGCAAATATAAGAAAGAAATTTAAAGGTAGAATGAGTCATTTTTTTGTGAAACAATAGTTTATGTTTTTAATTAGGTTATGAACAATATTTGTTTTTCTCCATTTCTTGTGTAAGATTTATTAGGATCCAAGGTAAGGAAACTGCAAACATCCAATCTTATAAACAATAAAGCCATGTTTGATAACAAAATAAAAAATAATGGCAAAAATAATTCTATTTTGATAAAAATTATAAATTTCTTTCAATACTCAAAACAAGTATTTGAACCTTAAATGGAGGAAAATACAAAACTTCAAAAAAATCAAAACAGCAAATGTGAAACAGTATTAGGTTAGCTAATTGGTAAACCACTTACCCGAATTCAAGAGATCACCTGATTTTGAGTCTCATTTAGGATATAGTGGATTTTTATTTTCGTTATTATTATAATAAAAAGAAGAGACTTAAAACTTTCTTTTTTTAAGAGAACAAAAAAAATAGGCTTATTCATACCAAAATTTCAATTGGTGATTGGAGTTTTCCGAGGAAAATCAATATCTTTTGAAAATGAGAATTCCAAATATTCACTCAAGGAAAAGCTAACAGCAATCTGGAAAAGCCAACAACGTCTCAAGAATCTTCTTGTTAGATTTCGAAATATCTAACCCAAAACCAATTGGCTATGGGTAAAGTAACATCTAGATCTTATATATTGCTTTAGAGGATCTACTTTTCTGATGTGGGATTAATGTCTCAACACGCGCCCCTCACGTGTGGCGTAATTTTTTAGCCTAACACGTGGATTTTTATATTAAGTGACATGGAGCCCGCCCGTGTGGCAAAAGATGAAGACGGCCGTTTTTTGAATGACAAAGTCAATCTTAATGAACCCAAACAAAGGAAATTTATTTTTCTAATACCACGTGAGAAGATATAAAAGTTAAAGAGAAAATTTATATATGTTATTGATTGTGGATGAGTATACAATAGAGGCCTTTATATAGGGTTGTAAGAGGTACAATAAATAAAAATATAATAAATGGAAAATCTTTAATTATGGATATGAAAAAGTCAACTATTTTGATATGGCAACTATGTATGTATACAATATTTTCTAACATCCCCCCTCAAACATAAGGTGGTAAATGAAAAATCAGCTTAAGTCTAAAAACAAGATTTTGAAAGCAGCCAGGCAAAAGAACTCTGGTAAAAAGATTTGCAGGTTGTTATTCAGAGGCGATAGGTAGAAGAAGAACTATATGGCGAGCAACATGCTGACGAATAAAATGACAATCAATCTCAATATGCTTTGTTTGTTCATGAAAAACATTATTATGAGCAATTTGTATAGCACTCCAATTTTCGTAGCCAATTATCGTAGGAAGATGTTAAGTATCCCTATGTCAAAGAGAAGACAACGTAGCCAGATGAGTTCCTGGGTAGTATCAGTAAAAGCATGATATTATGCCTCTTTACTGGAGCAAGAAACAAGATATTATTTCTTATTTCGCCAAGATATGAGAAAGTCACCTAAGAAAATACAGTACCCTATGGTTGAATAATAGTCAATAGGATCTCCAGCCCAGTCAGAATCAGAATAAGCGAGAAGCTTTAATGATGATGTAGATAAAAAGTGAAGACAATGGAACATAGTTCCTTTAATGTAGCAAAAAATGCGAAGGACAACTGCATAATGGGTGGATCGTGGAACGGGCATGAATAGCATGTGCGGTGTCTGGACGGGTTACTGTAAGATAAACTAGGCTGTCAACTATCTGTTAATATAAGGTAACATCACTTAGAGGAGTGTCGTAAAGAAGAATAAGACGAAAATTCACTTCCAGAGGTGTAGGGGTGGTCTTGCAGTCGGTGAAGCCAGCACGAGAAATAATATCATATACGTACTTGGCCTGAGAAAGATAATATCCAGTAAAATCAAACAAAACTTCAAGACCCAAGAAGTAATTCAGACACCCGAGATCTTTCATCTCAAAATGTTGATTGAGATATGGTTTGAGTTCAGTAATTCCCGAAACATCATCCCTAGTGATAATCATGCCATTCACATAAAGAATGAGTGGTGTGATACCAGCCTATGTTGTTCTGATGAATAGCCCATAATCATAAGTACTATAAACAAACCTCAGTTTCTGAATAGCGGAGCTGAACTTTTCAAACCAAGCATGAAGAGCTTGTTTTAGTCTATATAAGGTACGACAAAACTTGCAAACTTAAGATGGGGAATGGGGAAAAACCTGGAGGAGGTTTCATGTAGACTTGTTTTGACAGATCACCATTCAAAAAGGCATTTTTCACATCCATCTGAAAATAGGTCCCATTTTTTGACCACTGCTATAGTAAGAAGACTTCTAAAAGAGGTTAACCTTGCAACAAGCACAAAGGTTTCCTCGTAATTGATACCGTATTCTTGATTAAAACCTTTTGCTATAAGTTGGGCCTTGTATCGATCAATGGACCCATCTGATTTGGTTTTAATTTTATAGACTCATTTGCATCCAATTGCTATTTTCCTGAGATGAATTGTGAATATTCCCATGTTTGAGCATTTTTTAAAGCCTGCAATTCCTCAAACATAACTTGTTGCTACAATGGATTAGTAACAGCTTCTTTATAAGAGGAAGACTCATGATGGGAGAATATAGTGGAATAACAGTGATAATCGCAAAAGTGATGATGAAGCTTTCTTACCCAGGTGGACTGCCGTATAGGTGGTAGAACGGTGGATTGACTGACAAGATCAACAGGTGTGACAACATCAGTGGAATGGTCCGTTGTTGAAAGCTTAGTTGAAGATGGAGTGTTAGATGGCGGTGGACTATGTGCTATATCAGGATTGATGGTGGATGTATTAGGAGAGACAGAGGAAGTAAGATGGTCAGAATCATTGATGGACGCATTATAAAAGATAGGAGTAGGGTGATTAAAAAGCGAAATGTCTGAATCAAGTAATGGCGATGAAAAATTAATTGAGGAACTAGTGAAGAAGAGAAGAGAATAATCTTCATAAATGTGAAATTTTGATAAAGAAAAGAACATTTTATGCTCCTAGAAGATGACATGGCGAGAAATACGAAAGTGTTTAGACACATGATCCCAATATCTATAACATTTGTGTTCGATTCCATACCCCAAGAAACAGCAAAAACGAGACAACGGTTCAAGTTTGAAATGTTCATGTAGTTGAAGTAACATAAAACATACATATCCAAACACCTTTAGGAAGCTATAGGTAGAATAAATTCCATATAACCTTTCATAAGGCGATTGGTTTTGAAGATTAGATACTGAAATACGATTAATTGTATAAACAGCTATAAAGGCTGCTTCCCCCCATAAACGCTCCGGGCACCCATTGGAAACAAGAAGAGTGCAAACAATGTCAAGGATGTGTTTGTATTTACTTCAGCACGACTATTTTGTTGAGATGTACCTGGACAGGAATAGTGAGAAATTATACATTGTTCACGAAGAAATTTAATAAAATTTGTTTCTTTATATTTCATAGCATTATCAGCACGAAAAACTTTGATAAAGTGAGAGAATTGAGTTTGAATCATTCGGACAAAGTTGTGATAAATTTGGCAAAATTCTGAATGAGCATTTATGAGATATATCTAGGTAAAACGGGCATAGTCATCGATAAAGATAATAAAATATTTAGAATCACCCATGGTGTTATGAGGAGAAGAGTCTCAAACATCAGAATAAATAAGATCAAAAGGGTCAAAGGAAATAGATTCACTTTTGGGAAATGGCAATGATGGTTGCTTTCCGAGTTGACAAGGTAAATAAAAAATAGTTTCAGACTTAACGAATCATAAATGACCAGTTAACATTAAGGACCAAAGTTGTTCAACATACATATGTCCTAAACGGGAATGCCATAGCGTGAGTGAAGAATTAGAATGAGAAGTATATGCTACAGTAGAACTTAATGAATTAGATAGGTTTGACACAATCTTAGAAAACTTGAGAGGTATGGAGATAAATGAGTTTAAACATGCGTCCAACCTTATGGCCTATCCTCATTGTTGACCTTAAAGTCAATTAATCTTATTTTGATAATTACAATAAGTTAATATTGTGTTATTTAACTCGGTTGTTCAATGATAATAGCCACTTTAACCGAAACACCTTCCGACCAAGTGTAACGTCAAACCGAAGCAATCATATTTTCACACAAGCCCTACAACGGCCATTCATTCACAAGAAATCAACTTTAGAGATTCACAAGTGATTTACAAAGTCAAATATGATCTCAACATGCCCTACAAGCTAACAAGAACAAGAAAGAACCAAGAGCATCAATCAAGTGAAGATACACGCAAGAAATTCAAGCATCACGAAGACCGAAGCATTTATATATTAAGTGAGTGCTTAGATTTTATGTAAAAGGTATCATTGATCATTTATATAGCTCATAGAAAGCTTTAACCATGACTAGATTGATCAAAACTAATTTTATCCTTGAAAACATATTTTACCGAAAACTAGTCATCTTGAATAATTCATTATAATTTTATATAAATGATTTTTGGCACAAAAACTATTTTAGAAGTCTTGGAAACCTATTTTTGACATCCCCCAAGCATTAAAATCAAATTTGGAGCCAAAATGCAAAAGTTGGAAAATTGCACAAAATCCCCAAAACCAGTGCCATGTAGCCGACTCCATGAAAATGATGGAGCCGACTCCCTCCTGGAAATGTCATGGAGCCGACTCCATGAAGTCTCAGGGAGCCGACTCCCTCAGCAAAAACTAGCCGTTGGAACTTCGCTAAATGTGCAATTTCGGCCCAATTAATTATTTATCCACTACAAACGGCTACAATCTTTTTCCACCTATAAATATGAGTTCTTAAACTCATTTTTAATAACTTGAATGATCATATAAACTCATTTTACACATATCTTCATTATTCAAGTATATAAGCTATTTATTGATCAATCCTTTCATTCTTTGAGCTAATATTCATTGATCAATTTTGATATCTCTTAGTGTGAGCTTCAATTGTAATTCATTATACACGAGAGCTATTGTACATTGGTGTTTGTCACCAAAACTTGTTCAAATCATTTTTGTGAGAGGTGTATCTCATAGAATTAGCAAGAGGGTTATCTTGTGAAAGTATTGAAGGTGTTTTCAATACTTGTGAGAGTGTGTGATAAGAATACACTTGTAGAGGTTTGGTCTTCACCCGGAAGGAGATCGGTTATAGTGGAAATTATCGGGGAACTAACCGAGCGCGGACTAGGGGAACGCCGAACCGTGTGGACAAAAAATCTTGGACTTCGATTGGTTTAATCTTTCTTACTCAATCTCTCTATTTAATTACTACATTATTACTTGCTTTGAGATTGTTTGATTATTTGCTCTTGTGTTGTTTGTTTGCTTACATTCCTTGATAAATTTGTTTAGCAAATTGTTTTTCTTAAATATTTTCGAAAAGTTTCTAAATTCCGCATTAAGTTTTAAAAACCCTATTCACCCCCCCCTCTAGGGTTGTAATCCGACCTACAATTGGTATCAGAGGTTGTACTCTTGTTTTGATCTAACGATCTTAGAGTTTACGATCATGTCTATTTATCAAGGAACCGGTATCAACGAAGGATCTTCCACTACTAGACCGCCTCTATTTGATGGCAAAAACTATAGTTATTGGAAAAGTCGTATGTGCACTTTTCTCCAAGCTAGTGATTTTGAACAATGGAAAGTCACATTAATCGGACCCTATCAAATTACCAAAACCGATGATAAGGGTATAGTTTCACCCAAATCTATTTCCGAATATGATGAGAATGATATTAGGAAAATCCAATTTAATGCTAAAGCCTTAAACGCTCTTCATTGTGCATTGACTATAGATGAATACAACAAAATCTCTAGTTGTAAATCCGCCAAGAAAATTTGGGATAAATTGGAAGTTACTTATGAAGGAACTTCACAAGTTAAAGATGATAATATTAACATGCTCGTTCATGACTATGAATTATTTAAAATGGAGCCTAATGAAACAATTGCTTCTATGTATAGTAGGTTCTCTATTATTACTAATGCTTTAGATCTTCTTGGAAAGGAATACTCAAATGAAGACAAGATCCGAAAAATCCTTAGAACTCTTCCCAAGAAGTGGAGACCGAAAGTTACGGCTATTTAAGAAGCCAAAAATCTCAAAACGCTAAGCATGGATGAACTCTTGGGTTCACTTAAAACCCATGAGAAGGAGTTGGCAAGAGAAGAAGAAAGTGACTCAAAAGCCAAAAGGTCACTAGCCCTTAAAGCAACTCAATTGGGTGATGATGAGGAATCAATGATAGAAGATGATGATATGGCTCTTCTCTCTAGAAAGTTCATGAAATTTCTAGCCAAGAAGAAAAAGTTTCAAGGGAAAGGAAACAACTTTGATCCCTCATCAAGAAGAAACAATGACCGATCTACTCAACCAAAAGTTGATAATGAGGAAGAAAAGAAATGCTTTCATTGCCATGAACCGGGACATTTCAAAACAAATTGTCCGGTTAGAAGGAAAGAAAGAAGAGATAAGAGAGACAAAGCTTTCAAACAAGTGAGACATGCACTCAAAGGGACTTGGAGTGATTCGGAAGAAGGTGAATCCAATGCCGATTCAAGCGACGAAGAAACGGCAAATCTTTGTCTCATGGCTAGAGATGACGAGGTACATTCTTCTTATGACTCATCTAGTGATGATAATTCCTCTATTAATAATGATATACATGATGAAAATGACTATGAAGAACTATATGATATGTTTGAGAAATTGCATAAAAAGTTCAAAAATTTGTCTAAAATGTATGCAAATCTCAAAAAGGAAAATTTGATTATTTCTAGCAAATATGATAATCTTGAGAAGGAAAATATGTTTTTGAAAAATGAAAACATAACTTTGAAGAAAGAAAAGGAGAAAGAGACTCCAAATACACTTGCGTTAGAAAATATCAAATTAAAAGATCAAGTGGATGACCTAACCAATAGTTTAACCAAGTTCACCAAAGGAAAGGAAAACTTGGATAAAATATTAGGAATACAAAGGTGTGTTTTCGACAAAGCCGGTTTAGGTTATAACCAAATGGATAACCAAAAAGATTATAAAAACTTTTTCAAAACATACACACCACATGATCCCACTCATCTTTGCTCCTATTGTGGTAGAAACACCCATCATGTGGATCATTGTTTTTATCGGAATAAATGTTTTCCTAAGAGGATGCTTGCTTGGGTTCCAAAAGGAACCATTATGTTTGCTAACCCGAAGGGACCCAACACATTTTGGGTACCAAAGGAGAAGTTACTTAAAGTTATGGTGTAGGTATGCTTGAAAGCAAAAGGAAGCAAAACGAAGTGGTTCTTGGATAGTGGTTGCTCAAAACACATGACGGGAGACAAGAACAACTTCTTAAGTCTTATTCCCAAGAAAGGAGGGAATGTGACTTTCGGAGACAATGCCAAGGGAAAAATCATTGGTATAGGTAAGGTTGGTAAGTTTTCCGCATGCATTGATAATGTTTTGTTAGTTGATGGTTTGAAACATAATTTGCTTAGTATTAGTCAACTATGTGATAAAGGTTATGAAGTAACTTTTAAATCCGATCGTTGTATTGTTAAAAATGTTAGTGATGATTCCATTCTATTTATTGCATATAGAAATAACAATGTGTATACTCTTGAACTAGATGATTTATCACAACAAGATGTTAAATGTTTGTCCGCCATTAATGATATATCTTGGCTATGGCATAGACAACTAGGACATGCTAATATGGACTTAATTCATAATTTGTCTAAGAAAGAGCTTGTTAGAGGATTACCTCAAACCAAATTTGCTAAAGATAAAATTTGTGATGCATGTCAACTTGATAAACAACATAAATCTTCTTTTAAATATAAGAAAGATATTACTACATCTAGACTTCTTGATATGTTGCATCTTGACCTATTTGGTCCAACTTCGGTTGCTAGTATGGGTGGTAAATTATATACTTTTGTTATTGTTGATGACTATACTAGATTTACTTGGGTGTTCTTTCTTTCTCACAAAAGTGAAACCCCACATATTTTCGCCAAATTTTGTAGAAAAGTTCAAAATGAAAAAGGTGTTTCTATTGTGCATGTTCGAAGTGATAGAGGTAGAGAATTTGACAATGTTGATATTGAGAACTTTTGTGATGAGCATGGCATTGATCATAATTTTTCGGCACCTAGAACTCCTCAACAAAATGGTGTTGTTGAGAGGAAAAATAGATCTCTTCAAGAGATGTCTAGAACCATGCTAAATGAACATTCCTTACCGGAATATTTGTGGGCGGAAGCCGTTAACACCGCATGCTATGTGATTAATCGTACTATTATTCGTAAAAAGCTAGATAAGACTCCTTATGAGTTATGGAATGACAAGAAACCTAGTATTGCATATTTTAAAGTTTTTGGTTGTAAATGCTTTATTTTAAATGATCGTGATCACTTAGGAAAATTTGATGCTAAATCCGATGAAGGAATTTTTCTTGGATATGCCACCAATAGTAAAGCATATAGAGTTTTTAACAAGAAAAGTTTAGTTGTCCAAGAATCTATGCATGTTGTATTTGATGAAACGAATCCTTTTTCACCCATAGCTTGTTCCGATGATGATGTTGAAATTATCCAAAAAGTTTCGGATATTCAAATTAATGATACATCTAAGGAAGAAACCTCGAGTACTCAAATTCCTCCTAAGGAATTAGAAAATACAAACGAGCAAAACTCGAATGATTTACCTAGGAGTTGGAAATTTGTATCCAACCACCCTATTGATCAAATTCTTGGAGAACCATCTAGTAGGGTTATGACTAGATCATCTTTAAGAAATGTATGCAATAATGTGGCATTTGTTTCTCAATATGAGCCTAAAAACATAAATGAAGCCGAACAAGATGAATCTTGGATGATGGCTATGCAAGAAGAGCTCAATCAATTTGAAAGAAACAAAGTATGGACACTTGTTCCCAAACCTAAAAATCACACCATTATTGGTACGAAATGGGTATTTCGAAACAAAAAGGATGAAAGTGGCATAATTGTTAGAAATAAAGCTAGACTTGTTGCCCAAGGATACAATCAAGAGGAGGGCATTGATTATGAAGAAACATATGCACCCGTTGCACGTCTAGAAGCTATTCGCATGCTACTTGCTTATTCATGTTTTAAGAATTTCAAATTATATCAAATGGATGTGAAAAGTGCTTTCTTGAATGGCTTTATTGAAGAAGAAGTTTATGTGAAACAACCTCCCGGTTTTGAAAATCATATTTATCCGGATTATGTATTTAAATTGTCTAAAGCTTTATATGGGTTAAAACAAGCACCTAGAGCATGGTATGATAGATTAAGTTCATTTCTAATTAAGAATGATTTTGTTAGAGGTAAAATTGATACTACCTTATTTATTAAAAATCATGATAATGACATGCTACTTGTACAAATTTATGTTGATGATATTATATTTGGTTCTACTAACGAGAATTTGTGTAAGGATTTTTCCACATGTATGCAAAAGGAATTCGAAATGAGCATGATGGGAGAGATGAACTACTTCCTTGGATTACAAGTGAAACAATGCAAATAAGGCATTTTCATTAATCAAGAGAAGTATGTGAAGGAGCTTTTGAAGAAATTCGACATGGAAGGCGCAAAGTCCATGAACACTCCTATGAGCTCCACTTTGAAGCTAGACAAGGACGAGAAAGGTAAGAGTGTGGATATCAAGAAATATCGAGGTATGATTGGTAGCTTATTATATTTAACGGCATCTAGGCCGGATATTATGTTTAGTGTTTGTCTTTGTGCACGATTCCAAGCGGATCCTAAAGAATCACACCTACTAGCCGTAAAACGGATATTACGTTATCTTTCCGGTACTAGTTCATTGGGTTTGTGGTACCCAATAGAAAATAACTTTGACTTAATAAGTTATTCGGACGCGGATTTTGCCGGTTGCAAAATCGATAGGAAAAGCACTAGTGGCACTTGTCATTTTCTAGGACACGCACTAGTATCTTGGTCAAGCAAGAAACAAAATTCGGTGGCCCTTTCAACGGCCGAAGCCGAATATGTGGCGGCCGGAAGTTGTTGTGCTCAAACTTTGTACATTAAACAACAACTAGAGGACTTTGGAATTAGTCTTAGCCACATTCCCATAAAATGTGACAACACAAGTGCTATTAGCTTGACCAAGAACCCCATACAACACTCACGTACTAAGCACATTGAGATAAGATATCATTTTATTCGTGATCATGTGCAAAAAGGTGATGTTGATATTGAATTCGTTGGCACCGAATCGCAATTTGCGGATATTTTTACTAAACCACTTTCGGATGACCGATTTTGTACTATTCGACGTGAACTTGGTATGACTAGAGCTTGTGATATCTAGGTTATTCCAAAAAGTTCATAAAAAGAAATTGATAAAGCTTATATTTGAGAATACATCATTTATACCAATTTATTTTTAAATAATTGTTTAATTTTAATTGTATTAACTTTACATGTTATTATGGTATTTAACAAGTTCTTTTATGTTGTATTATGCTTGATTAATGTTGGTTTAGCAAGCAAAGTCTTTTCTTGGTGAAAAATTGACAAATCCATGTAAAAATGCCCATGGAGTCGACTCCCCATGTACCCATGGAGCCGACTCCCTGACCCAGTCGACTCCCTTCATTTTCACTGAGTCGACTCGACAGCTTTATATACACATCTCCTTCACCATCTTCACAACCCTCGAATTTTCTCCATTTCTACACATCTCATGCTTTGAAAATTCAAACCAACTTCAAATTATTACTACATAAATACTCTAAATCATCTATCCATCATCTATACACCATAAATCTTTCATAATCCATCCTAAATCAACCCAAATCACCACTTTCTCTCTCTATACCAAACCCTCATTTTCAAAATCAAAATCTCTACATTTAAACTCAAATTTCTACAAATTTCTTCTCAATATCTATATAAAAACCCATCTAAACCTTATTTCCTCAACCTCACTTCATTTTTACACTCCTAAAAATTCAAATTTTCAAATTTTCCTTAAAATCTTCAAAACCCTCAAACCCACCATTTCACATTTCTATGGCTTCTCACTCTAGAAGAAATACAAGGAGACGTACTCGTGGACCGGAAAATATTCCTCAACCGGGGCAAGGTGATTTGCCTCCTCTCTTCCTCACCCATGAGCTTGAAGCCCGTTTTCACAATGATTTTGCAAATCGAGCAATAATCGAAGGTAAACTCTTCGATCAAGTGTTGTTTTCTGAAAATGATTTACGTATTACGCATGTATTCCGTAGGCAAGGAATCCTAAATTTCTTATGCATAAAGGAGGATATCTATCCTCGATTGGTGAGGCTATTCTATGCAAATTTACATCACCCAATTACCAACGAAGGGGAAGTTGATAAAACCCGTCTTAGAACACTTGTTAAAGGAACTTTAATCACTTTCTCCATAGATGATATTGCTCGTATTTTTGGCTTTGATCGTCAAAACTCTACTATTGTTAATTCAAATTTTGAAGGCATTTTCGGTTACACCCGCCAAAATAATGTTCCTAGTCTTTTAAAAAGACGTTTTAGAAATGTTGGAGGAAATTGGGATGATAGAATCTCGGTTGCTATGCTTACTCTTCATGCTCGTCTCATTCACCACATCTTAACCTATTGCCTTTTGCCACGAACGGGTAGTCACTCCAAAATGACCAATCTTGATCTCTTTCTTACATGGGCAATCCAAAGTTTTCATAAACTTGATTTTGCTAGTCTAATCTTTGATAAATTTTATGAGATCATGAGCCATGGAAATAGAGGACTCGGCTTTGGTATGGTTTTGACTCGTCTCTTCAAGCACTTTGATATTCCATTGGACGACGAGACGGATGGGTATGAACTTTCGGAACATGACATATACTCGGAACGGGTATTCCATCTCATGCACTATCACTTGGAAAATGGTCGGTGGATTCCTAACGATCCAAATGACATAGAACAATCCGATGACGACGAGGAAGATGAACAAGAAGAAGACCAAGAATCCCCACATCAATCTCCTCTTCGCCAACCAAGAGCTATGAACCGCCATGATCAAATCATGGATGCAATCAACAACCTCAACATCAACTTGACCAATACTCGTCAAGAAATGCATCATCGGTTCAACCGGATTGAAACGGCTTTTCAACACTACCATCCGGACTACATCTTTCCGGGTTGGCAACCATGGGATCAACCGCCGCCGCCGCCACCTCCACAAGAATGACTCTCACCTTTTTGATGAAGAAAAAGGGGGAGAAGCTTATGTGTGTTTTGTGTGTGTCATGAGTGAGAATGGTACACACTCCTTCAAATTTCTATGTTTGTCTTTATTATGCTATGCTTATTGTCTTTATGCTCGTTTAAGAACTATTAAGTTTGTTTAATGCTTATCAAGAACTTCGAAGTGTGTTTTATTTGTTTAAATTTGAACTTCACTATCTATGCAAGTACCTTTCATTTCATTAATTACTTGTATAATTTTTATATATGCACCTATTTAGGGGGAGCATATTATTCATATGCTTATATTTTATATCTGTTTTTTAAACACACATTAACTCTATTGTCATCATCAAAAAGGGGGAGATTGTTGACCTTAAAGTCAATTAATCTTATTTTGATAATTACAATAAGTTAATATTGTGTTATTTAACTCGGTTGTTCAATGATAATAGCCACTTTAACCGAAACACCTTCCGACCAAGTGTAACGTCAAACCGAAGCAATCATATTTTCACACAAGCCCTACAACGGCCATTCATTCACAAGAAATCAACTTTAGAGATTCACAAGTGATTTACAAAGTCAAATATGATCTCAACATGCCCTACAAGCTAACAAGAACAAGAAAGAACCAAGAGCATCAATCAAGTGAAGATACACGCAAGAAATTCAAGCATCACGAAGACCGAAGCATTTATATATTAAGTGAGTGCTTAGATTTTATGTAAAAGGTATCATTGATCATTTATATAGCTCATAGAAAGCTTTAACCATGACTAGATTGATCAAAACTAATTTTATCCTTGAAAACATATTTTACCGAAAACTAGTCATCTTGAATAATTCATTATAATTTTATATAAATGATTTTTGGCACAAAAACTATTTTAGAAGTCTTGGAAACCTATTTTTGACATCCCCCAAGCATTAAAATCAAATTTGGAGCCAAAATGCAAAAGTTGGAAAATTGCACAAAATCCCCAAAACCAGTGCCATGTAGCCGACTCCATGAAAATGATGGAGCCGACTCCCTCCTGGAAATGTCATGGAGCCGACTCCATGAAGTCTCAGGGAGCCGACTCCCTCAGCAAAAACTAGCCGTTGGAACTTCGCTAAATGTGCAATTTCGGCCCAATTAATTATTTATCCACTACAAACGGCTACAATCTTTTTCCACCTATAAATATGAGTTCTTAAACTCATTTTTAATAACTTGAATGATCATATAAACTCATTTTACACATATCTTCATTATTCAAGTATATAAGCTATTTATTGATCAATCCTTTCATTCTTTGAGCTAATATTCATTGATCAATTTTGATATCTCTTAGTGTGAGCTTCAATTGTAATTCATTATACACGAGAGCTATTGTACATTGGTGTTTGTCACCAAAACTTGTTCAAATCATTTTTGTGAGAGGTGTATCTCATAGAATTAGCAAGAGGGTTATCTTGTGAAAGTATTGAAGGTGTTTTCAATACTTGTGAGAGTGTGTGATAAGAATACACTTGTAGAGGTTTGGTCTTCACCCGGAAGGAGATCGGTTATAGTGGAAATTCTCGGGGAACTAACCGAGCGCGGACTAGGGGAACGCCGAACCGTGTGGACAAAAAATCTTGGACTTCGATTGGTTTAATCTTTCTTACTCAATCTCTCTATTTAATTACTACATTATTACTTGCTTTGAGATTGTTTGATTATTTGCTCTTGTGTTGTTTGTTTGCTTACATTCCTTGATAAATTTGTTTAGCAAATTGTTTTTCTTAAATATTTTCGAAAAGTTTCTAAATTCCGCATTAAGTTTTAAAAACCCTATTCACCCCCCCCCCTCTAGGGTTGTAATCCGACCTACACTCATAACTTGCCCCGTCTGTGGATCATGCACTTAACAATCAGAAGAAGAGACTATTACATTTAGTCCAAACTCACATAATTGGCCAACAGAGATAAGATTAATAGTTAATTTTGGGACATGAAATGTGGCAATGAGAAATAGGTTGGAGGCTGACACTGATCTTATATGGTTGACATTTAAATGAGAACCATTAGCAGTGTTGCTGGGAGATGGGTGTAAGACAGTGATTTTGTATATGAATATAATAGAATCAGCGGTCATGTGATTGCAGCAACCAGAGTCAAAGAACCAAGAATTACCTGAGGTCATTGACATAGTAGAACTAGATGAGGACAAAACTTATTTAAAAAGTATAGAAAGCTCATCTCGAGAGACAGGTGCAGCAGAGCTTCCTAAAGTAGTTGTCTGAGGTTGTGATATATAAAATTGAGTGCATCTGTGAAGATTCATGCAACAATCATCTTAATAATGACTAGGTCCCTTCCTGTGGCAGTATTTGTATGTTCTTTTACGACAATTCAACAGATCATGGTCAATTTATGACAATAGGCGCAGTTACGTTGAGATCGTTCCATTCAGGAAGTAATTGGATGAGTTTAGATTAATTGATGGTGGTGTTTGGAAATTTAGGGGTTAATATTTAAATAAGTGAATGGTATGGGGTTAATTTAGAAAGAACATAAAGTTCTGGGATAAATATAAAGTAAATAGAAACTTTTGAGGTCGATATGAAAATAACATAAAGATCTGGGGCTAAAATATAAATAACAAAAAAGTCTGGGGTCAAAATATAAATAATATAAAAATTTGACTGACGGCTAACGTGGTGATGACGTGGATTGGTCAACGTTGACGTGGCACAGAGTGGCTTTTAAGGCTGGCATGGCGATGACGTGGCAAGTCAATGCTGACGTGGCTACTGACTAGCGCGGAAGCGCTTGGGTATGGACAGAACGGTGTGGCGATTCTTTGGACGGTGCGTGAGGGAGTGTGGCGTGGTATTTTGGGCTGATTTTTGGATTTCTGAAATCGTCTCAGTGAGACGATGATGTTTGTGGTGTGATTATTGGTGTTTGTTTAGATCTGACAGCGGTGTTTTTTAGCGATAGGGTTTTGATCTAGAGTGGTGGTTGGATTTGGATTGCTGTGGTTCTGGCAGTGGTGATTTTGGAGCAGTCGGTGGTGCAAAAATGGTATGTTTTTATGGCAAAAAGGATAAACCCTCTGATACCATGTGAAAAGATATAAAAGTTAGAGAGAGAAATTGTATATGTTATTGATTGTGGATGAGTATACAACAGAGGCGGGTAAATTACAAGGAAAACCCTAAAGTTTGAGGTCAATTTCAATGTCGATCTCGAAGTTTTAATTGTCCCAAATTAACCCTAAGGTACAATTAGCGATCCAATTAAAACCTTTTATTGACTTCCGTTTAAAACACCAAACGACGATTAACATTGGCGCTGAGTTGGAGATTACGTGGAGCTGAGATGGAGTATTATCCCGCTTAAAACATCACGTGCATAGTGCATAGTGCATAGCTTGATTTGAGAGAGAAAAAAACCATAATATGTGGTCAAATTGATTACATTAGAGAGAGATAGTGATAAAGATAAAACAATCGATGATAAGAGAAAAAACTTTCAATGTGTACGGAGATTCGTCGTCTAAGACCACCAAATGAGAAAGTTCATCCCGATTATGGTTAGTTTTGAATGATTCCAAAGTAAAAAAGTCTTTTTAAAACCCTTGTTTAACTTTATTGTATAAAATACTATACTTTTGTTGAAGAATCTTACTTTACATCCATTTATTTATTGTGTTTGATTATTTTGTGATGTTGGGTTGGGTATTTCATGGTTTTCTCCATGTGTGGTCCCTTGAGTAATTTTTTTTTTGCTATTGAACTTTGTATATATAATGCCGTTTTGGTTTGAAAGTATATATATATAACTATATACTGCTTGTTAGTGAGAGATGGGATGGAGTTGATGTTGGGTGTTAATGTCGAGACTCATTAAATTATTGTTGGGATTCGTGTTTGCTTATAAAGATATAAACATGCATTATATTGTTTCGTGTTTGTCTGGGATTTAGGGTTAAATATGCTTAAGATTGATAATTTTGTTTAGTTGACTTTATTAGTATTCTAAAATAATCTTTTTGGCATTTGTATTTGTTTATTGTGTAATTTTATTTTACATGTGATTTTGATGACTATTTTACCCTAAAGTTCTTCCACAATGGTCACTTTGTGTTTGGCCCTGTTATGTTTTATTTGGGGGGGGGGGGATACACTTTGATTATTGTAATATTGAGTTAATGTTTATGATTGAAATACATGATATAGTGAAGAAAAAAGGGCTTTCTTTCCCTTTTAATTTTCAGTATTATTGTAAAGACATAGATATATGGGTTAAGGTGGAGGGTGATAAAGAACTCATGAGAATGTTAAATAACATGGGCAAAAAATAGTTTCTCAGTATTTATATTGATCACAAACACCCTAAAGTAGTTGAACATATTGTAATACTTGACCAAGTTGAAAAACATGTAGTTCCTAACTATGTTGAACCTATTGAGTCATCTTTTCCAAGGGAAACAACAACGGTTGATGAGGGAAATAGTCTAGTGATATTGATATTGATAGTTATGCGTCCACTGAACTTGAGTCATTCAATGATAGTGAGTATGTGAAATATGACCAGTTATTTGATTATAACATTGACAAGGAAGTAGAGTGGGATGGGTTGCGGGAGCAAGAATGTAAGTTAGATGGGGATTATATCCCTAATGATGAATACTCAAATGATGAACTTGGTAGTTGTAATTCATAAAATGAGGAAGGGGAAGATGGAAAGAGCAAGAAAAAGAAATGGGTAGAATTCAACAAAAATAATGAAATGACAAATCCATAATTCCAACTTAGGATGTTGTTCCCAGATTCGAAAACATTAGCTGAAGCTATAAGGAATCATAGCATTAAATATGGGAAACAAGTGAAAATCATTAAGTGTGAGAAAAACAGAGTTAAAACTATCTGTAAGGAAAGGTGTAAATGGATTGTGTTTGGGTCAAGCATGCAAAATGATCCCACACTTCAAATTAAAACTTATTTTAGTCAGCACACATGCAATAGACCATTTGTTAACAATAATGTAATAGCATATTGGATTACTAAGGCTTATGTAGATAAGATTATGTCCAATCCACAATGGCCCTTGAGTTCATGTCAGGAACAAGTAATGGCTGACCATAAAGTTCATGTGAGTAGGTCTAAGTTGTTTAGGGCAAAGGAAATGGCATGTAGAATGATAGAGTGCATCTTAGCTGATTAATATGGTAAGTTGCATGATCATATTGCTGAGCTAAGGAGAACAAATCCTGGTACCATAGTTCAAATTCAAAAGGATGGGGGTAAATAATAATAGATTGAAGACATTGTACATTTGTTTGGGTGCTTGTAAGAAAAGGCTTTATTGAAAATTGTAGACCTCTTATTAGGATGGATGGTTACCATTTGAAGGGTTCTAATGGTGGCCAGTTATTGACTGTTATTGGGGTAGATGGGAATAATTCTATATTCCCAATTGCATATGCACTTGTTGAAAGTGAGAACAAAGCTTCATTGTGTTGTTTTATAGAATTACTAAAGGTGGATGTTAGAATTGTCAATACCTTTGGTTGGACTTTTATAAATGACAAATAAAAGGGCCTTATCCTAGCTTTAGAGTTATTGTGCCCTAACTCTGAACATAGGTTATGTGTTAGACACCTATATGCCAACTTCAAATGTGATGACTGCAAGGGGCTTTTATTGAAAGATAAATTGTATAGATGTGCCAAAACAACAACAATGACATAGTTTGAGGAAGGGATGTTGGACATGATGAATACTTATGAGAAAGCATTTAAGTGGCTTTTAAAAAGGCCACCAAGTTAGTGGTCTAAAAGCCATTTCAGAACATAGCCTAAGTCTGATATGTTGTTAAACAACCTAGATGAGAGCTTTAATGCTCTGATTCTAGATGCTAGAGACAAACCTATTCTCACTATGTTTGAAAAGATTAGGCTCACATTGATGAAGATGATGCATGTAAACTTTTCTAAGATGTCAAAACAAACTGATCTCTTGTGTCCTAAAATTCAAAGATATTAGAGAAGACCAAGGATGAGGCTTCATATTGCATTGCATATTGGGCAAGGAGTTCTAGGTTCTAGGTTGCACTTTTGTTTGTGACTTAGAGGTTATGACATATGTATGTAAGAGGTGGGATCTTACTGGTATACCTTGTATGCATGGGGTAGTAGCAATGAGAAATGGTGGCCTTAAACCTGAAGAGTTTGTCGATAGATAGTATCATATGGAGACTTACGTGAGGTGTTATGGGAATTTCATTGAGCTTTTAAATGGGCCACACTTGTGAAAAAAAATAGGTTTACCTGCAATTCTACCTCCTATTTATAGTACTCAAGTTAGGAGGAAAAAGAAAAAGAGAAGGTTGGGCATTTAAGATAAGAAAAAGGGTAATGCTACAAAATTAGGAAATAAGCATCAAAACTCTCTTAAATGTAGCAAGTGTGGGAAGTCAGGGCATAATAAGAGGAGTTGTATGGCTGAATGTGCAAGTACAAGTGCATTAAAGAGCAAAGGCAAAGCAGGTAGACCAAGGAAAACAAAGCTAAGTGAAACAATAACAGCAGCATGCAGTGGAGCAGCAACAGTTTCAGCCACAGGGAATTCCAAACTCTCTTTAAGTTTTTTATACTTTATTCTTTTCTCTTTCTTAATTTTGTTGTAATTTAAGTTCATTTGATTATATTTAATTACTAAACTAATATACAAAATCTTAGGTTAAGAGAAAAATATATATATATATATATATAAATGTGGCATACATGGGCAACAATAAATCATCACAATTGAACATCCCATCTCAGTCAAGTCATCTCAATCAAGTCAAGTCAAATCCACAACAACTAGCCAAACAAAGGAAAAATCATCATACAAGTATAATGAAGCATTGAAGAAGAGACTTGTACATGGTATCTAAATGCAATGAACTAGGTCCATCTTTCTTGTTTGTGTTCACCTTAATTTGTGGAACACTTTTTGTGAAGATTAACTACTTTTTGTTAGGTTAACTTATAAAGCTAAAAAGTTGACCTTTTTTTGTTCCTTTAGCACGATAGAAAGGTCATTTTATGTTATGGAAGTAGTTTTTTTTAGTTGGTTTGCTTGTAAATTAAAGAAAGGTCATTTTCTACTAATAACTTATATTTTTTGTAGAACTCACTTGTTATATATGATATGGAATGAAATACATGTTTGAATGTTTATTTGTTTAATTGCTTGGTGTTCGGATTATTTGTTTATAGTCAATATTGGGTTTCATTTGCTCACTTACTTACATTTACACATTTAGTTCAGCCACAAAAAACAAAGCATCTTCATTTCTTAATAAACTTAGTTATTACATAATCATATTCATTCATTACATAATCATATTCATTCATTACATAATTTCGTAGGGCCTATTTCTTCCCACCATTTACTTAAGGTATTACAAAAATAAGAACAATATTATAACCTAAGAAACAAATAGCATAAAATAAAGCATTTTTTCCTTCCTTTAAAGCCTTTCCAATTTAGAAACCTCCTTAGTAATCTGAGTATGATTTGCCTTGATCTAAGACACATTAGTAGATCATACTAATCAAAGAAATTACAGCCAAACTGAATCTGCAATTCAGGAACCTTAGGTTGGTAAAAAAAACTCAATTGTGGAGCAACTATCTGAACAAAAACCTTAAGCTTATAGTGACCTTACCTCATAATTTGAACAGTCTCTAAACCTTCTACCAGGGTTAGAATCAGTCAATGATGTTTTCATCACAGTTGGAAGTCCACAAAAGCAAAAACGATGGTCCATTTTGGTGGTATTTGTTAAAGCTCTATTTTTTGATTGTTTAATGGTTTTATGTGTATATAAGAGTTGATTGTTTCATTTTTAACCTTGTTGTTCTACTATTTGGAATAAAAATGAAGGAAAGAAAATGAGACAATGGCGCCAAAATTATCCCAATCACGTCCTATGTGGAGCGCCAATGTGGATCGCAATTTGGTGTTTTAAACATAAGTCAGTAAAAGGTTTTAATTGGATCACTAATTGTACCTCGTGATTTAATTTGGAACAATTGAAACCTCGAGGTCGATATTGAAATTGACCCCAAACTTTAGGGTTTTCTTTGCAATTTACCCAGTAGAGGTACTTATATAGAGTTAGGAAATATACAATAAATGGAAATAAAATAAATGCAAAATCTCTAATTATGGATATGAAGAGGCCAACTATTTTAATATGGCATCTATATATGTACACAATATATTCTAACACTTCTACTATTTTGTTTTTGACAAAATTACCTCTTTCACAAATAACGAAATATTTGTCTTTACATTATATTATTATACTATTATAATATGATTACATGCAATTCTCAAAATCATGGAAGAAGAATTATATTTCAGTCTTAACGAAACATTGTCAAGCTTTCTCAAATTCTAAGAAAAAACATTTTCCTAAAATCTAAAGAACCAATTCCTTTTTAAATCTCAAACCAAAACATAAACGAAGTACCAAATTTTCATGCACACCCAATGCATGTGCTATTCAATATTCAAATATAAGTAAAGAACAAAATTCAAAAAATAATAAGAAAATGTTGTAGTTGAGAGCCTTACTATCCTTACTTGAGGAGTTAAAGGGTCTGAATCCCGTTACTTATGCTATAATGTAAATATATTTTAGCGAAAGGGAAAAGTGCAAAATTGAAAATAAAAAACCTAACACGACTTCAATAACTACTCAAATGCTTTATGGTTTTATATAATAGCATATAATTAAAAAAAAAAAAAACCAAAACATATAGAAGTATAATCTCAAAAAACATATGTAAGTAGATCTTGACAAATTAAAGAGACTTGACCTCTTCATGCAAATGTACTTTTGAAATTGCTAATCATGAAAAAAAAGAGCAATATATTGGAAACTAAGAGTTGTTTTAATTAACAAAAGTTGTTACTATTAGACCTGAACGAAAGGTTCTGCTTTATTTTCTTTTCTTCTTTTTGAACAGAAATGGGCAAAGATCTACACCAAGTGCGATATGGTATTTCTGAATTTTTTATTTACACAAGATTCATTCATCCCTTTTTCTCTTCGGCAGCATAGAGTGCTTTGATTTCCTCAACATCATCATAGCTACCAAGAAATATTGGAGACCTCTCATGTATCTTCTTTGGAACCAAGTCAAGTGCCTGCCAATATAATTTAATTTCATTCATTATACCATCACATATATATATATATATATGCGTCATTTCAGGCCTATCGAATCGATATACAACTATACATATAGCCAGGGGGATGCAAACTGTTAGGAACCATATCACCCAAAAGTTTAAGCTGTTAGGAAAAGGAACCACAATGAATATCATGCTTAACACCCTCCCTCACGTGCAACCCCATACTTGCACGTGGAGAGCAGATAGATTAATGGATGGACGTGCAACCCCATACTTGTACGTGGAGAGTAGATTTAATGGATGGGGGATGGGGGATGGGGGATGGAAGTACCAAGGCTTGAACCTAAACCTCCCTCTGATACCATGTTAGGAACTATATCACCCAAAAGCTTAAGCTGCTAGGAGAAGGAACCGCAATGAATATCATGCTTAACACAAACGAACCGAGTTGTTTGTCAAACAGCTCAAATTCAGCTTGTTTAAATAACGGTTCTAGCTAGTTTTTTAAGCTAACAAATCGAGTTTAAGCCATGTGTAAGGCTAACAGCTTGGCTCGAGTAAGCACGTGAACGTGCTTAACAAGTCTTATAATCATTTCTAATTTTCTTAAGAAAATTTGTATATGAAAAAGAAAAAACGAGTACTACCTTTTACTCTTCAATTTAATAGAATCTCAAGGTTCGCTATTTAATCCTACAGTTGAATTTTGGGGACCTCTTAATCCATGTGAATATGGATCATGATTTCAGCAACATTCCTGTCTTGGACACCCATAGAGTGAGGAAAAATTACTCGAGAAGAATTGAAGAATTCTGGACCGCTGGTTTAGAATAATATGGTTTAGATTTTGATAGGTAGTCTTGTCTAAACAAGTCCTCACCGGACACCAGAGGTAAACACTCTCTCTCTCAAAATATAAACCATTCAAATTTAAACGAATGATCGAGATTTACTACTATACTCTACGGTGATTGAAATCACTTTAGAGGAAACATGAAATGACATAGTCGTGTGGGACTGTATGATAAATCAGCTCAACCTTATCTTTCTGTATTGTATTTCTCTTTTCATCACTCTAGAGAAGAGTTGAAAAAAATCTGGACAATTAGTTTAGAATGAGATGGTTTAAATTTTGACATGTATTTTTTGTCTAAATGAGTTCTCGCCGAAGGCAAACACTATTTGTCAAAATCTAAGTCATCCAATCTTCAACGGCCCAGTCCAGATTTACTACTCCACACGAGTGATTTCAATCTATCACTCTAGCGGAGCCAGATCCTATGTTGTTTCTCACTTTTATACTATAAAAAACCTTAACGGAAGCTCATTAAAAAATAAATATGATTTTAACGAAATAAGAGTTCAAGTCAATACCCGTTCCTTGCCGGTAAATGCTTGGCCTCCAGCTTGTTCCATCAAAAAAGACATTGGGAAGACTTCATAGAGAACCCTGTTCCACACATGTAATATCAAGGATAATCTCAACTTTATTCTTGTATGTTATTTTATGACACTAATATTTATTAATTTCTGATAATGTTCGTAGATTACATACCGAAGTTTTCCACTGGGGCTCTTCTTATCAGCAGGGTACAAAAATATACCCCCATATAGTAACGTTCGATGGACATCAGCTACCATGCTGTATATGAAAATCCATAAGCCAGCATTAGAAAGAAAGAGAGTTGAACATGGCCATGACTGGATGATGGCCAAGAGTGGATGATACCCATCAGCGCATCGGGTATGAATAGCCGGCTGATAAAGCCGGTAAGTGTAGCATTGTCCAAAAATTGAAGATTTGAATTACGTCAAAATCCACAACTAAGAGAATTGGGCATGGCCTCAAGTGGATCTATACGTGAGATAAGAGGGCCGTTTTTCCCCTTGATTTTTAAATAGAAAAATGGGGTCAATCTTTTAATCAGAGCACATTTCGTGCCCCTTAATTATGAAAATATGCGTGTGTGATACAGACAATTACAATTTTTGTCGCATATTGATTATTTTTTCTTCAAACTTCGCCATCTAAAGTGACGGCTCCTTTATTTTCACCCACTTCCTTATTGCGTATGGTATCGCCACTCCATTTGGTAAAAAGTTTCTTAAAAGTAGCAAGTAAGCAACCTTTTCTTAAAACGCGTCTAATTACAAAATTGAGGTTTCAAAACCTAATTTCTGGGATGAAAATCGAATTACCTCCCAATGTATCTCAGAGATTTTGGCGACGACCCGTCTTTGGGGAACTTGCATTTTTCCACATACGCAGCTGTAGGAGAATCCCAGTTCTTGGCATTTCCTTCGTTCACAGAATATATTTTCCCTTTCTTTGGAATCTGCAGAAAGAAATTAGATAGATAAACAACAGGTCAAGCAAAAGTATCAGCGAATTCCATGCACAAAAATGAAATATCACTTGATGTCTACTAGGCAAAAGTCATACTCCCTCCGTCTGAAATTGACAGTCTCACCTTCTTTTTTGGGATATCTGAAATTCTAGTCCCATTTCTTTTTTAGGACATAATTCACGTGCCATATATCTCGGTACAAAATAAGTTGTATTCTTGACCGTCGATCATATTGAAATTAGTAATTACTTAAAAAGTACCAAAGTCAAAGTGGGACTATCATTATTGGATATGACCTTTTGTCTTAGAGAGACAGTCAACATCCAATGGTTCATATCACTTCAATTGAAGGAGAAGCGTAGACACTTGGCAAAGAGAGACGGAAGGGGGGTCCACAACAAGGTTACAAGCTCCCATATAAATATAGATGGTGGGCTGGTGGCCCCAAAACAAAGCCCTGTGACAAGTGAGTAACAAGGTTAATATGAACTCACCTTAATGTCTGGGTGAGTGAGTATGAACTCCCCTAGAGATGGATCAAGAGTAAACCCATTAACACCTGATCCAGTGCTCAACACAAACTGCAAAATAAATTGAATGCGAAAACAAATTTAACATTATAAAAAAAAAGCAATTTTGTGATGAAGGCTGAAAAGCTCAAGAAATGCTGATCCGAGAACACAAAAGATCTTAATTTACACGATTTGTCATTCTGAAAAACAAGCGTAGAGAGACACAGACAGTGACATTGTGAAATAGATACTTCATACCGTGCAAGAGCTTCCATACATGCAATAGCCAGCAGCAACCATATCGTTCCCAGGTTTCAACACGTCATCTAAAGATGGTTCACCCCCATCTGTTATCATATAAATCCCAAAGATCTAGACGAAAGAGAAGATAACCAATTGATTACTACACTATTAAGGTGTCTTGAAGAACAATCTGTATGGTACAATTTTATTTTATTTTTTTTGATAGAACACCAAATTTATGTGGTGAAAAAATTCATAACAAAGATAATCAGATAACAGGGTAAACGAGTAACCGTACAGTTCCAATGGAAACACCACAGTCAATGTTAGAGGATCCATCCAGTGGATCAAAAACCACACAATACCTGCACAATCGGGACAAATACGTTGAGCACTATCCTGATACCAGTCAGGGATTTGCATATACAGTGACAAAGTGAGATTTTTTTTTTTGGGTGGAGCACCTTATAAGAATTTATATATAAATTTATGTATCTATCATGCAAATAAAAAATTAAGTAGGCATATGTCGGACCACGTCAATAACAAAGAAATAGTGGTAAAACAAAGCAGAGCATATGGTGTTATTTTCGTGTGTAATAGTCTAAATATGACGATTATCGTAGAACCCAAGTCTAAATGACCCTTGGGTTTTTGTGCACTAACGTTTGAGCATAAAATTGTATACCTACTTTTACGGACCACCCTTTTTAGTAGCTCTACATAAGAGCGGCACTAAATCAAATCTACAACGTCTATAGGGTAAATGTAATATTTTCAAAATTTTGGGGAGAACATGTTCCCCACCAATAGCCCACGTATCGCCACCACTGTGCATATATGAGAATTCAAAACAGAGGATGGATGGAGAACTATCCAGCAAAAGAGAGCATTAACAAACACCTTCCGCGGTTAGATGTTTCCACAAATGTTGCTTCTTCATCCTCCTCAGAGACAAGGATGCACTGGTAGAAGATTCACCCTTTTAGGAAAACTAAGAAAAATGAAAAATGACATTAAATTAAATCAAATCAAAATGTTTTTAGTACTTACTGTTCGACCACTGCTGACAAGAGCCTTGACAAAAACTTCATTTGATAGAACGTCCAATTTCTTTTGCTCTTCACCCTTAAGTTAAAACATCACTAAGAAGTTAGAATATGTGTATCATGAAGGAAGAAAGAAATGCTAATGAAAACAAGTGTGAAAGAATGAAAGGGAATTCAAAGTTGTAATTTAAACTTGCCTGAACATTGGTCTCACCAGCAAGTCCAATGAGCTTGGCCAGACCCGCCTGCAGAAGAACATTTAAAGATAAGAACAATCAAAAGAAAATTTTTGCTCCGAATACCACGAAAAATAAACAGCAGTATATATAACTCTTGTGAGTCAAAATTTGATTCTTCTGAACTTCAATAAAAAAATTGTACTCTTAGATATTGTGCATGATTTAAACGAACTTAACATAATAATTTATCTTCTAAAAGGACCGAGAAGGAGAAAAATACTTCCACAGATGCTTTTATTGACATTAAATCGAAGGAAAGTAAAGCAAAGCTAAAATCCAATGAAGGTGCTATCGCAAGGTTGAGTGCATTGTTACTTGTTAGATAACATGTATCATCTCTCTACCTCGGAATACTTTCGTAGGCGGCCATCATATTTGGATAATTGGATGCAGTGTTGCTAGTCAATGAAGCTCTTGAGGAGATAGTTTTTGAAGGATTAGTTGAGGAGCTGAATTCGAAAAGTCTTATTATCGAATTAATCGAGTCTTTTTTTGGACCAAATTATGGAGAGAGATGGGTTTGGTAATAGACAGAGAAATTGGTTTACAGAATTCTTGGTAATTCTGTGGTGATGAATGGGGAGTCAGAAGGAGTGATCCTGGGCATCAAAGTAGTTTGAAACAGGGGGACCTTTATCACATTTATTGTTTAATCTTAAGAGTAATCCTAGATGCACTAAAAATATGCATAAAAAGTCTAAAGGAAATGAATTGTCACTTCATGATAGGAGGAAGAGTGTAATGAACTCCGCCAAACATATGAACCACTCTCCCTCCAGTCATGAGGTTACATTGAAAATGATAAAATTGTAATTTCAGTTTCACAATCCGTTCGGTTCAACGTGAAATATTTTTCACCAACGTGTAAAATTGAGTAGTGAACGTTATTTCACCTCATTGAACTTTGTTCAGCATTTTTGTCTAAGATAACGTCACTATAGTACTTGTATTTGTTCCTAAATTCATAAAAACAAGAGTTGCCCAAACCAGGAGAAAATACTTCTATCTTAACAACATTGGTGTTAATATAATTGACAGAGGTATACTAGAATGGTGTCAAATATCAATCCTAAAATAATATAACTGTACAAGAGATAAAAGGAAGTCCATGACATTAAGATGCGTCCTGAAGATATTGTTTTAAAAGTTGATACTAAAAATGTTTTTTTAGGAGTCGGATGGGAAAGATGTATAACTATACCAAAGATGTATAGGGTTTCTTTTGACTTTGCTCCCTTTCTAGTGTAAAATTAGGTCTCGTGTTTTAAGTTTTTCATGCCTCTACAGATAATTTCAAAGAATTACATAAATTGGGTTCAATATTTAATTTTTTTTTTTTAACATAATTCTTTCATTCTAAGCAAACCAATCTCTAATGACTATGGAAAAAGTAAAAAAGGCAAAGTCAAACAAAAGCCCATTCTCTAAATATTATGCTTGGTTTACTGAAAACTCAGTGAATTATATATTTATTAGTTGCTGAAAAATCAACTAGTACGGTTAATATGAAAATATTGTAAAAGCAAAATACAGTGGGCCTGACTGCAGCCAATATTAAATTAAATATATATATATATATATATATATTAGTTAGAAAAAAAAGGAGGAGGAGGAGGAGGAGGTAAAAAGGCGAAAAAGACCTTGTTAACAGCAGAACAAACGAACTTGCAACCGAGAACAATGTGGCTGAGCAAAATGGAGAAATCTCCACGAGATTCAGGGTATTTGGATTGCTCGTTCAGCACAAACCTTGTTATTGTCATCAAATCCGTCCTGAATGCATCTGCCTGGTGATCCATCCTTCACTTCCGCCTCTGTAACTGACAAATATATGTTGAATTGCTGCTTTTTTTTCTACTTAATTACTTTACTAACTGCTATATATATATATATATATATGAGGAGTGCGTAAGGAGGAGAAGAAAAGGGGATGAGGCTATCGGGTGTCAATGAAGTTTCTGATGACACGTGGCGGAAGCAGGGGTACTGAAGATAACGCCCGTTCGTCGCTTTCTTCTCTGGGATTCGACGGTTAGCGATTGGGGTCACTTTCCGTGTGTTTACCGAAGTTGACATGGTTTGCGTACAGGGACGTTGCGTAAAATGCATACCTTGTTTTATTTATCGACAGAGGGATAAACAAATTAATAAATTCCTCTTAGGTCCCATACTCTCCATTCCATTCGTGTTTGGGTTAAGATCTTGTCAGTTTCTAAACTTCATTTTCTTCTCTCTTTTTTTCAATGATTTTTCCCATTTCTCTTCCTTTGTTTTTGTTACATGATTACATAACCACAAAATAAAAATTAACGGACTATCGGAATGGGACAAGCAAGTTAATTTTTTACTGGATGCATACATAATGGGGGTATATTTGTCACGCATGATTAAAAATAGGATTTGATTAATTAATCATATTCGATTTGTTGTCCGAAAAAATAAGATAAATAAATCATATTATGTGTTTGGCACAAAAGTGAATAAAATATTTCAAATCATATCCCGCGTTTAGTACACCAGACTAGATTGCACTCATGATTAATTATCAATTAATCTCTTTAGAACTGGAAAAATATATACCACCCCTATATGTTTTATTATTTTATCCCATGGTTGCTGGATAACAAAATGAATATAAAAATTAATTTTTTTATTTATTTTGATCTTTTTTTTTACACCTTTTAGATAATTAAATTTATCAATGAAAATTTTCGACCACCCAAAATCACATTAACTCAACTAAAATTCATTTTTTGTATAATATAGTATTTTATTTATTTTTTATTAAATGAATGTATTTATAAAAAAAAACTTTAATTTTAGAAAAAAAAATGTAACATTAGAATTTGAAACTGTAATTAATGTTTAGTTCGTAAATATTGTATGCGATATAGAACTTTTCTCCCAAAAGAGTTTTTTATAAAACTTATTTATAAATAGGAGAATCGTATTAGTTAAAAAAAATTATGGACAACAATTAAAATTGTATATGTTTTTAAAAGAAAATTAAGTTGTATTATATAATATCGGGACTTGTAATCTAGAACTCCATCAAATGCAAAGTTTATTAAATCTTTATCCGACTAATCCTTATCCCGTCCGATCCCACTTGATCTTTATCCAACTGATTCTTGTCCTATCATATCCCACATAATTTTTATCCAACTAATTGCGACTCTTATCATATCCGACTTTTATCATATCATATCCTACATCCTTATTCGATGTGCCAAACACACCCATGGTGCTTGTAATGGTATTTTACAATTCAAAAGTCTATCTACGATTAAAGAAACCGAACAAAATAAAATACCAAAACTAAATAGATTTGTTTCGATTTTAGATTCACTTTTTATGAACTTAAACCAAACCAAACTCCCTAATTTTATGTGATTTTGGTTTTATTTTACAACTATCAATTTCTACGTATCTTATTTTTTGCAAAATATATCGTTCTTTGTTGAAAATTAAGATTTTATCATGTATGGCAGTAGATTAGTTTATAGTAATTATTTTAGATATAGTATTGTTTTATTTGACTTTGGTCAAAACATACCATATATATAATATTTTATTTATGGAGTCTTCCTTAATTAAGCATTTCATTTTCTTTTATTTCATTATTGTTATATTAGGATTTAGGTTGTGTGCTATTTATACCCATCTTTTGGGAGTCTTTTGTAACACAATAATTATTAATAGAATTTCATATTTTGAAATTGTTCTTGGTATTAGAGAAGGTTCCGACCTATGGCACTTTCTCCTGCTTAAAGGCCTCCTACCCGGTGCAAGATTTATTGCTTTTTATTACTATTGCTAACATTTTATTGCATATCTCTAGATGATTTTGCTTATATATGTTTGATGCAGCAAGTTACAAATTCAATGTTTTATTTGTTGAGTGTGCTACTATTATATTACTATGCTTCAGATTTATTGGTGTTTTGTGGTGTACTTGTTCCATATGCCTCTTTTCTTTGATGATGACGATGTTTTTCTGGTCGTCTTTTAGGTTTGTCTCGTTTTTGACATTATTTTTAGTGGATGTTGTTCCTAGTTTTTGCATATATTGCAATGGATGTATTTTGACAGCTTTTATTATGCATGTTGCAGTCAATTTTGGAGGTATTTTTTTGAATGTATGCCAATTTCAAACACAAGAGAAGCATGTTCATTTGAAGGCTTAATGGGAGCAGTTTCTTCATCGATGGAACGGCTTATTACCACAAATTATTTTGGTTTCACACCTCTTTCCATTTGAGGGGAAGTGTTGAAAATCAAGATTTTGTCATTATAGCGGTAAATTAGTTTATAGTAATTATTTTAGATATGGTATTTTTTTTATTTGACTTTGGTCAAAACATACCATAGATAGAATATTTTATTTATGGAGTCTTCATTAATTATGCATTTTTTTTCTTTTATTTCCTATATTGTTATATTAGGATTTAAGTTGTATTTTATTTATACCCATCTTTGGGGGGGTCTTTTGTAACATAACAATTATCAATATAATTTTATATTTTGAAATTCTTCTATTGAAGAAATTTAACTCTAAGTTCTTTGTGCACCAATAATGACTGGGAAGCTTTTTTGAAGGTATAGTTTCCTCCGTTAACATCTTTCCTTGTTTACATTTTTGTTAAACATAATGAGTAAATCGTCGAGTTGAGTTGATGATAAGATTATCTTCCCTGTAGATAAGCTTATTTCTTCATTACATAAAATTATTTTTTGCAACATCTTTTACCAGGGAAGCTAGGGATTGGTTTCAATTGCATTTCATTACATTCTATATATATATATATATATATATTTAATGAACCGAATTACATTAAGATTGTCTAATTTAGTTCAATTCAGGTCTAGGTCTATCAGTTTCAAAAACCGAAATTGAATTTTAAAAATTGGGTTTGGTTTGGATATTCCCAAATTCCACCTCAACCGAATTCGGGAACGCTTATAGAGTAAATGTCCTCCATCTTTCTTTATTTTTTGTAGAATTTTTTTTTTTCGTGACCACCTGAGAGAATTTTTTTCATAAAATAGTAAAAGAATATCTCATTATATATATCGATCAATTCATTTTTTAACTTTTCTAACAAATTAATTGTTTTTCTTATTATTCTTTTTTTATTGTTATGAAATGGACAAATCGCGCTTTGATTGACACAGGCTATTTCACTTTTTAACCCTCCATAAATACGATTTCCCTCTTCATAACCCTCCGTATTTAATTTAAAAATTAATTAATATTAATCTAAAAAACACATACTACATTCTCCTATAATGAAAAAAAAATCAAATTACTCTACCCACCCCATATATTTCATCTTCAATTTTCTTCTTTTTCTTCCATAAATCAACTAATTGCCACCACTCCTTCTTCCCTAATCTAACCATTACACTATCTCTTTAAAATTCAAACAAACACATAAGCTAACAGTTCCATCTTTTCTTATTTAATCTTTTACACGAAACACACAAGTGTTCTTCATCATAAATTCAAGTCCCTACACAGAGTTGCTTTTACGCATCTACTCATATTTACACAGTTTTTTTGCCATAAATGAAAATATACTCGAAACTAAGGAATTATGTGGTATTCATTATACTCAACCCAAAAGAACTAAGTGGAATTAGAGAAATGACCCAAAGCTTAACTTGGTGATAAGCAATCAAGTATATTGCAATAAATATGTTGGTGCATAAAACTAGATGAGGGTAGTTTAGACCAAACAGTTAAATGATTATGATAATAATTGTAGCAAGTTAAGAGAGTCAAAGATATATAGAGGATGCCGTCTCATATGAAGATATGGGTTAGTCCTCATCTGTGGAATAGAGTTAGGAGCTCGGTTTGCTTTGTATTATAACAACTGGGTGGGTGTTACAAGCTTACAAGGTCTCTTTAGATATCTTATCCTCACAAGATTAAAATAGGAGTATGCTTGAGCTACACGAGTTCTAAATTCCCTATGCTTTGAGCTCTATTGTGTGCTTTATAGCTCTATTTCTCTATCTCTCTTTTTGGTTGCTCACTGTTTGCTATTAGAATGATGAATTCTTCTTAGTTGTTCTTGTATAATTCTTGGTTGTTGGGGGAAGTAAATGCTCTCCTAAATATATAATATAGAGGAGACATGTGGATGGAGCTCTGTGGAGCAAGTCCACGGCCATCCCTTATCTCCACCAACTCTGACTTTATTTCTCCATAGATTACATTGCATCAAATGTAGTTGGTATGCATTTAATGAAGGTAAGGGAGGTTCTGTGTCTTCGACAGAGCAGGCGGTAATTTTCCATGCTTCTGTCAACCACTCTAACAGAGTGGTTGGGTGCCATCGACCTCGATTCAGCAAGGAACCTCTAAAGGTCTGGCTCAATAAATTCGGGATCCCCATTATGCATGGAACTTATTTTAGACATTTTCAAGAGCTTTTTTTGAGTGTCGACCTGGGGTTTGACCTCCCAGCTCTTATTCTTTTACCTCGGCGAAATCATCCACGTGTCAGTTCATGATTGGTTCACTGTGTAAAACATTATTTGACACCATTAGAATCAATGATAAACAATTAAGCAATATGAGTTTAACTCGGCTACAAGTAACTGAGTATACCTTCATACACATTTTTTTTGGTATTGAATTATGATGATCTAGATACCCTATTCTATGAGTCTTTCACAGAGATAGAATTCGCATATTGACAAAGCAAATTTTGACTTAGACAATTTGGAACTTGAAGATCCTAATATCAATACTAATGTGCTGGCCTAATGTATCACACAGAACGGAACATCAAGCGTCCAATTGGTCCATTTTCCATCCAAAACAATTTTTTTGTCTATGAAGTGGATTATATGGCTTCCCACATGAATATTAGGCATCCTGATTGATACATTGGGCTTCCAATGCGGAACATCAATATGATCCGTGCGGAACATCCTCCCTCGCTGAAGTTTTATTATATAAGTTAGAGCTTAACTTAGAATAAAGGTCGAAATTTTTAGGGAAAAAAAATACATTGCTTAAGCAACAATAGGAAGATTAGATTAGCAAACTGCAATATCAAAGCTTATAACTTGTTAAGGAGATCTTACTTGATATCTAGACAACAAAACAATTATATTTTTCCAAAGCAAAAGTTTGTATTCGCGAAGAAATATTTATTTGAATATTGTGTAATATTTCTATATTAAAACGTGTATATGTATATATATATATATTCTGAAAATGATGTCAATAATATATAAATAATTAACTATATATGTTTTAATAAGCCTAAATTGGTCTGGAATATGTCAAAATTGAGTTAAATTGCTTTCAGACATTAAACTGTAATCGTCTTATATTACATATTATTATAAGCAATAAACTTGGACGAAATTGAATATTGAATTACTACGTCGATCGGCATATCTAGAACAATATTAATATATTTGTTAAATAGACAATTAGGTGTGATACTACTTTGCTATATAATGTTTTTATGAAAAAATGCTAAGGTATCAGTTTAATATTCCGATCAGAACATCTGCATACTATATAACTCATTAACTGGTGAAATAACATTTTTTACACATTATTGATCCCAAAACATGGAAAACTGTGCAATTTTCACAAGTGCCGATCGGTAAGTCCAATGTGCCATTTGATTTAACCAACGTGACGAACAACACTTCTGTCCATATAGGCAATGTTGCCATCTTAAAACCAGTAGGATTTTTACGCACTAAAGTAGCAACTCGTATTTACGAATTTGGCCTATAAACAATAAGGAAATAGACTAAAATATGAAAACAAACATATTCATTTAGAAACCGAAACAATGAAATTGGTGCCTAACACTTTTTTATTGTCGTAACATAGTCTCTGAATCTACTCTGGTTGCATAGACTAAAGGTGTTTTTGGATTCAGTTGGGGCAAAAATTAAGAGATTCGAACTCAAGCCATATTTGAAAGTTCATTTCGATTCGCTTTTTAAATCTTCCAAACCCAAACTCGAACCAAAATTTTATATTCGATTTTTGCATAATTTTTTAAAATAAATAAATTGTAAGACAATGCTTATTTTGTCAGAAAAATAATAACTTTATACTTGTTCACAACTATTTTAAAATATTATCTTATAAGGTCAATTTCTCACTAGATTTTTAAAATTTTAGGAATATAAAATTTTAAATAGTGAAGTAATATTATTTTTGAGTCACATATGTAATGATTCAATTTGATTTTGCAATGTCACGCCCCAAAAACATATTCAGTTTCTTTTTTTGTTCATTTTTTTCCGAATCGGTTCGGCTCGTTATGGTCGTTCACTTTTCAAATTCGTCATAACACCACTAACGTAAACCATATTATTAACTCCTTTTGGGTTCATTTACATCTTTAATTTGTTTTATCATAAAACATACTAGCAACTATTTTTTTTAAGCTCCATGAACAAAACAAACGCTAAGACTGGATATCGACCAAAGTAAAGTCCAAAAGCCAAGAAGAAAAATTTAAAATATGCACCTCCATAGCATCCTCCCTATAAGCTCGATGGGCCAAGGAGTGGGCGACAATATTAGCTAGCCTAGGAGTATGACGACACACAAGCACTCCGAACTACTTCATTTGTGCACAAGCTCATCTAGGAACACCGCGCCATCAAAAACGTCCTCCACTAGGTTGACAATTTTATCAACAATGAATTTACTATCAGATTATAGCTCCGTCGGAATAACCTCATAACCAATTGCACATTTAAGACCTAATAGAAGTGTCCGAGCCTCCCCCACATTAACCTCCAAACTAGATGGTTTGTATCATCACGAATGATTATCCCTACCCCTATAGTACATCTATCCTTATCAAATGAAGCATCTGAATTAAGCTTAAGGTCCCCTACAGATGGTGGCGTCCACTGTGGTGTCGAGATAATCCCCAATAAAGCACACATCTTCGAGGCCTTAGTGAAAGAATCAAGGTACCCAAAGACAAAACTAACCGCCATTAAAAGAAATATTGGGTTCGATCCATGAATGAGCTTATTACGATTAGCCCAAATTACCCATGCTACCATTACAAACCACTCAAGCTCCTTATCGTCTCCTCTATCCTAAACCCGACTAGCCGCCTCCAACAAATCATAAGCGTCACGAGAAAGCCAAGCAAAGAATGATGCACTCCACACGTCAAACGCGCACCTACATCCCGATAAAGCATGACTGATTATCTCCACCTCCTCCCCGCAACAACGACAAATAGGGGACACATGATGTAACCGCGTAAATAAATTACCAAAAACTGGAATAGCCTCACACAAAACATACCACCAAAAAATATGAATTTTAAATGGCACTTTAAGCGCCCACACTTTCTTCCACCACAACAAGAAACCATCTCCAAACGAGCCCTCCGTTTCATAGCGAAGACTATTGGCCAATTTATACCTACTGCGAATCGATTAAACTCCTGACTTGTCGAAATGCCAAATAAGTTAGTCCCCCCCTCAAAAGAAGGATTAATCGAGATTTTTATAATATCAGGGATTTCAAAAAGGAGAAACACCTATGTTACCTTTTCCACATCCCACCCACCAGACGGAGAGAGCAAATCGGCTACCATGATATTGAACCTCGACGCATTCAGTGAAAACGGCTTGAACAAAATAGGGCGCGGTACTCATTTATCTCTAAAGACCCGAATAATTTTTCCATTGCTAACCTGCCATCATAGACCTTTCACAAGGAGATCCCTACCCCATAACAAGCCTCTCTAAACTGGAAAAACTGCTGCCCCATTACCCGCGTCAAGGATCGAACCATTAAAAATTATTTCCCTTTGAAAACCTGGGAGACAAGTAAATCCGGCTTAGAAAGTAATTACAATACCACTTTCGCCAACATAGCTTGGTTAAAATCCTCGAAATTTTAAAACCCCCAAACCTCCTCGACTTTAGGGACACAAAGCGTATTCCAAGAAACTTAGTAAATATTTTTTTCCACTTTCGAAGATCCCATAAGAACCCAGCAATCATCGAATTAATCACACGACGCAAAGATAAGGGGAGTCTGTAACAACTCATAATATAAGCAGGGATCGCTTAAAGCACAGCTTTCACTAACACTTCCTTGCCCACAACTGAAAACAGACCACATTTTCAATCCCTTATCTTCTTCTAAATCCTCTTATTGACCAACCCGAGAATCCGCCGTTTATGCCTACTAACCTAAGTTGGGACACCCAAGTAGTTATCAAAACTATCCACATGGCAAAATCTAAGGCCACAATTGCATGCTTCACTTCCACGCCCACGGTCGGACTGAATAAAATACTATACTTCTCCAAGTTTATTAACTGGCCTGACGCTGCCTCGTACTCTCAAAAAATATTAAACAGACACTCAATTTCATTAGACATGGCCTTCAGAAATAACAGGCTATTATCAGTAAACAATAAGCGGGATATTCAGGGACAATTGCAAGCCACTGCCAAACCCGAGATTGCGTTATTGTTCATGGCCTCTGTAAGCGCCGCAGAAAGGCCCTTCGAGACTAATAAGAAGAAGTACGGATGATAAACACCCAAAAATGCCATATTTTATATCTAAATACTTCTTGGTAGTCTGTTATTATTTCCAAAAATGTACCAATATCATCTTTTGTTTTCTTTATAAATAAAAAATGAAATGAGTGTAATTTTGTGCCAAATTTAACTAACAATGCAGCAAATATTTGTCAAGAAGTAATGCAATTGTTCTAGTGGTTAGGCAAGCTTGAAATTGATGATTAATCATGTTATAAAAGGTGTGGAAGTCCAAATCCAAGAAGAAGTGCATTATTAATATTTAAGTGCACGAAAAATCTGCTTTTGATCATTTTGGTGACAATTCGATATTTTGGTCATAACTTTGCGCTTAAAACTCATAATTGTGTCCGCTATATATGGTTTGAAAGAAGACTCAAAGGGATACAACTTTCGTGTTTTTTCAATCTTTAGATTCTAGC
This sequence comes from Lonicera japonica, assembly GCA_021464415.1. Classification (NCBI taxonomy): domain Eukaryota; kingdom Viridiplantae; phylum Streptophyta; class Magnoliopsida; order Dipsacales; family Caprifoliaceae; genus Lonicera; species Lonicera japonica. Next base: position 37,665,246 of record CM038469.1, on the reverse strand, counting down.
ATCTTGATTGTGAAAAAAGGTCATAAACATACTGCCTGCGCATAGCCGCGAAAATAACTGGATGTATTTCTCTCTTATGGGACCTCTCCCAAATAATTTATCTTATTATCTATAATAGAAGCCCACTTAAACATTCTCCAGTAACCCATATTTTTAATCATCCCATCAACCAAGCCCAAGCACCTTTCATTCGTAAATCCCTAGCTGTCGTCTACTTTCTTGCTCTCCACTCTATTTAAATTAATTCATTTTCTAAGCCTTCCATATTTATCCCGCAAACCCTAATCCTTACGCCTATAAATAAAGGCACTTAGTCCTTATTCTAAACACATAATCATAAGAGAGAAATAAACTTATGAAGAGATAGAGAGATAGAAGGAGCTGCACGCACCACCTTCGGAAGAATCATCCAACCGGAGTTTTAAATTTTAAGGAGAGTTTTATTTATTGCAATTTTTATTATTATTTTGTAAGTTCCTCTTTGATATTGAGATTAATATTTTAATTTAGTAATGAAATTTTATTTAATATCATTCTTGTGTTCAATATTTATAATAGAAGGCTAATCTCTTTTCAAGAGAAAATATGAAATCTCAATTCAAATTATATTATTGCATATAGTACCCATGTGTTTAATTTAATAAAAAAATTTCTTTTGATTGACCTTCAAAAAAGACAATCCAATTTAGTATGATTGTTGACTTAAGAAACAAACTAGACACCATATAATTTGTTTGAGCTGATTTCAATCACTAAATTCTCTTCTAAACTTTAATTGTTAATATGGATGGGTGTTGAACCTTTGTGTTTTCCTTAAGTGGCGATTCATTGGAAGCTTACTTTAATCCATATTATTATTTTTATGAAAGAAGAAAATTGGATTTTACAAAAGATTTAAAAAATAAAAATTGGTTTTAAAGTTATATCTTGAAATTACTACTTTACTTGAATATTAAGATCACGCTACATACCATAAGTGACTCTTAAGTGTTTAAGTAAATTAGAATTTATATTTTATCTTGGGTACATACATGTGGTAATGTAAATAGTTAAATTAAAGTAATTGGTGGTGGATTCTTAACCCGATCTTTCTCAATATTTGATTAATCTCTCTTGTAAATTTATAATTAGTTATTCTTTAATTTTAATTTTAATTAAAAAAAAGAAAAAAAAGACTTTCCAAAATTAAAATTGGTTTTAATTTGACAATTTTATGTTTTTTTTCTATAATCTTCAATTCCTTCCCCTGATATTTGGATTGACCCCTTATTTTTCCACTTTATTACGCTTAATTAGATTTTTACAGATAAGAATTTTTGTTTGCAGTCTTGATATGATTAGAGACGCACAACAACAAAGATAACGGGTCCCTTTGTCGGAGCCCTCTAGATGGTATTAATCTCCCCACCTGATGCCCATTAATGATAAAAGAGTAAGATACAGACGAGAAACATTCTTTAATCCATGCCACCCATTTCGGATCAAACCCCATAGTCTCCATCACAACCATCAGGAAATCCCACTCCATTCTATCGTAAGCCTTACTTAAATCCAATTTAACAGCCGCCACACCAGTGCTATCCCCAGTACAACTAAGGGCATGAAGAGACTCTAACGCAATTAAAATATTATCATATATTAAGCGCCCTGAAACAAATGCACTCTGACTCGGTCTGATCACAACATCAAGAACTTGCCTAAGTTTATTTGCAATAATTTTGTAGAACACATTACAAAGGCTAATCGGGTGATAATTAGACACATATTGCGGGTTTTTCTTCTTTGGAATTAACACAATATTAGCGTAATTAATCCGATTAAACGAAGCATCCTCATTAAAAAATTCCTGATAAGCCGTTTTCACTAGGTTCGCCACAATGTCCCAGTGATATTGGAAAAAAATGGCAGACATACTGTCAAGTCTCAGGGCTTTCGTAGGGCCAATTTGCATAGTTATCTGCTTAATCTCTTCATCCGTAACATTGGCACACAGGCCTCGGTTCATATCCTCGGTAACTCTTATATTAATTAAAGAAGTTATACGAGAGATTTATTCCTCATTTAGCCGTGTAGAAGTGAACAAGCCAGCGAAGTACTCTTGAATAATAATTTCAATGTCTTCAGTCCCTGTTCTCCACTCTTCAACTTGGTTAACAAGATCCTTATTGCATTGCGAGCCCTCATCTATGACACCTTTTGGTGAAAAATTTTAGTGTTTCGATCTCCCCAGTTCAACCACTCTGCCCTGCTCCATTACCGCCAATAACACTCTTCAGCCTCCTTTAGGTCATTTATTTCCCTTTGAATCGCAAAGACCCTACCTGCATCGTGAGGCTCCATTGGTTCCATTATCAACTGATTTAATTCATTCTCTTTCCTCTCAATAGTTCAGCGCAAATCACCAAATGCACTAGCAACTCTAAAAATATAAAACACGTGAATAAAAAAAAGCAAACTGCATCATCCTTTAATGCGAAATGCACTTAGACTACATGATCAAGGCGACATGAGTCCCATTAGGATTCTCACTAATGATGAATAAGAAAAGGGTGGTGATGGGTCTCTAAAAACGAAGAAAACTGAATGTTAATGGTTGTTGTGTTGGTAGTGGCCTTGGCGACAGCGGTAATGGTGGTGGAGAGGTATCATGATCTGAATGCATAATGATAAAGAAAAAAAGGGTTTTATTCAATGAGGTTAATTTGAATTTAAGTGATTTGGAGTTATTAATTATTAATAATTTGAGTTTAATATTTTAACCATTAATTAATAATAATAAAATAGTATGTTAATAATATCGTTAGCAAAAAGAGTGTTAAACTGTGAAATAGTACTCCCTCCGTCTTAATTTAATTGTCACACTTTGAACAACTAAAAATAAGGAGACATAATAATTACTCCAAGAGAAAATACTTATTTCTAAAAATGTCTTTTACTTTTCTTTTCATAAAAAAAGTGGTGGGACCCAAAATAAAAAAAAATGTGAGGAGCTTAAAGGGTAATATTGAAAATAAAAAAGTTATTATAATTAATAACATACAAAATGTAAAAAGTGGACAATTATTTTAGAATATTTATAAATAGAATAATGAATAATTAAATTGGGACGTGAGAGTAAGAACTGTACAATTTTTTCTTTTTGGGAAAATAGCACGGTTGTAATGTTAGCCCAATTGAAAAAAACAAAAACAAAATTCAATTGGACAATCATGATGGGCTATAAGATCCCTCGACATTACGAGCACTCAAACCACCAAACAAAACACACTTTTAATATACAGCGAAGATTCTCTCACTCAAAATTATACGATTTCCCTCTTTATTAAAGGTAAGTATCTTGTTTTATCATCCCAATTACCAAAACAACCTTACTACCCTTATGGATGCTATTTGTATTTTATAAAATGTTTAATTTTTTATTTATCGAATAACAAGCGAATAATTATATGTTATTCGCTTGATAATAAACGAATAAATATACGTTATTCATTTGATAATAAGCGAATAACATTTTTAATAATTTATTTATTTATCATTAAATAAGTAACATACACTTATTTATTAGTTATTAAACAAGTAATATATATTTATTTTTTTATTATCGTGTAAATAAAATATAATATAAAACAAAATATTTAAAGGTATGCAATGGCAGCCACCTTCAAAACTCAAACACCAAAACCCACACTCCACTGTCACCCTCAAAATCATCGCCTAACAACTGATACGACACCGTTACAGTCTTTTCCAAATTCCAACCGCCTGATTTTGTTCCCCTCGGCCTCGGATATTAAATTAAATTACCTTTTAAATTGAAAAATCATAAATCGATTCTACGTCTATTTGTATTCAGTATATCTGTATAATCCCCCTACTATTTGTTTATTCAAGTTTGTTCAACAAATTGCTAGATTATTCGATTCGTGTTTGTGCATATAGGAAAACATTGAGTTGAATCAATACCTTAATTTATTTCTGCGAGGTTTGGTGAAGAATTTCGATTTGGATCGGATTTGGAGATTACCGTATCTGTATAATCTGCTATATATATATATTCAATTTCCTTAAATAAATTGCTAGATTATTCGTATATATGATTTAAATTTGTTTGTGCATCTTGGCAAAGTTTTGAGTTGAATCAAAACCCTAGCTTTTGAGAGTTTTGGTGAAGATTGTTATTTGGAGAGGGAATTTGGATGGGGGACAAAGAGGAGGATGAATTGAAGATGGCGATGAGGATGAGTATGCAGATTGAGCCACCGGAGCCTAAGAGGAGCAAGCCGATGGATAACGCCGCTGACGGAAGTGGAGGTTTGGTGGATTACCGGAGGTTGCAGAGGGAATTAATGGCGGCTGCTGCTGAGAAGCGGATGATGGCGGCGAAAAAGGCTGCTCCGGTGGCTTCGGCTACGGCTTCGAGTTCTAGGGTTGATATAAGCATAGGAGTTGCGAGGAAAGAAAGTTTGGCTGACGAACTCTCGCTTGCTAAGGCGGATCAGTTGTTTTCGATGATTTTCGGTGATCGAGTTAGTAACGATGTACTTGCTCAGTGGAGCAATCAGGGGATTAGGTACTTACTGTTTGTTGCAATTTAAGTGCTCGTTTGGTTTGTTCCTTAAATCTTAAACTGGTAATTTCACGAAATGTATAATTCATGTTAAGAGGTTGAATTATAAGCTGATGGGCTCAAACTTTCCTTGTGAACTTACCATCTTGGGTACTAGGAATGAACAAACTCTCGAACCAAACAAGCACTAAGCGTAGTTGTTATGTGTTTTGATTGCAGCATTGATTCAATAATTCAATTTATGCATTCTCCGATCCTTTATTCTAGTTTTTGTTTAGCCATAAATTCGATTTTTGGTTCTCTTAAATATGCAGTCTTTTTTCTAATACTAGTTCTAGATGTGAATGTTACCTATTAGTGCTCTTCACTGTATTCCATATGCAAATGTCTATTTATTGTAGTTTTGACATGGATTTGGTTACTTCTATTTTGCTGAAATTATGTACAAACTTAGATTTGGCAAAAGTGCAAAACTTCTAGCTAGGGATTGGAAGCGAGGAGTGAGAGTTTCTACTTGAATTTGAGTTTTTATATAATTTTGCTACACTGGTTCAAGACTTTTATAATTTATTACTTGTTAGTGTTATGTCATTGGGATTTGGAGACTTTTGTTATAGTTTTGTTCTCACACTCCTGTACAAAACTAATGCAGTGTCTGTTTTTGATTTATTATAAGTTCGCAAAATTTAGTTTGACCGTTAACAATCAGTGTTAAACTGAACTATGACATGGAAAGACTCCAAAAATCTGAAAGAGAAATAGAAGACCTTGATCCTGACCAAGCAACAACTGCATAGAAAAGAAGCCTTCAATGCAACTATAGACAACTCCTTATCTTCTAAAGCCCTTGGAAAATCATTGCTGAACGGAATTCTTTCCCCGCTTTAATAGAACTTTGCATCACCTAACGCATGGCAATCAGACAAAAACAAGACCCCACATCTCTCCCTTGTTGCATCATAGTGAATAAGAAAATGGTTTACATTTTCACCATTCTTCTTACTAAAGTATTTGTTCTCAATGTTCTCTGCAAAAAGATCTCATCCTTTTCTATTCCCCTTCCAGATACTGGTACCATAGAGCCTTCTCAGTAACATGGGGCCCATCTTGTTGCTAATACCCTCTGGAAATCCCTATTCGCTGAGGGTTTCCTACTTAATATTGGATCAATTTCGCCCACAGGTATCTCCATAACCACAACACACCAGCATCCAAACGAAAATTACCAAACTCTTAACCCCCAGATCCGCCTTCCATATTGGACAGCAAACTTAAATCCACCATCAAATCAAGTCTTCATAGATGATAGATGCAGAAAAGCCATTTCTTAAACCCTACTTAATTGTTATGATTCTTGTCGATTGTCGGACAAGAAAAGTAATAATTGTAACGGCCCTTTTTTCTGTTTTTTTTGCATGTGGTGAAGATTAATGCATAGTTTTACTTGTGTTATGGGCTTGGATTTCTTTGGAACTTTGCACTACGTCTCTCTGAAATTCAGTTTCTGACTCCTTTGTTATTCGTAGAAAGGAAGTTTTAGATATCATGTTATATGCGACGTGTCTCTTCATTTGCTTACACTGTGGAAAAAACTTCCTTTGTAGATTTAGTCCTGATCCAGAAACATCTATGGGTTTGGTGCAGCATGAAGGCGGTCCGTGTGGTGTGTTAGCAACAATACAAGTAAGTTTTATTTTGATTCAAATGTTATGTTTTCTGGAAGTGAGTAATTATTGGTGTTAGTTGAATTTCACAAGGCATGCTCAGTTGTCTTTTGTAATGCCTCATAATGTGCTCAAATTATGCTAATATTGTACCAATCACATGATGTCTTTGGCTGTCCTAGGCTATTTAATATTAGTTCGATGGATTTTCTCGCTTGAGTTTTAAAGTTGAAAGTTGTCTAGCCATACAAGGGTTTAAATTCTGACAACTATGCTGGTGACCTGGTGTTAGTGTATTGCATATAAATTCAAGTTATTACAGTCTGTGAAAGACGGATGACTGTTTTGAAACCTAGTCCAAACTTCTCATTTTTAATTTATAAACTTGAAATATTACTGACTCGGAAATTTCTGTGCTTTATGTTATTCAACCCTTGTGATAATCAAGTTCTTTAACTTGACTATTAACCTAGTTGGCGAAGAAGTTGAATTTTCAAACGACCATGGGAATTGTTCTTTGGATGGGCCTTCCCAATATACAACGTAATAGATGGGGGAAAAAAAAGAAAAAAAAACAGCTGTGAAAGTCCTCAGAAGGGGAAACTGCAGGTTTCTACTCCCAAAAGTGCAGTGCTTGTACATCATTATAAATGAGTAAAATTCCCTATGTCTCAAATTGATAGTCCCACTTTCCTTTTTGGGGTGTCTCAAATTAATGGTCCCATTTCCTTTTTCTATTGTGAGATTTGGTCCTATTCTCACATTAGAAAATAATTTTTATTCTCGCATCTTGACCATTGATTAGGTGAAATTAGTGTTCCCTTAAAAAGTACCAAAGTCAAAGTAGGGCTCTCAATTTGGGATGGAGGGATTAAATTAGAGATCTTGCACATGTTGCTAAACTTCAAAACACATCTCGCTAGATATTTGGGTTAAACATGCGGGTTTGACAACCCCTACTGGATAGTAATTTTCAACTATAAAACTTATTAGTGATTAATTAGAATAAGATGTTATAGCCTATATTTTAAATTTTAAATGGAGCATGTGTTTACATATGATACACACTTCATTGCAATCATGGTAGATTTCCCTTGTTGTTTTACAAAGAAAGGAAACTTTCACATGTAGTTTCATATGCAGTTTTAGGCGTTCTATATTCATGGCTTCTTCAAAATGCTGTAGAAATCCTTACATTTGCTAATTATTCATTACATTCTTTCTATCATTTGCATTCATGACTGGATCCAGGATTTTTACTAAAGGGGGGCAACTGTGGCACTAAAAACAATTCTGATTAAGGGGGCTAAAATTAATACTTGTATTTAAAAAATAAAAAAAAGTAAGGGGGAGAAAACAGCTAATAATTTTGTAAAGATAATTTAACATTAAGTCATTAACACACAAAGTTTTCAAAATTAAAGGGCAATTTGCCCCCCGCCCCCGGGCTCTTATCCATCCCTGTTTGCATTTCTTGCAACTCTGATGACAAACTGTACCCTTTTCGTGAGTTGTTGTACCTTATTATTTGATATGCAATTGAACTCTACTGTCACAAATACGTACATGTTAAATTTGTTACTGCAAGTTTTTTTTCATATACAAAGGTCCGTTCGATAAAAAGTTGGAAAATGATTGATATAATTACTATTTTTAATGAGAAGTTGAAAAACAAGATGAGTGATTTGGTGAGATGTTCTCCATCGTTTTTTTTTATTTTCCATTTAAAAATTTCTTAGCCACCAGCCCACCACCGAAAGAATTTTATTTCATGGAAAACCCAAAAAGTAATAGAACATTTCACCAAATCACTTGTCCCTTTTTCCAACTCTTACAAAAATTAGTAATATTTTCAATCATTTTCCAACTTTTTTATCTAACGCACCCTAATTGTTCCATTTAATTGATCTTGTGCCTCTGTGGTTATCTGCTTCGATATTGCTTACAGTAGTCTGTTTGATTTTGCAGGCATTTGTTCTCAAAAACCTTCTATTCTCTGCAGAGGGAGTAGATAAATTATCATTGAATGCGCTGAGAAATATGGATTCAAGGAGATTGTTTAAAAGTGAATGTACAAATATTTTTGCTTCTCTTACTGAAGATAGGAAATCAAGGTGATAAATTGAGCAAGGATTATGTGAAGTTTTTCGGGAATGATAAGTTGGAAAATTAGTTCATTTTGGGAGAACCTTTTTTTTTTTTTTTTTGCAATATTTAATCAATACTACATATATATAGACAATCCCTTTAGAGACGTCTTTCTGTTTTTGTGCAGAGCCTTGGTCAGAAGTTTAGGCGAGATATTGTTTCTATGTGGTAGTAATAAAAGGGCTGTGATTGCATCTCTTAGTTTTCCCAACTGTGATATTGAGGGGCCTAAAGACGGTTCGAAGGATGAGGCAAGTTGCTTAGAAATGATGTACCATGAAAACAGGGGGACAAGTCTAATTCTAAACTAAAACAGGGCAAAATATAAAATGCCCTAATATATAGGGCATCTGGTTGAAATGGGAACCTCATTTTTATTACCGTTTGCTGCACTTGTTCTTATGCATATTAATTTTTCTGTAATTTGCGTATATGTTGCATCTCACAGGTCATTGGGAAAGCACTTGAAGGTCTTTCACTTGAATCAGGCTCTGAGTTGCAGAAAATTTTGAGAGTTACCACATACACCTCACTCGATAGCTCAATTCAGAGGCTCGAAGCAATGATACCTGTTTTCCAGAGCCGTTTGGGGGCAATGCTATTTCTAATATCTTCTTTGCTTTCTCGAGGACTGGTATGTTCCTTAGAAGAACTACATGGTTCTTGTTTCTTTTGTAATATGTTGGCTACCCTAATGTTTTTTGGATACAACATTATCTCTAATAGTTAGGAAAAAGGATTTTAATTTGTGTAACTTATTCATGTATTCTATTATATTAAGCGTGATAAGAGTTTTGCGGTTAATTTTGGTATGTACCTGAAATTACCAGATTTCCTTCATTAATTTAGGGCAAACTATACTGACAACAGGGGTTGACTTTGAACCTACAACCTCCAGCATAAACACATGCACCCTAACCGCTCCACACAGTTAAAAATGTATTAATAATGTATCTATTATTAAAAATTTCTGTCTATAATGTTGCACACCCATCGAGTATGCCGTGGAGCTAGTATATTTATGTAGTGGCCTTATTTTAGGATTTGATTAACTGTTTATGGTATTTCATCCCAGAAGGGCATCAAAAAATTGAAGTTTGAAAATTTTCCAATTCATTATACCGTTTAAGATTGCCTTTCGATGCTTACATGAGCTTCAGTTCAGCCCGGTTTCGGTTCATTGTTACCATTGCAGTTCTCCTTTTCCCTTTCAGGATTCTGTTCAAGCTGACAGAGATGATCCCAGTCAACCTTTAGTCACTGCTCCTTTTGGACATGCCTCACAGGTATCAATTACTACCCAGTTTTCTCATTTTCATATTTCAGTTTTTGGTTGTCTAGGAGTCTACAAATCAGAACTTAATATAAGATTTTACTGTAATCATAATTGATTGTGCCCTACCTCAATTTTCACAACAGGAAATCGTAAATCTACTACTTTCCGGGAAAGCCGTTGCCAATGTGTTTGATGGGAATATGGACTTGGGCGGTGGAATGTCTGTGAAAGGAATTTCTTCTACAGTAGAAATTGGATTCCTCACTTTGCTTGAGTCTCTCAACTATTGTAAAGTCGGCCAGAATCTCAAATGCCCAAAATGGCCGATATGGGTTGTTGGAAGCGAGTCTCACTATACGGTCCTATTTGCCCTAGATACTTCTGTTCAAAACGAAAACGAATTCGAAATGAGGGAAACACAAATCCGTAGAGCTTTTGACGCACAAGATCAAAGTGGAGGTGGTGGATTCATTAGTGTCGAAGCCTTCAATCAAGTCCTTGGGGAAACAAACGTTACCCTTCCATCTGAAAAGCTTGATCGACTCCGCGGGTCGGGCTTTATTGTATGGAGCGAGTTTTGGCAAGTTATTTTGGATTTGGACAAGCACTTAGGAGGCCTAAAGGATTCAACCGGATTGATGGGCAAAAAAGTCTTTGAGCTCTACCACTTCAATGGAATCGCAAAATCGGTTGCCAACGGAAACCATGGAGGTGAGATTCCGGTACAAAGACCTAGGCTCACGAAAATTAGGGTCTCGGTTCCCCCAAGTTGGACCCCTGAGGATTTAATGGGAGGAAGTAGCTCTAGCGGAAAAGACGATGTCGTTGAAGTATCTAAACCTGAGCCTACTCAGCATGCGCCGTTGGTTGATTGTATTAGAACACGATGGCCCCGTGCCGTTTGCAATTGGGAAGGGGACTCACCGAGTATAGTCTAATTTGGTTTTCCTTGTTTTATCTGGTTTTGTTGTTTAGCCTTCATTTGGAAACACCAAAAGCACAAGATTTAAAAAGTGAGTCGAGATGAATCAGGAGGAATGGCCCGCAGTTCGAAGCTTATGTTTCTAATTTGAATTTAAGCAGATCATATGTTTGATATCCATAATGATGATTTGGGTAATTTATTTGGGTAATTGCAAGCTCTCTGTCTTTGTTTCTGGTGATGAGCCAGCCTTTTTAGGGTAAATTTATAGACACGGTTAGAATTGTTGTAATGTAATAGTGAGTTTATTTATTTCTTCTTTTTTCAATTTTGGAATTCTTGAAAAATATCCTGGTAGGCTTTACCAAGATGAATTTGTGGATAGTTATTTGTATCTTTGTGAGGCTACAAGCTTTAGAGATATAGTGGTTTCTTTTAGAGTATGATGTCAAAGATGGCTTGTAGAGAAAGTACCACCTTCCGATTTTCCATTTCTGCTCATCATGTTATGTTACTAATGAAGTGCATTCCTAGGAAGAGTACATGTGACTGAACAGTTGATATCTAGACTATATATCAAGCGAGCAAACTTTTTGGTGCGTGTAACTAATCATATGAGTCTCTAATGGTGATTGACAAAATAGACTTGGTCGATCAATTTTTACAAAAAACTTGAGCACTTAAAAAAAAAATGCTCCAATGGTACTTTTGTAAAATTTTGTGTAAATTTTAAAATAACCAATAAAATTTTAACACTTGTTAATCATCAATTTAAACAATTTTTTATTATTTTTTCTTGAATTTTTCTATAAATAATTTTATAATCACAATGGAGCTTGATTTGTAGATATGGATTAGTAGATTTAAAATATATAGTTTTTATTAAAATCCATATTTTATACTTTAAGTTATTACATTTTCTAATTTTATTTAAAAAATTAAGAGAGATTTAAAATATATAGTTTTTATTAAAATCCATATTTTATATTTTAAGTTATTATATTTTCTAATTTTATTTAAAAAATTAAGAGAGAAAATTGACGCTGCATTGTAAAATGGTAGTGTATTTTACACAAACTTTTATTTTAAAAAACTATTGCAGATAAAAAAAAAAGTTACAATTTGTATAAGTTTTACACAAAACAAATATATAGAAATCTGTTGGAAATACTCTAAGGGTGTGTTTGGATACCCCAATTCCATATGATAGAATTGGAATTGAGGCATGGTTTTCTAATTCTAGTGTTTGGATGTCACAAAATGTCTAAAAATAGAATTCAACTTGAATTCTAAAACCATAAATAATTGAAGGACCGAATTCTACGGCTCGACTTATGTTTTCCAAAACCAAATCCCGTTCAATTCCACAAAACGAAACAACAAAAAAAGACGACGACAGCTCTCGTCGATCTTGCCTTCTCTTTCGTCGATCTCCCTCTCCTCCACAGTAGGTTTCTTCGCACTGCACCGTCTCTACTCCAATGGCTAGGGTTTTTTTCCTCGTTTTCACCAATAGCTAGGGTTTCTTTACCTCCTTTTCACCTCTTCTTCGAGATACAATCACACCGGTGATTTGTCCTTTCCAGCAACAATTTCAAAGGCATCTCCTGGTGAGTCCATGGGAATTTTTTTGAACTTTTTTTTTGACTTAAGTATAATGTATTTGAACTTATTTTTTTTAGAGCATATGTGGAATTTTTCTTGGTTTTTTTAATTTGTCTGGATACATGGGAATGCTACAGGTTGTTCATGAAAGTTGTATTAAGTAGTGCAGAAACTTCATTTTTTGAATGAATTAGAAATTGCATCTAATTTCAATTTTAGTTTAATATGAACTAAAATTAAAATATTGATTTGTTAATATGTGTGTATGCATATATGTGAAGAGCAAAAAAAATATAAAAAACAATGCATTTGTTTTGTCAAAAATGGCCTTATTTATTATATTAGAGAGCATTTAGAGAAAGCATTCAAATGTAGTCAAAAACAATTTTTTGAAAATCAAATGAATTCTATAAATTTGCCAAACAATCAAATTTGGAATTCTAATGGAATTCCAAATGAAAACTATATAATATCCAAACAATGGTATTTTAATTATATGGCATTCCAATTCTTAGAATTGTAATACCATAGAATTTCAATTCTAATAGAATTCTAAAACTATATTGCCAAACACACCCTAAACATCCTTCGTATATTGTTGTTCTCTTTTGTTTCTCGAATGTTAATTTTGTAAATTGTCAATTATTTTGTTAATCTTAAGTTATAAACAAATTGTATTATTGCTATTTGACTTATGTTTGACCGAGCAGAATCACATATTCAAAAAATTATTAAGTATAATATTTCACACACATCGAGTACACCACCAATTATAATATACGTACATATAGGGGGCTACTATTAACACACACACAATATTGACTCGGTCCTTAGGTGCTGAGCCAATGTAACTTTTTTTTACTTAACAATGGTTCCCTAAGTATGCACATATATTCGGTTGCTAAGGGTCGAGTAAGTGTATTTTAATGTGTGTCAATAACACCCACTAAAAATATGATTGTTCGGCAACTACAATTTTTATTGGCATCTCACCTATAAATTGAATTTTTCAAGGAAATTTGATATATATTAGATACTATGGTAGAGATTGTCTAAACTAAATTTCTAGAAGATTTATTTGCTAGCCACTCAAAATCGAAGTGTTTTTTTAAAGAAAGGATTGTCATTTTAATAACACCATGTCAATTACACCATAATTAAATAATCATGTTAACATAATTACATGAAAAAAAAACATAATTAATGTCCGCATACCCAAATTATTCCCATCCCTATAGATTTTTATATATTTTTTTAAACAAGAAATTTCCTTCGTCATAGGGTAAACAAGAACTCAACTCAATAGGGTGATGATAAAACAGTCGGAGCAAAGGACACGAGCATTTGGTTATCACTTCAAGCAGCCTTTAAACTGATAAAGAATGATCGATGAAGATGGGTATTGTTAAAAAATAGCTAGAAAGCACATGTATTTTATTTTTGGCAGAGTCATATTAGATATGGCGTAAATACAAGTACATGTATGTTAAATTATACAACACAAGAAATAGAGAAATTATATTAATGAGCAAGAATTCCATAATGGATTACATTGTTACAATCACATCATGTTTACAAAGGATCTATGCCCATATATATACAAGAACAAAACTAGATCTAGGAGACAAGAAAACAATACATAAATAATTACAGAGGAACATCATAAATGCAATACATGAATAAAGGAAATAAAGAACATAGAGACAGCATCCATGGGGACAAATTGTATAAAGAGGAATAATCCAGCATAGAAGGGAATCATCCAGCATAGAAGGGATCAGAGGAATCATCTCCTTTAACACCCCCCCCTCAAGCTGAAGGAGGCTCTTAGGGATCCGAAGCTTGGATGCGAGAAATTGGAATTTGGTTTTGGTTGTTCGACATGTTTGATGATTGACCGGCAAAAGGAACGGCGGTAACGAAAATAACAGGAGCCGACGGAACGGCGAGGTCCGGTGTAGAAATTTTCGGAGGAAATAAAAACTTGATCTGAATACGCGAGCAGTACGTATAACAGGCGGAGTGGATTTGGACTCGCCCGAAGGCGATGGATCTGGACTTGCCCGTAGGCGATCCAAAAGGTTGGTTTTAAATTTGTGGTCCAGGACAAGTCCCGGCAATTTGTCGTGTGAATGGTAAGCAAGTCTATGAGATACGGAGGTGACTGGACAGGGAGAGGAGGAAGGGAACACACATTATTGAGGTAAAAAAGAGAAAGGCGATGGATTCTGAGAATCATCAGCACCAAAATTCAAGATATCAGTGAAGTTAGAAGCAGAGAGCGAATTGTATTCTATATCTCCTAAGGTAGTCCAATCCGGAGTCATTAATCCAGCAACCTCCGCAACAGAACTAATTTGAGGAGACCCCTTTGAGAAACCATCCAAAGCAACTTGGTAATCTGACAGAGTCGGATATGCCGGCATATCCACTGCTGTCAGAGGATCCCCGTGTTCGGAAGGATTCACGGTTGGTAGACGGATATCAGGGGTTGACGAGAGGAGCTTTAAAAAACTTTTGTAGTGAGGATGCTCCAACAAATATTCCTGGGTCGGAAGAACCCCAGGTTCTAGAGGATTCTCTGAGGGGCCAGATGGAGAAGCGAAGGAGCCTGGTGGGTGAGCAAGGGAGTCGGATGGATTGGCCCTTGAGGAACTTGCAGGAGGGTTAAAGGAGCCAGGTGGAGAGGCAAAGGAGCCGGATGGGTGAGTAAAGGAGCCGGATGGAGAAGCGAAGGAGCCTGGTGGATGAGCAAGGGAGTCAGATGGATTGGCCCTTGAGGAACTTGCAGGAGGGTTAAAGGAGCCAGGTGGAGAGGCAAAGGAGCCGGATGGGTGAGTAAAGAAGCCGGATGGAGAAGCGAAGGAGCCTGGTGGGTGAGTAAGGGAGTCGAATGGATTGGCCCTTGAGGAACTTGCAGGAGGGTTAAAGGAGCCAGGTGGAGAGGCAAAGGAGCCGGATGGGTGAGTAAAGGAGCCGGATGGGTAGGCAAATGACCTGGAGGCTGGAGATTTCTCCGGCAGTTTTCCGGTCGAACGGTGGCGGCGTCGACCAGAGCCGGATGGAGAAGCGAAGGAGCCTGGTGGGTGAGCAAGGGAGTCGGATGGATTGGCCCTTGAGGAACTTGCAGGAGGGACAAAGGAAAATGACGGATTAACCCTGGGAGACTCGCTGTCCAGTCGAGCCTCTAACGCCGTCATTCGTGACTGCAGAGCCTCAAGCTTTTGATCAAGAGAGGTAAGGAGGGCAGCGCATCCACCAGCAGGATTTAGGATTCTTGCCTTAGCTTCAAAGAGAAACGAATCGAGAGTTTCACGATGTTTGTGATCCGGTACGTGTTGTAAAAAAAATTCAACACTTTTTACCCCGAAAACGGAAAAGATTGTGTGATAATCTCGACGATGATACGCATTTGGAAAGATTTTAACTGATTCACAAGAAGGAGGACAAGCTCTGCGGCGAAAAGAGCAGGCAGGACATGGAGTACCTCGCTGGCGGATGCTGATCGACATGGCTGTTTGTATTGGATTTGAATGGGAGATTTGCAGTGAGGATGGTGCTATTGGGTGATTTGCAGTGAGGATGGTGTGTTTTGATTTTAATGGCAGGAAGCTGGTGAAAGGGTTAAAGGCGCCGATCTCGAAATTTGAATTTCGAATTTCGAGGTCAGAGCAAAAAGATGTCGGCATTTGATGATGGCGAGGGTTTGGAGTTTACGGAATTTGCGGGTTGTCGGTTATGGTATGGTCTTAACATGACTTCAAGTGGAAATGTCACGCGTGAGCGCGCGTGACTGATTTTGGATAAACTTTCTGGGTCAAAAGGAAAAATCAGAAACCTTAAACGGTGAATCCACGACTGTCGAAAAACGTTTTGGGGCTAAACTACAAATATCAAAACCTTTTGAAACTTTTCTGGACTGAAATATGAAACCAGAAAGTGTATAAGATCAAACTGAAAGACATAAAAAAATTTCTGGGAACCCAACAGAACCTTTTGAAAAATTCTACTTTTACAATTTTACTCCTCTTTTTCTTTTCTTTTCTTTGCTTTTTTTTTTTTTTTTTTTAATAAAAAAGTAATTTCCCCTAAAGCACCGATTTTAGTGCTTGCAGCAGTAGCACACACATAATTAAAGCTGGTCGTTACTTTTTCTTTAAACCAACACCAAACACAGTCAAGAAAGCACTACCAATTTGTGATAATGAAGTCCATCAGTAAACAAAAGCTCCACAGGATAGCCTTGCATTTCTGATGTGTGCCAATACAGGGACATGAGAATCTCTTTGCACAGTACTTTTTTTCTATTTTCTCGCTCCTCTGTCTGTCGCTTTGTATTTCCCTTTTTTTTTTTTTTTTTTTTTTTTTTTAGAGAGAAAGAAAGTAAAGTAAACAGTTGAGAGCATCAATGGTGTTCGTCTCTTTCCTTCATACTATCTGCATGGCAAGAGTTTAATGAATTTGGCCATCATACGGAACGCAGAGGTCACTGGAGAATTGAGCCTCAGGGAAACTCCGGCAGCCAACATCTCCGGCGGCAGGTTGGCCGCCGGAAAACGAGGAGTTACAGCTGTCGACGAAGGTGACAGAGGAGGATTCGGTGGAGGCACCAGTGACGTTAGAGAGAGAGTGAAGGTTTTGGAGGAGAGAGAGTTAGAGAAAGGAAGGGGAAGGGTTTAGATGGTGTCTGCGGAATGGTTCTAGATCTGGTGGCAACAATGATCTGTGACTTCCGCGGGTCAGAGAAGCCACTCGATGGTTGACCGGGCAGGCGGCGAAAGGACGCTCGCCGGAAAAAAATGGAAACCAAAAAATCTAGGTAAGAAAAAAAAATCGAATCGCTCTGATACCATGTTAAATTATACAACACAAGAAATAGAGAAATTATATTAATGAGCAAGAATTCCATAATGGATTACATTGTTACAATCACATCATGTTTACAAAGGATCTATGCCCATATATATACAAGAACAAAACTAGATCTAGGAGACAAGAAAACAATACATAAATAATTACAGAGGAACATCATAAATGCAATACATGAATAAAGGAAATAAAGAACATAAAGACAGCATCCATGGGGACAAATTGTATAAAGAGGAATAATCCAGCATAGAAAGGAATCATCCAGCATAGAAGGGATCAGAGGAATCATCTCCTTTAACAATGTACAACACAACTTGGACACGGCGTGTTGGATATAGTAGGTAATTAAAAAGCAATGGACACAAGATCGGTACTCCTTGTCCTGGGAGATGGCTAGGTAAAAAATTAAATAACAAAGGGGGTCAATTTATAATATTTAATAATACTTGAGTGTCTTTTATTAAATTAAAGTATACGCATACGATATATTCACATCCTAGCATAAATCATCAATCAAAATAAAAAGTTAGGGTTTCCGTTCTTATTGCCACTCAAATGCAGTCCTCTCATCGTCATCATCAAATCTCATCTTTTTCGACCTTCTCTCTTTTTCGGTCTTCTCACAGTCACAAGTGTGTCTCTTATTCGGTCTTTGCATCTCAGTTTTTTTGATCTACAGTTTTTATTTAATGTAATCCTTTTTCTTTTAGATGTGACTTTGCAGTTTGCATAATGCATATTATTGTTATTATGATTATATATAAAATAAAAAGTATTTATTTATAAACGTGTCTCTCGCCATACACGTGTCTCAGTTTTTTAAGATTTGTCATATTTGTACCAAGTACAACACCCGTATTCGTGTGTGTGCTTTACAAAAAAAGAGTTGCCCAAAACACAGGCTTAACAACAAAGTCGACCCTGGGGCAGGGCAAGCAGAGCGATCCCCCAAGGCCCAAAAGTGAGGAGGGGCACCAATTTTTTTTATATGTATATATATATGTTAAAAATATTTAATTAATAAAGTATCTTTTCAAGAAAACAATTGCAAATTTTTAATATATGTTTGGATTTTATTTTGATGCAGCAAAGTTTGTTTTATCGGATGATGATGAATTGAGAAAATCTTCCATAAATCTTGAAAATACTTTAAAAGTTGATGATGTTTTTGATGTTAATGCAAAGTGCTTATATTCAGAATTATAAGTATTACAATTAATGTTACCAAGTGAATCGTATGAAACAAATGAACCATGAATATCTATTAAATTTATGTGGTTTGCAAAAGATATAGACATGTTTCCTCATATAATGTTTACTTATAAAGTATTATTGACTTTACCTATGATTGAAACATTTGTAGAAATGAGTTCTTCTAAATTAAAATTATTAAAATCTTACTTGTGAACCACTATGAGTTAAGATATATTGAATGTATTAGTAATTTTATGCATTGAAAATGATATCTCAAAACATTTTGACTATGGAGATATAATTGATGATTTTGATACTCAAAATACAAGAAAAGGTCATTTTAAGTGTCTGTTTTGATCGAAATTTAATTAATGCTTTTATTTTGTAAGTACGTTTTAGCGTGTGGTGTTACTTTGGAGTATCTAGAAACTTTTTGGAAGATGAAATACACATGAAGGCAAAAGATGAAGTGTATATGTGCTTGAAATATTCATTGTATTAGTTTTGATATTAGGTAAATTCATACATTTTAACATAAAACTTATAAACATTTTGAATTCTTAACTGTAACGTGTTTTTAGTGAAATTAAACTCTTTTCATTAAAATAAAATTAATTTATTTTTTTAATATTAAAAAAGTAATATATTTATTTAAGAGGTGTATCATTTTAAAATTTCGCTCAGGGCCGAAAAATTGCCAGGATCGGCTCTGCTTAACGACAACATAATTGTTTGACTAGATTACAACTAATTTCTCTAATTGGTCAAATTAAAAACCAAAATGTTAACTTGCAATATAAGAAGAGCACATGTTAATCATATTACGAATAAAACAAAATAATTCATGGGTCATTCGGTAATAAATCCTTCTTATGTATAGATTTAGACAATAAGGATAAGATACAAACTTTTTCGATCAAAACCCTAGTCTTGCCAACTCCACATTGTTGTGGACAAAAATAACCTTTTATCATTATTTTTAATTTTCAAAATCTAAAATCGAATAAGATAACATTCACATACTTCCCAATAAAATAAACTTACTTTGAATACTACACACAAATCATTTTTAATATATGTAAATTTAGAATTTAGATAAATAAAAACACATATTAGGAGTTTCAAAAAAAAAATACATATTAGAAAACAACTGTTTGCAATATTTTTCACATATGCGTATTTTTGCGGTTAAATTTGTAAATTTCACTGCAATAAGATAAATTCACATTATTTCCATTAAAATAAAGAAACTTACTTTGAATAATACACACAAATCTTTTTTAATACTTGTAAACATGTAAATCTAGAATTTAGGTAAATAAAAATAAATATTAGGAAACAATTGTTTGCAATATTTTTCACATTTACATATTTTTGCAGTTAAATTTGAAAATTTCACTGTAATTCATATTTTTTCCGTCAAACTTGTTTTCACATAAAATTTTCTTGTAAATCTGTAGTGAAATTTTTAAATTTAAAAATTTCACTTCAAGTTTGCAATGAAACTTTAAGTTTCACTACAGTTTATATTTTTTTCTGTTAAACTTGTAAATTTCACGTAAAATTTTCTTGAAAATCTACAATGCAATTTGTAAATTTCAATTCAAATTTGCAGTGAAACTTTTAAATTTTAATTACAGTACTGTAACTAAATTTTCAAATATATATATATATATAATTTTGTAGAGAATTTGGGTGTTTCCAAATAAATTCAAATAAAGATAAAAAGAAATGAAAATTAGGAAGCAATAAGAATAAGAAATTTATATACATATATATATATATATATAATATAGATACATATGTCAAATCTCAATGCAATTAATTCTAATTTTTTTCTTGTCATTAATTATGGTAATAAATAGTATCTTTATTATATTAAAATATCTTATCATAGACTTGATTATATAAGAATTTTTTATCCCATTTTCCCATAATTCTTGGGTGATAATTTTTGTCCTATTTAATCTGCATTAAAGTGGAGTTATTTTTAACTTTTACAACCACTAATTTAATCATAACTTTGTTATTTGGAAGATGTTACTTATACTCGAGTTTTAACGAACTGTATACATAACATTAATTGTTATGTACAAAGTTTGTATACATACTTTTTATTCAAAATGACGTGGCATGAAATTTTATATATATACTTTTTCTATAAAATGATGTGATACCACTTAAATAAATTAGTTTGGCTACATATTTAATATTTAATATTTTATTTTTATTTTATTGTATTAATGTAACAAATGTTTGTATAAACATTTCTTTAACTCTAATTTTTTTCCTACTGTGAGTGAATTAAGTTTTAAAATAGAAAAAGTAAACTCAAATACATCTACTATTATATAAAGATGGAAGGCAAAATTTGTTGGTTTGAAACTGCACCAATTTTTTGAGTTTCTACTTTTACCCCTTCAAGTTTGAGCTTATAAAAAAAATTGATATTTAAATGTAAACAATTGAATTTGAACATTTACACTTGCAAAATATTAAGGTGCATTTAGTCAATGAATCACTCTATTTTTAAAAAGCTTTCATTTGAATCATTTATATTTGCATTGCACAAGCATCACATGAGAGCAAAAATCTAGTTTTAAATAAAATAAAAAGGGTGTAGGTAAAGGCACCCTTAATTTATAGTTTACACACCTATTATTAAAAAATAGTTAAGGTGTCTTAACTAGCCACTTCAATTTTAACTCAATATATATATAAATATATATATATATATATATATCCTTTTGGATTTTGAAAATAACGATTCATCTGCCTAATATTTACATTCAATAAACACAATCTAATTAATGACTTTCATTGAAATATTTTTCCTTTGAATCGTAAATGGATTTTCATTTCATATTCGAATACTCTTTTGATGACATTTATTTTAATGTTGTTGCAGTAACTATGTGGGGTTAAATTTTCATTTCATATTTGAATACTCTTTTGATGACATTTATTTTAATATTGTTGGAGTTATATTGTGGGGTTTAATTTTCTCTAGTATAATGAAATAATGGTAGCCGGAAAGGAATAAACAAGGAAGTGGATTTTGTGTTTAGAATTGGATTGAAAAAAGTAGGATGAAAAGAAGATAGATTTTTAATTAAGCACACTTGTTTTTTTAAAAAAACAAGTGTGTAAACTGAAAATTGAGGGTGCCTTTATCAAAAAAAAGAAGAAGTAAAATACTAGAGTTTTAATGTTTTATTTAAAGGGCTATTATTTACACCCTTTAATTTTGTCACTAACACCACCTTTGTCACAAACACCCCCCTCATGTCAATTTTTAGTCACTAACACTCTCCACCCAATTAAAAGTTAATACAAAGATTAATTAAAAATAAAACTACTTAACATTGAAAAAGAAAGAAGTCATTTACGTCTCTCACCTAATGACAGGTGAGTGAATTCACACATACTCACTCCACATTAGGTGAATGTGTTGTAAGCGACTCGCCTAATATTAGGCAATGGAGTGCGGAGTGTACTGGAGTATTTCTAAATTAAACTCAACTAATGACAGGTGAGTGGATTCACACACACACTCACCCCACATCAGGTGAATGTGTTGTAAGTGACTCGCTTAATAACACACACTCGTCTCACATGAGGTAAGTGTGTCTGAACACACTCGCCTTATTTGAGGAAAATTGTAACTATATTACTCTCCTTATATAAAACAAGTTAAGCCTGGACAGAACCCGTTTTATACTCTATTTTGAGAATTACATCTTTGTTTCAATTTGAATGTTGTATAATGATGTATGAAAGCTAATATACACATTAATACACTAATAATAAAAATTATAATACATCTTTGGCTTTATTTTGGAATATAATTTCACCACCAACTTTTTTTAGAAGAACTTCTTTCTCCACCATCTCATGAACAATGCTTCTTATTTATCATAATCCAAACTTCAAACTTCCCACTAATAATGTTTGTACTTCGATTTGGTTGTGATTTCTTGATTTAAAGAACTCAAATGATAAAGAAGTGGGTATCTTCTCTCTCTATCGTTTTACTTGAAGCAATGGAATGTGATTGTGAATGTGGGGGAAGGGGGGAGGAATGAGAGATATAGGTAAGGGTGTTCAAAAACCAAACCGAACCGAGAAATCGAAAAAACCGAACCGAAAAATGGACCGATTTGGACCGGACCATTTGAGTTCGGTCCAGTCCGGTCTAAATTTTGAAGGACCGAATCATTTCGGTCCAGTCTTCGGTCTTGCATTTTAACACTACGGTCGGACCGGACCGGACCGGTTTTAATATATATATATATATATATATATATTTAAATATATATTATTAATATATAATATTAATACTAAAACCAAACCCTAATATTAATAATATATATTAATATAAATATATATTATTGTTGTGCTAATTTTTTTTTCTTTATCATAATACAACTTTTGGGCCAAAAAAAAAAAGCCCAGACCGAATGAACCGACCGGAACCGGACCGAACCGGTCTGGTCCGGTCTTTACAGGTGTTTCGGTCCGGTCCGGTCTTCTATTTTTTGGGACCGAAATTTCCGGTCCGGTCTTAGGCAATTCGGTCCGGTCAACCGGACCGTGAACACCCCTAGATATAGGTTTAAGTATTTAGGTTAATGTTAGATTAATTTATTAAAAATGAATAAATAGATAGGTTAATGTTTTAATCATCGGCTAAATAAATTAAGTGATAGTTAAATGAGAGGGTGTTTGTGACAAAAAAAATGAGGTGTTAAAATATGTTTTTTATTAAATTATAGATGATAGTATTAGTGACAAAATTGAGAGGTGTAATATTAGCCCCTTTTATTAAATTATAGATGCTATATGCAAAGCTCCGATTCTTATTTGGGCTATCAATTGGATTTTCTCTTTGGTTTTTCGCCAAGTACTTTCTTTATGACAATGTGAAATTAATCGCCTGAATATGTTGAAGAATCAACTCCAGTCACCGGAAATCTCATTCCCTCTTTGCTAAAACTAACAGGTGAACTTCTTTTTTTTCTCTTTTATGCATTATCAATAAAAAAAAATTGTGCACTTAACTCTAAACTTGCACCCACTTTTATATTGAATGAAAGCTACTTTCATGTTAATTTAATGCTTTAATTGATGAGCTCTCTGGGTGTACGTCAGACTACCATATAAATTTCTTGTAGTTTCTTTTCTTTGGGATTTTGTGCTGCAAGATAAACCCCACAGAATTTTTTCCTAGAACTCCTCAACCCTTAATGCACATTTGGTTTGAGTTTCTTGTTTTACCCTAGAAGAAAAAAATAGGTAATTTCGTAGCATAGAACGTTTGGGCTTTGGCAAAGGAAATTGGAGCACGCGATTCAATCTCTTTACATAAATTATACACTCTCTGTCTTAAATTTAGAGTCTCCGTTCGACTTTGCAATTCCTAATTTTATTGGATTTACTTGATATTTACATCTATCTTAAGCGAGAATGATTTTGAAATGTAAAATGTATAAAGGATAAAAGAGTGGAGGGCAAAGATGAAAGATGCTTTTTTTGAGGTTGGAGATGAATTTGTAAGGGATAAAAGATTGGAGGAATCAGATCAAAGATGCCTTTTTAAAATGTTGAATTTTAGACCCTTTGTGCCTTGGGAAGGATTGTTGAGAGTTGGGAATCTGCAGCAAAAATAGAAGCAATTTTTTTCTAAATCATATGACATTACTTCTTTCCCATGCTTACAAATCAAACCTAGAAAGCTAAATTTTGCAATATTTCGTTTCGTTCAATTTATCATATTTTCTTCTCCTTTAAACAGGTTCACTATCTTGGACCAGTACTGAAGACATTTCCTAAGATAACGTGAGAATGGTGATTAACATATATCGTCAAAACCAAAAATGTTGGAAATCTAGTAGCATCTATCCTCGTTTGTCAAATCTTTATCTTCTTCAAAGCTTTTCTCTCCAGTCAATGAAGAAAGAACCCGAACTCGAATCAGCCTTATCAAGAAATCGTCGATGGATAGTGAATAATCAGATCAAGAACATAATCCTACGGTGCCCTAACCAGGTGGCATCAGTTAAGTTGATTCAAAAAAAGTTCAAAACTCTTGATCTTCAGGGCAAAGCCCTAAATTGGCTTAAAAAGTACCCGCGTTGCTTCGAAGTCTCTCTCAAGAACAATGAACACTATTGTGGACTAACAAAACAAATGATGTCTCTAGTCGATGAAGAAGAATCTTTGAAAGATACCCAAGAACCCGTATTCGTGGACAGGTTAGCCAAGTTGTTGATGATGAGCTCAAATCATCGGCTGAACGTGGTGAAACTTAATGAACTGAAGAGAAATTTCGGATTCCCAGATGATTATTTGATTAGAATTATACCCCAGTATCCAAAAATGTTTCGAGTTGTTAATCATGGCGGTAGAAAGAGTTCAATAGAGGTTGAGCTTACATCTTGGAACCCTAATTTAGCTGTTTCTTCCATAGAGACAATAGCCCAAAAACAGGGCACTGAGCCTTGTTTTTCATGTTCATTGCCTTCCACTTGGGTGAAATCAATTGGAAGATTTGAGGAATTCAACTCGACTCCCTATATTTCACCTTACTTAGATCCCAAAGATTTAATGGAAGGATCGAACGAAATGGAGAAAAGAACAGTGGGTTTGGTCCATGAATTACTCTCATTGACCTTGTGGGAAAAAATGTCAATTGTCAAATTAGGTCATTTTAGAAGAGAGTTCTCTTTACCAGATAAAATAAATGTTTTGCTTCTCAAGCATCCTGGTATATTTTATGTATCAAACAAGTATAGGATTTATACGGTTCTTCTTAAAGAAGCATATAATGGGTCTGAATTGATTGACAAGGATCCGCTTGTTGTTTTAAAGGAGAAATTTGGGGAATTGATGCAACAAGGACTTCATGAATATAATCGGAGGCACTTTTTCTTGAATTTGGAAAAGAAGAGAAAGAAGGGCAATATTCCGGTGGTACCAAGAATGGGCCGGAGCAGTGGAATATCAGAGAAAGATGATCGGGGGGATGAACTACGTGGTATACTCGACCCAGAAGAAAGAAAAAAACTCTATAGGGTTCTCTTTGATGACACTGGCCCGTAAATTTTAAATAGGAGGTGTCGTGTATATCTATATATTGTTACTTGGATTTCAAACTTGTTCATCACGGCTCTGACTAAGGATTTAATATGTCTTAATGACCAGGCATACAGTTACCGATCTTGTATTGTTGTTGAAAAATTATGGATAACACTGCAAATGGAAAAAGGGAAGGACGAGGGGGTTGGGAGGGGTGGGTCCGGGGATGGCAGTTTCTTTTCATTTTCTTGAGTCATTGTGGTATGATTGTGTTGAAGTGTTGGAGATGAGATGTGATGAAACCGATTCTTTGATTCGAATACAATTTGCTTTGTGAAGTAGTTTTGATGCTATCTTTTGTTTGGTATTTTTTTTTTTTAAAAGTTAGCTCTTTCTTTGGAGACGGTCAGCCCTCATGTTTGTATGCCATTCTTGTTTTCTATGTAAGAAAATAAAATTATAAATACACTTATGTACTGCGGTAGAACTAAAAAGCCCTGTGTTAAATGGTTTTTGAATTATAAAAAGTATCAAGGGATAAAAAATTGAGCTATTGAGATTGTTAGATGCTTTTTAAGGATAGTGCCTTTGACATGGGTTTCGAACTAGTATATATTAAAGGAAGTAGTAGTTATCCTATGAATTTCATGACTTATGAACTGTGATGAACTAATTTTGGTGGGACTAACCTCTTCAAGTTGTGAAAACCTCAGCTCATTTGCTTGGAGTTTCGGTTCATTCCTGGAATCTGGATTCATAAATCGGTAATTTCACACTAGATGTCTCTTATAGTTTATGTGAAGAGGTTGAACCATAAGTTTACGAGGCTCAAATATTTCCATGTAAAATTACCATTTTGGATGCCAGGTGAACAAAATTTCGAACCAACGGTAGTTATCATTTTGATTCTTATTTCTTCTGAAGGAAGTGTGGAAAGGATAAGTACTTCCTAATGTGTGGAAAGGATAAGCACTTCCTAATGAATGTAAGGGTATACTGATTTCTTATTTGGTTTGCCATTACACTTGTTCGACCTATTTTCATCTGCAGATAGATAGTCAAGAAAATACTCGTGATCACAATTGTAGCTACAATGTTTCTATGTGATTGGTAAGATAGACACATGTTGTAGATACAATTGTTACAACGTATGTGGTCGCCGCTTTGCCAAAGTTTTAGTTAAAATGTCCAGTTCGATGGATATAAACAAATTTGTGCAGTTTTTCTTGCTTCTCTTTCTTCTTTTTTTTCCTTGCTTTTTTTTTTTTTGTGTGTTTCTAAAATCTGTGAAGGTTTTCAGGAAATGTTTAGTGGGGTAAGAAACAAGCTGAAATTCTTGGTGGGGGCAGAGTGAAAGGATTTCTGTTGGCGAGATTCAAACATAAGACTTCCAGGTTCAAGTGTGAGATTTTTTACCTTTGGGTTTCTTGCTCTCAAAAGGAGACAGTAGTAGTAGAATGCTCAAGATGGGAAGTGTTAATAGGAACTGAAAGAAGCATTGGCAGGATAATTCAATATGCTAAATTGTACTCAGTTTGGTTTCCTTCTAGCAATTACGTCTTGTTTGGGTGACGTTGGCCAACATATGGCTAATTCTCCTTCCCATAACCTTTTGTCACGACATGGTGTTTTTCAGTTTTGCATTTGTCTCCCATGAAGTAAACTGTGCAAATGGCACTTAAACTATTGAATTAGTTTCACTTTGGCTCCTCAACTAAAAAGGCTTCGATTAAGTTCTCAAACTATTTCGTTCGCCTCCATCCATTTCAAAAGTTTTGACTTATTTTGACAGCAAAATAGACTCCTACGAAAGATGGAAAACAAAAAAAGACTGGGTGGGGGGAACAATAACAAAAACCAAAAACACTCAATTCATCGCCATCATCTTGCCCGGCCTCCCACTCACTGCCATCTTCTTCATCTCCGGCAATCACTATCCGTGTCTCCTATGCCATCACCCACAATTGTAATAGTTGGCATTTGTTTACGAACAGAGAATTAGATGGTTTCAATTATATCTCTCTTTTTTTATCTATTGTTTGTTCTATGTTACATAAGAAATTTCTATCACCATTGCTCAATGGTGACAAATTTACAATTATATTATATTGAAATGGTCACACACCCTCAGTGCATATTTTTTCCCTTTTTCTTTTCCCTTTCCAATATAGAAATTTGAATGGATAAAATGATAATAGAGAAGGCCCAATTTCTCTTCTTATTCTGGCTACATATTAAGCAAAATTCTGAATCCATTAAGTTCAAAAATGATATTGAAACATAACATCTATATAATAAGGAATAATAGTTTTTGAATTTTAAAAATATATAAAAGATAAAAAAATGTGGTTGAAATTGTAAGATTTTTTTCAATGGTTAATAATGTCTTTGGTACAAATTACAGCATAATATTCCAATAAAATTCATACTGAATCATCATTGTAGATTTGAGTGTAATTTTAATAGGAATTGGTCATTCCTGGTCCAATCCTTGTTTCAAACCATACCCCAGTAAATTTTGAGTCAAATTTTAAAAAAGTTAAATCCAACATTTCACCCAAGTTATATCAAGTTTGAATTTATAAAGATTTTTCAAAAAATAAAACTAACGGTAGAGAGTATAACAGGAGAAGCTGTCATACTGAAATTTATTAATAAGAGATTTTAATTTTGCTTAGTTGATTTAAAAATTTACATCTAAATATTTAATTTATCTATTAAAAATAGAAGACAACTTTGCTTTTTTGAAAAAATAAGAAATAGCCTTACTTCTTAAAAAACAAGAGATGGCATTTCCTCGCAAGTATTAAATTTTGGAAAACAAAATACCAGTTTGTTAAAAAAAGAATTGGGATTCTGAAAATCTTTTTCAAAAAAGAATGATTCATAAAGCATTTTATCTAATGGAATTTCTATTCACATCAAAAATGATTCCTCAATTATCACTTTTTTAATTATTTAGGCATGACCACTTTAATCAACCAATAATTAGAATATATTCAAAACTCGCCTGTCATTCCTCTTGTATTTATCACTACCGCAATTATATTTCATTCAGTCCATATATATATATATATATATATACAGAGAGAGAGAGAGAGAGAGAGAGAATTTCGGACAAATACTTTCATTCCCATTTTCAACTAGAAAATCAATCATTACATCTAAGCAAAAGAAACCACATCACTTCAGAACATACATCACAAACCCTAAAAAAACAAAAACAGAGACAAAACAAATTGACAATCCCTAAACATATCCCCTCCCAATTTACCCCTAAATCAAGCCCTCTCACCCCTAATCCTCCTAGCCAACTGGATATCCTTAGGCATAATCGTAACCCTCTTCGCATGAATTGCGCACAGATTGGTATCCTCAAAAAGCCCAACCAAGTACGCCTCGGCCGCCTCCTGTAGAGCCGCAACCGCACTGCTCTGGAACCTCAAATCTGTCTTGAAATCCTGCGCTATTTCCCTCACTAGCCTCTGGAAAGGCAATTTACGGATCAGAAGTTCCGTGCTCTTCTGGTATTTTCTAATCTCCCTTAGTGCCACAGTTCCGGGGCGAAACCTGTGAGGCTTTTTGACTCCTCCGGTCGCTGGGGCAGATTTTCGGGCGGCTTTGGTGGCTAGCTGCTTGCGTGGGGCCTTTCCCCCGGTGGATTTTCGGGCAGTTTGCTTGGTTCGAGCCATAATTTTAGAGAGAGATAGAAATTAGGGTTCTTTTAGAGAGAATGTTGGGATTGTTGCGGAGCAATGAATATGGAAGATGGAGATTGGTGTTGTATATGTAGGGGCGCAGAGGAAATGTTCGCGGAGGGGAAATTTGAAACATTTTGGCGGAAAAGTGTGGCGCCAGTGGATTTGGATCGTTAGATTTCAAAAAGCGAGGGACGGTTCAGATTGGATTTTGTTCGATGACAAGGATCGCGATCCGCGTGTTTTTTTTTTTATCGAAGGAATCTATTGATGGTAGTATTTTCAAAGTTTGGGAGTATTACAAAGTTAGGGCAAGACTTTAATGGAGTCCAGGGCTGGCCCAATCGACATAAAAGGCCATTTAGGATTAAAAATAACTGATTATCTTATTATCCAATCCGACTTGTTAAAAAAAAATATTTAATCCAATTTGATTCTTATAACCTTCTTTTATTATTTATACAAAACATTATCATATTCGCATGTTTTATTCTTAACATATTTATAATGTATTTTAACTGTACTCAATAAATATTTGAAAAATAATAAATGAAAATTTTCAATTCATATTTGGGCATATCAAGTAATTATCTATGCAAGATACGGATTCAAAGTCCTATATAAAACATCCGTACTTTAGAGATGATGTGTATATGACTTAAATATAGGTGATTTAACATAGAAATGTGAAAACAGTAACGGCTCATGTGCTTAGGCACTATCCTTGCTCAGCAATGTTCAAAGGTTTGAAAGTTGTTGATTACTCTATTTTTATTTATTTGTTTTAAGAAAAAAATATATGATAAATTGAAAATTGAAAATAAGAAGACGTAACACACCTTCAAGGTTCGGGCAATTGAAATTGAGCTTTCCCTTGTAGTGGTGAAGGGGTATTAAGAAACTACCCCACCGACCAACCTGATTTATTTATATTATAGGAAAAGATTTAAGTTTCTTTTCTTATACATTTATTATTTTTACTTAAAGTAATTCGGTCATGCTCTAATGATACGTGCAAATACTTGAGTTTGATCTAATCACCATCTTTAGAGATCTTGTCTGATGGAAGTCAACGATCTAATCTTCATGTCAGTTAATTTGATAGTGAAGTTGAAAATTAATTGAAAAAATAATTATTTTTTATGAGAAGTTTGAAAATGAAGGAACAAATTTGTGAGATTTTTTTTTCGGTTTCCATGGAATTCAATTAGTTGGCTGTGGGTAAGGAAATATCTTTATGAAAAATAAGGAAAAATGTAGAACATGTCGCTGAATCAATACCTCTATTTCAACTCTCATAATAAAAAAAAAAAAAAAATTAATCATTTTTCTATCTTGCAGCCAAACCGTCCCTCAAATAAAATATTTAGGCAGTTAAACTTTGTACATAGATTTTTTAACCCATAACCATAATCTAATATTATTATTTTTTGTTTACACCATGTGATATTTGAGCCAGCTTTCGCATACCTCTATTAATTCTCCTTCACAACTTAAACCACATTCACTACTGGCCATAAAATATTTTTACAATTGTAGAGATTCGACGTAAAAGCTCTCAATCGACCCCATATCTAAAAAATGCACTTAACATTAAATCCGCGAATTTATATTCAATGCCACACATTTTTTTCTATGCAGACCTTTGTAGGCACATGACAAGCACAAAGAGTGGAGAATATATAACATTCTTCTAGTCATTAGTGCAAGTTTTGGTTAGAGCCAATGCTGCCCACCAAAAAAACGGTGCTGCCTTACACATACATGATCATATATGAACCAAATTAGAGTTGGTAGGAACATTGTTGGACAAGCCATTTGCTTTGTGGCTCATATTAATTCATTGAAGGTGACTGCATTATGAGCCAATTAAGCCTTCAAATTAAAACTTGGGTTCATTATTTTCCAATGTATAATTAAAGCTGGTGCTGTTATTTTCATTTGGTGACAAAGATGCAATGTTACATTCGTGGTATATGACTATATGTAATGTGCCGCCTTCTCTTATCCAAAGCGATCTAATTGGCACATAAATTAATGATGGTGCCCGCCACTAAAAGCACCTAGACTTAACCCATGTATTTTAACTCAATAATTAGCACTTTGAATTAATTATTTAGTTCAATTAATTTGCTAATATATTTACTCTCAAAGTATTGTCAAATATATAATAGTTTCAAGTTTAAGTTCGAGTGGTTGAAAATATGAATATTCACATAGAACATTTAAATTTGAAATTTGTCCCTATCATCTTCATGGACCACTTGGATTTATCTATCAATTATATATATATAAAAAATTATTAAATATATAATGGTTTCTTTCGGCAAAAATGATATTTTATTTCTCGTGAATGAGTACTGTAAAAATAATCAGACGAATCTCATAATTGAGTTAAATGGACACATAATTGCCTAGTATTGAAAACATAATTTTTAATTTCAGATCTATGAGAAAGATGGCAATGAAACTCTTAATTTGAATTAAATAGTTAGAGTAATGTAAATTTCCCAGGACAATTGTGCATGGACCAAATTGATATTAAAAATGATTGGCTCAAATCATTAATTTTACATAGAAAAATTGTATAACTTAGTAAGAGTTGATAAGTAGGGTAGTAACACTGCATAGTAATGAGACCTTTTAATATAAAACACAACACATGTGGCCAAATGTGTTTAAGTTGGGAACGGTGCTGTTACTACGGGGCGGACCTATGGGCCCAACTCATGTGCCAGTGAGCACGTATCAACGACGATGGTGAATTCACAAGTTTAAAGTAATACATGTAGCTGGACTTGGTGGAGTTAGGGACAACAACTCATGCCAGTGAGCATAACAACTTGTATTAGAGCCGATGGTGAATCTACTAGTTTGAAGTAGTACATGTAGTTGGATTCAATGGAGTCGGGAAAAACTCGGTGAAAGCTTAAAGTGTGAGTCGTTACGAAAATCGTTTCAGTGGCAAGACTTGAGTAGAAGCCTACAACGGAGTCAAACTTAGAAGACCAAATGTGGAGTCACTACAAAGCCTACGTACAACGAAATACTACTTTCAAGGTGGTTGTTGTGGAATATGGTGTACCTCGAGATGGCATTACCCAAGGCAGATGATATTGAGTGGTAATCTATATGTATAGTTCAAAGGTAGATCCAAAATGAGCCAAATATAGATTGGCTTGATCCAAGGTTGGTCAATTCTAGTATTGAGTGAAATGTTATACTTATAGGTTCTTTATTAGAAGTCAATTCTACTCCTCTAGTACCAATAAGCAACATAGGGAAAAAAACACTACGCCTAAGAATCAATAATACGAAAACTTTGTTATAAATTATCCATTTTCTTAGAGTTATGAACACTTTTGACCCCCGAAGTATGCTAATAGTTGCACTTTGGTCGCTAATGTTTCGATTTGGGTGCATTATACTTCAAAGTTTAGAAATTGTTTCAATGAAGTCTAATAACTAACTTCCGTTAAGTTTTTTAACGGAATATGCCATTTAATTTCTTTTTCTTTTTTTTGGTGAACTTTTGCGTAGCAATTTCGGACCTCTAGATGACCGAATTTGAAAAAATGTTAAACTGTAAAATTGAAATTCTCTTAGTGATACATTCAAGAAATCCATGATTCGGAGTCTCAGGGGAAAATTATGCTTTAAAAATTATTTGAGTCACTATAGGTATTTTTTTTAAAATATTGAAATATAAACCCATTTTTTCTCTCTTTGAACCTATTTTCTCCATATAATTTACAATCAAATTATTTTACTCAATTTATTTATTGTAAATTTAATGGATGATAAACCCAGTTGAGGCCTAATTATTCTTTTAGCTTAAATTTTTTTTTGGCTTAATCTTTTAAAAACTTAATTATTCGAAATCTATAATTGATGGAGGCTAAAAGTAAAACGGTTTATCAAATGAACTGAAACCAATATCCTTGAAGAATAGATATCATCATCGTCCATTTTACTTTTAGCCTCCATGAATTATATATTTC
The DNA here is from genome assembly GCA_021464415.1 of Lonicera japonica. NCBI lineage: Eukaryota > Viridiplantae > Streptophyta > Magnoliopsida > Dipsacales > Caprifoliaceae > Lonicera > Lonicera japonica. The sequence continues at coordinate 37,632,225 of CM038469.1, read as the reverse complement.
CAAAAATTAAGTTTTTAAAATATTAAAACAAAAAAACTTAAAAATAAAAAGAAGAATTAAGTCGCAATTGGGTATAACAACCATTAAATGTATAACACATAAATTGTGTAAAACGACCTGAATATAAATTATATGGAGAAAATAAGCTTAGAGATTAAAAAAAATGGGTTTGCATTTTAATATTTTTTTTAGAGATACCTAATGTGACTCAAATAATTTTTAAAACATTTTTTTCCCCAAGACTCCGGATCATGGGTTTCTTGAGTGTATCACGAAGAGAATTTCGAGAGCTTCAATTTTGCAGTTCAACATTTTTTCAAATTCAATCATCTAGAAGTCTGAAATTAGGACGCAAAATTTCATAAAAAAATGAAAAAGAAATTAAATGGCCCATTCCGTTAAAAAACTTAACGGAAGTTAGTAATTTGACTACATTGAAACAATTTCTAAATTTTGAGGTTTAATGCGCTCAAATCGAAACATTAGGGACCAAAGTGCAACTACAAGCATACTTCGGGGGTCAAAAGTGTTACTAACTCATTTTCTTATTAATCTCAGGACTAAGAAGAGTGATTGGGACAAAAACATCCTTCTCACTTGTATTTTGGATACCTATATAACCATCGAAGGCTTTTGAAGTGACTAATTCTTAAAAATTAAAAAGCATTAAGAACAAAGAAATTGGTGGAGTTATTATTTTTATCTAGTACCAACACGTTTGATCTATATGAATAGTCTACAGATGGATCCAATATGAGCCAGAGGTGAACTAGTTTAATCAAATGTCAAGATTATTAAGAATGGTTTGGCTAAAACCATTAATCCACTTCGAAAAATTGTAAAACTTAATAAGGGTTAATAAATAAGGTAATGTGACTTCATAGTGACAAGATCCTTTATTCTAAAACTCCATATTCACTTGTGGCCAAATGTGTTTAAGTTGAGGACAATGTCGTTATTACTTGTGTCCGGTCGGCCGGCCTATTCCCTCGACTTAGCCCATGTACAGGTGAAAATAATAGTTGAAGGGTTAATACTAATAGCCCATCTCTTCTTTTTCCTAAAAACAACACATAACTCTCTCAACCTTTTGTAAAAATTAGAACTTAGAATTTTTTGAATTCGAGTGATATTTTTGAATTCGAGTGATAGTCTTTACCAATATACTAGATGAGTAGTATTGTCAATAAAATTAAGGGTTATTTGGGTTTTGGGGTCCATAGTTTTGGCAAGTTTGAATTAGGGGTCCACAGTTTTCATTTCTTGGGTTTTGGGGTCCATTTTTGACAAAATCGTGAATCAAAGCGAAAAAAGTGTTACTCCACGAAATTTTTGACCTGATGTACCTATTTTGCCCTTCGGTGACTAAACAAACCGAAACAAATTATTTTGGACCCCAAAACGAAATTAGATCAATTATTTTTTTTGACAAAAATTTGCTCTCTTTTTTTTTTTGAAAACTTTGATTTATTTTGATCGAATAGCCATAATTCTGATTTATTGTTCTTTTCTTTTTTTTTTTGCATAATTAGCATATTATTCAATATGCGTGATAAGAAAAAATAAATACACTTGTTTATCAAACTCATTTTTTCTAGATCATTTTTTTGACAGAAATCTCTTCTCTCTCTCTTTATTTTGAAAACTCTGATTTATTTTGATCAAATAGCCATAATTTTGATAAATTTAACCCTAAGCCCCTAATTATAATTAGGTTTATCTATCAAAATTGTGTCTGAGTTATATAAAATATGATCAAATTTAATTCAATCAAAATAAACAGCTCGGTAACTTTCATAATGAAAAGAAAAAAAGGGTTATTTTTATTTTGATTGAATTAAATTTGATTATATTGGCTGCTTTTTGGAGTGTTTTTAAGCTTATCTTGTTTTCTTTTTATAAAGTATTACAAATATTAATAATTTTGACACCTCATGCAAAATTTAATTTTTATTGATAAGATGTTTAAAATATGCTCTTATGTAAACTTTAACACTTTAACCATTTGGTCATGTAAACATAAAGAAAAAAATAGTGGTACAATACACAATCAACCGACATAGGGTTAAATTTATCAAAATTATGGCTATTCGATTAAAATAAATCAGAGTTTTCAAAATAAAAAGAGAGAGATAGGAGATTTCTGTAAAAAAAATAAATTGATCTAATTTAGAAAAAATGAGTTTAATAAACAAGCGTATTTATTTTTTCTTATCACGCATATTGAATAATATGCTAATTATACAAAAAAAAAGAACAATAAATCGGAATTATGGCTATTCGATCAAAATAAATCAAAGTTTTCAAAACAAAAAGAGCAATTTTTGGTCAAAAAAAATAATTGATCTAATTTGGTTTTGGAGTCCAAAATAATTTATTTTGGTTTGTTTAGTTACCGAAGGGCAAAATAAATACATCAAGTCAAAAAATTCGTTGACTAACACTTTTTTAGCTTTGACTCATAATTCTGTTAAAAATGGACCCCAAAGTCTAAGAAATGAAAACTACGGACCCCTAACTTAAGATTGCCAAAACTATGAACTCTAAAACTCAAATAACCCGAAAATTAATTATTGTATCAATAAATTTATAATACAATAATATGTAAGAAGGGTCAAATGCTTGAACCTTATTTTTATAATTTAAATATCACATAATATAATTTTTTTATAATTTAAATATCACATGATCTAAATTCTCGTATGCAGTTGTACGAAAATGTCATGAAAAAACTTTTTTTTAATGATTTTTTTTTTTAAAAAAAATAATTAATATGTGAGGTTCAAAACCGAAGTCAAAGAAGAGAAGCAGTCAAAGAGAAATCCGAAACTTGCACGTAGCGGCGGCAGGAGACAATGCACCGCAAAAGGCGAAACACAAGGGTTGGACACTTGGACCCCAACGAATGGGTTAGTTTGTACTTTATTTTCATAAAAGAAAATGTTGTAATCTTAGAATCCTATGATAAAAAAAGGTTGATAAAAACATAAAAAGTAAAAATAAAAATATTTGATTTTTGTGAAAAGTTATAAAATAAGTTGAGACATGTGAATAAATATCTTCTTAATTTGTTACTTTTTTCATGTAAAAACTTTCTTTGGTTATTGAGGAAGAAAAATATTTTATAAAAAATTATGAAAAATGTAGGACATATACTTATAAAATGAGCATGCGATGGAGAGTATCTAATTACATGACTCAACTTATTTTTCAACTTTTTACCCAAATCAAATGTTTTTATTTTCTTTTTTCATATTGTTATCAAATAGAGCCTTATTCTTTTATGAATACCTTTTATCTAGAGGTAGTATCGGTTCGGTTATTAAAATGATGGAGTCGGTTTGATCTCTAAATTGACATTTCAATTTACCAACCACATCGACCCTATAGTGGTTTTAGTTTTACATTTATCAACTAAAGTAGCAAATTGTCTAGAAATAACAATACCAACAACACATCCATTTTGACATATCAATTAGTACACATACAAGAACATCGTTTTGAAAGTAAATTATCACAATTTAGTACCAACTTACAAATCAAGTATGCTCACATCCCAAATCAATTCTCCAAACAAAGAGTGAGTGACTTACTGAGATGAGAGATGACAGAGAGTTGAGCGTGAGACACAAAAGACGACTGTACTACAATTGTGAGATCTAAGAGACGGAGAGAGTTGTAAGCAGGGGCGGAGTGAACATGGGCATAGTGGGGCCTTAAGCCCCCATTTTGGATTTATAAAATTTTCATAGTTGGTATGGTATATATTTTTTATATTTCTATAGAGACCTTTTTGTAAAATTCAAAACTATGAGGTTGCTTTTGTAAGATTTTTCAAACTTTGGGGTCAGATATGTATTTAGTAATCAAGGAAGATTGATATTTACTTTTGACCCCATTAATTATACAATAACATATATAAACCTTCAAAATTTTAAATATCGTAAGTTTACTCCTCGTATAAGATGATTTCTATCAATTGATCAATTTAACAGTTAAACAAACAATTAAATGTCTATAGTACTATATATTTTTAGATTGAGCAATCACATAAACCCATATTATATTTTCAAAAATATATTTGATCTTTTCTCATCCTACCTCCTTTTTAACTAAATAAAAGAAATATTTAAATCTTTTCCTCCCAATTACAAATAACGAAAATCCCCCAAACCCCCTAAAGAAAATGCATGAAATGTATGTATTAAAATGTGTGTATTTGTTTGGATTTTTTCTAAACATTGAGAAAGTTATAATAAAAAATATTAAAAATGAAGATATCTTTCAATGTGTTCAAGACATAAAGCTTCAAAAGTCAAAACTTTTCATAATTAACTTGTTCTTTTTTGAACATCTTCTTATATAATTGATGTTCAATATACAATTTTTCAGTCTTATTCTTCTTCGTACTTAAAAAAATTATTTACTATTAATCAAGCCCTCACTAATTTTAAATCTTGCCTCTGCCACTGATTGTAAGATAGACAAAATTTAGGGAGCTGGGAAAGAGAGAGTTGAGAGATCTAATAAACGAGAGACAAAGTTGAGTATTTGCCTGTTTGGTATTAAGAGTGAGGGATTTGTTTGTGAATGAGTTGTGACTTGTACGATTAATAAGTGCTGAGAGTATTTTTTTTATTTTTTTTTTGATATATAGTGTTTTGATCGGTCAGTTGTTTATAACTGAGATTCTAAAAAACAATATTGTAACTAGTATTGAAGATGTTTGATAACTGAGCACTTCGGTTCGGTTATCGTGTATTTAGGGTTGGTTCGATTTTTGGTATAAAAATTCCATCCTTACTTTTATCCTAAATTAAATGTTTATATTTTCTAAGGATACTAATTTTATCAAAATTAATAATTTGAAAGAAAACTCACATATGAAAAAAAATTACGTTAATAATGTTCAAAAAAAAGTGAACTCATAATTAAAGATATTTTAAAAAAGGAAAGTGAACCTTAATTCCTGATGAAAATAGTTTATTTTGAGTTCTCAGGTTTAGACCTGGGAGAGTTCACATGTTAAATTTTCATCAATGGGAGTTTGGAGTGGGTTTTAGTTGTACGTAGTTAAAAGTAAAAAAATATTTTTTTTATAAAAGAAAAAGGGTTATTCAGAATTTAGGTGCCGTTTGTTCTATCTAATTAGACGTCGGATGCTAAAGTTTGCCATAATATGACTTTGGGCGCCAATTTGGACGGATTTCGTTATTCAATGAGGTCAACCTTTAACTCATTTAATTTTTGATCCAATTTACCCCTAACGAATCCATTAAAAAGGAAAAGAAAAAATATCAAAAGGAAATAAAGAAAAAGGGAGATGGCAGTACCCACAACAAACTGACCTCCCCCCGCCCCACCCCAGCGATGTGATTCAACCTCCAAACATAATAGGCTTAAAGCTAGGACAAAAAACTTCACCTTCAAAGTATTAAGCAACCTTGCAGGTACAATTTGGAACTCAAATCGGGTATGTTTAGGGTTTATTTAATGTTATGAAATTCTCTTTCTCTTCAGCCTAAACACTAGCCATGGCTTCCCACCAGCACGAGAACGGCGACAACCACCACAATTATAACCACAAGCCACTAAAAAGTCCAAATTCACCCTTATCAGCTCGACCGGACTTAGCGCATAATTCTCCCACCACTACTCTAAAATCATCAAAATGTATATAATTGATTACAAGTGAAGTCGATGCATGTATATGAAATTGATGAGTAAGTTGTGATATTATTTTAATATACGTGTATGTTCACGTATGATGTATGTAAAGTGATGAATTCATGATGGTGCTAATTGCTTTATAGGTTGTTGATGTGGGTGTTGGGGAGGGGAGAGGGTTGGGGGGTTAGTCGGTTATGGGCACTGCCATCTCCTTTTTTCTTTATTTTCTTTTGATATTTTTTTTCTTTTTAATGAATTGCTTAGGGATACACCCAAAGTCTAAATCACTAAAAGAGAGAGAGAGAGAGACCAATGATTATAAGTTGGGCTAGACTAGTATTTTTTTTAATATGTGGGTTCTGGTTTTACGCTTAACTTAGTTTATAATACAAAAATGCTTGAACTTTTGAATAGATTTTATTTTATAATTAACAAAAGTTCCATTTATCAGTTAATTGACTTCAACATATTTGTTGAAGTATCCCGCAAATCAGTCCAGAAATGAATAAAAATTGTTATAAATATGGTTCAAAAAATTAAAATAATAAATTAAAGAGATTTAATTACTATATTTTATTTTTCAAAAGCTTTCTTGTTCAAAATCCATTCTGTTTGACCATTTAGGTTCATCAACGATTTTACACCGTTAAAGTTGGTTGGTTGGTTGGTTGGTTAATTAGTTGGATTCAATTTTTATCAGTATCTCTTTAATTCCAATTAACCATTATCAACACTACACAAAGCACTCTTTTAGTCTTCTAAGAAGGTAAAATTTTCAATGCCATTAGCAAATAACCTCGTGCGTAAGTGCTACTTTAAAAAAGCTACTCGAGTTTGGGCTGTGATCTCCATAGATAAAAGCTGGTTCCAACTCGAAAATATAAATCAAAAGCTCGTTAACATATATTTAGTATATTCTATTTTGATTGATGCTGATGATATGATTTAGAATTATTTCGCTAAAAGCAATGGAAGAATATAAATAAAATTATTGGTTAAGTAAAAATTAAATGAGTTCAAATTTGACTCAAGACAGTGAAATGCATCAAAAACATCTTTCTGGTAATAATTACCTTGACAATTGTATCTTTGTGTTAATTTATTTTGATCGAGCCCTCTATCCCAACTTATAATTCCAATTTTGACATTTGCAATTATTCGAGATGCACTAATTTCAATTAATTTGGGACATCTCCAAAAAGCACTCTTAATTTAAGATAGTAGGAGTATATATTATCTAAAAATTTTAACATTTTGGTGGCACACTTAATTATTTTTAATAAATCAAACCCTTTTATATTATAATTTTTTGGTAATTTAATGAAACAAAATATATTATAAATAGAATAATTAATATTAGTGTCGATGGTACCATAAAAACAAAGAATTAATTTAAAAAATAATAAAACCGGGATATTTGTTTTGCTCATGCACATGAGGTAGTAGGCCACGCACTTGGTCTGATGAGAAAACGCAAGGTATCTTTATTGCGAAAAAAGTTATTCTTTTGATAAAATATAATATTACTTTAAAAAATTATATTGTATAATTTTATTGTAGTAAAATGTTTTAGCAATGGTAATAATTGTTTGATAAATTACAACCCAAAAACTATGTTAAAAAATGTCAAGTTATTCCCAAGACAAATTATACGAGGATGGTCCTATCAAGTGAGTCATGCGCATTATGGGCTTATACTCTCCTATATATTTTTCGGTCCAATTTTTATTAATAGAGTTCATTTCGACGGTAAAAAGTATATTTATTTTTTTATGAAATTTGATAAAGAATTTTTGTCAAAAATTTCAAATCGGAATTAGTGGTAATAAAAAATTGATATACATGTTTATTTTTATTTATCAAAATTTTGGATGATCATTTTACTCAATTATAAAATAAATCTTCTTATCAAATTTGTAGAGCTAGACAATCTATTTATTATAAAAATTATTTTCATTAAATTTTATATAAAAAAAATTAATTCATTTAACCCTTAAACACATCAAAAATAATTGAACCAAAATAATTTTAGAAATGAGTCAAGCCCATCATAATAACATCATAGGAGTTTTCACCTCGCGAACCATTTCAATTATAAATATGTATCTTGCTTGCTACATATCCAACTATTTGCGCCGCCCATGAGCTAAAAATACTAAAGAGATCTCCCTTAATTTCCACAGTAAAATTCTTTGCAAATAAAAAATTATCTCTCTTTTCTTATCACATTTTGTTCATTTTATTTTCCCGAAAAATTTATACTTTTTCCCTTCTTATTTTAGATTATCATAATTTTATGTCAATTGTCGGTGGTATATGACTATATGTTATCTATTTTGTTATTTTAGCATTTCAAAATTAATATTTTTTGACTTCTTTTTGCACTTTTACGTAAAAAAATATTTTTAAAAAATATTAAACTATCAAAAAAAATCACATATTGTATATATATATATATGTATAATCATCCTCTTACCATTAATTTCTGACTCGGATACTGTTTTTTTAACAAAACAAGTGCCATTTTAATTTTGATATAATAACTTAAATTTGGGCAATCGACAATTTTAACCCCAAAGTTTGGGGTCAGTTGTAACTTAAACTCTGTTGTTTCAATTTTTTCAATGTCAACACTAACATTTCATAATTGTTGCAATCAAATTCAACTGTTCTCTTCTGTTAATATGCAACTAACGACGACTGACGTGGTTGTCCGAGTTGGCGCTGGTATTGATGTAAGTACTTTGGGCATCGACAATTTTAACGCCAAAGTTTGGGGTAAGTTGTAACTTAAACCCCGTTGTTTAAATTTTTCCAATGTCAACACCAACGTTTCATAATTATTGCAATCCAACCCAACCGTTCTCTTCTATTAATATATAACTAACGGCGGCTGACGTATCTGTCCGAGATGGTGCAAACATGGATGTAACTACTACCCTTTTGGATGATTTGTATGAAATTGTCTCCCTTAAATTACATTTTGAACAAATAGTTGGTGAGAAAATGAGTAAAATCAATTCATTAAAATATGGGGGTTCCATATTAAAAAAAATACATATACATATGATTCAAAAAAGATTCACACAATGCAATTCACTTCTCTATGGAGTGACAACCCAAATGAATAAACATGAGTAAAGATCGAAGAAAAAAAATTAAATATCCCACAAGAACAAACACTTCGGATATGAAACCTTCAGCAGCTTATAGGGCATATAATCAACCCATTCTCATTACAATCTTGGCAAATTATTGATTCTAACGACACCTCATCTTCTTTATTAACAATCTTTTGGCTTCCATTGCAACTAAAACACAACATGAATCGAAAATCAGTACGTCCTAGGCATGGATCATCGGGACCCCATCAAAAGTCCGAGTGCATTTATACATCTCTCTCGTGGTGCAAAACCCGAAAGCTGTCTAATAGAAACCGAATGCTTGTACAATTTTCAAATGTTTTTAGTATACTTCTAAGCCTCGTGGTGTACATAATTACCGAATCATTACCACCAAATGGACATTTCTCTTCGGAATCTAAAAGGGGACTGGCCTCAATTTACGGGCTTTAAACGGCGATTTTTCTTCTTCTTCCAACATTTCATAATTGTTGCAATCCATGTTAGCGCCAACTTTGGGGTTAAAATTGTCGATACCCGTAGTAGCTACATCCATGTTAGTGCCAATTCGGACAACCACATCAGCCGCCGTTAGTTGTATATTAACAGAATAAAACGATTGTGTTGGATTGCAACAATTATGAAACGTGGGTGTTGACATTGAAAAAATTTAAACAACAGGGTTTAAGTTACAATTGACCCTAAACTTTGGGGTTAAAATTGCCGATACCCGTAGTAGCTACATCCATGTCAGCGCTAACTCGGATAACCACGTCAGCCGCCGTTAGTTGCATATTAACAGAAGAGAATAGTTAGGTTGGATTGCACCAATTATGAAACATTATTGTTGACATTGAAAAAATTGAAACAACAGGGTTTAAATTGCAACTGGCCCCAAACTTTGGGGTTAAAATTGTCGATTGCCCCTTAAACTTATTTCAATACTAAACCTTAGAGACATAATATAATTTATTTTTGGTGTTTATATGTGATAGCTTTAATTTTTAGGTATCGTTTAGTTCGCGAATTTGAGAATTTGGGAAATGAACTTTATTGCTCCCTTATTTGGTAAATACAAATTCTGGAAATACTTTTCCAACATAAGGGAAAGTAGAGGAAACTATTCTACTCAAACATCATGAAATTGATTTTTCTTTTTAATTTTTCAGCATTTATTACAAAAATTTTAGATAACAATACTCTTAACTAAATATGCTATTGCCAAAAATTTTATAATATTTTTTTAATTTAAAATACAAGAGTATTATTAAAATATTGATATATTTTTACTTTTTTTCCTGTATGAACCAATTACTAGAAGAAAACTTAAATAATATTTTTTAAATACTTTTAACATTTTATCAAATAAAAAAAATAAAACTTGATAAATTTTTTAATATTTTACCTTTATAAAAAAAATATTTATTTTTTTTGTAAAACAAACGAAGACTTAGAGTGAGTACATATATTATTTATGCATTTGCCCGGGGCATCATAATCCATAGTTTATTCCTCCATGGTCCTCAGGTAAAGACAAAATAAGATGTCAGATTCGTCTTCCCTCATTTCGTAACCCATTTCCCCCACCAACTGCCACATGGCGTTTGCCTTCACCAGAAACGTGGGGCCCACTTTGACATTGCCTCCATTAAATGCTTATTTATTTATTTTTACAAATTTTAATAAATCAACTCATAACGTGCTTGTAGAAGAGTCGTACATTAAAAAATTAATTTTTAATTTAAAAAAAGTGTCAATCAAATTTTTTTATTATAATAATAATAAAAAAATATCCATATTAAATTAAATTTGAATTTAGAATCTATTTTGAAATAATTGATATCTTATTAATTAGGGGTGGTGCTATTTTCACCCCACAAATTACTTGCTTCCACTCCCACCAAAAAAAAAGTTCTAAACTCCTATTTCCACCACACTCAATTAATCATTTTCAACCAACTAATTACTCATTAACATTAATTACTATTCATCATCTTCTTCTTCTTCTTCATCTTCTTCTTCTTCCTCTTCATCTTCCTCTTCTTCTTCTTCTCTATGATTTTTACTCAATGGTTAATAATTAACAAAAATTTAGATCTAATTAACACATTATATCTCATTCAATTCATTTCAAAAGCCAACAAAAATTCAAAAGTAACTCACAAAAACACACAAAATCTCCATTAATGTCACACAAAAAAAACCTTAAGTTGTAGAGAATGGTAGAGAATAGCAAATCAAGGATTATCAAAGTTGAAAAACCTAATGAAAGAAAGATATGTTTGTTTTTATTATGTTTAATGTTTATTTTATTTAGTTAATATCAAAAAAAAATTGTACCAACAAAACGAATTAGAGCATTAGAACAGGTTACCTCGGTTACGGGAAACCGAAATTTAAGCACTTATTCGGTTTTCAGTGACCGAATGTGTAATTTGATTATATTTCAGACAACTTCGGTCCTAGGAGACCGAGCAATTTGATGAATTTCGGTCCTATGAAACCAAAATTATTCAAAATACTCGGTTGTTAAAGACCGATGTAAGGTCCCGAGAGCTAAAAATATAGTCCAGAATACTTCGGTTGTGAGGGATCGAGGAAGTGGATGAACCTCGGTCATAGAGAACCGAAATTGTTCTCAATACTCGATTTTTAGAGGGCGATGTAAGGTCCCGAGAGCTAAAATATGATACAAGGAGGCCACGGTTGTAAGGGACCAATGAGTAGATGGATGCAAAAATTTAAAAACCATTGTTGAGAAGAAGAAGAAGAAGAAGAAGAAGAAGAAGAAGAAGAAGAAGAAGAAGAGGAGGAGGAGAAAGAAGAAGAAGAAGAAGAAGAGAAGGAAGAAGAATTAATGATTTATTATAATTAGTTTGTGTTGCATTAAGGGTTAAATGAATGTAAAATTTTAGAAACCATTGTTGAGAAGAAGAAGAATTAATGATTAATTATAATTAGTTTGTGTTGCATTAAGGGTTAAATGAATGTAAAATTTTAGAAACCATTGTTGAGAAGAAGAAGAGGAAGGAGGAGGAGGAGGAGGAGGAGGATGATAAATGATTAATGGTTAAATATAATTAATCATTAATTTATGTATATTAAAATGGGAGTGGTAAAGGAAGTAGTGAGAGTGTTAATGAGTAAAAGAGAGTTGGTGGGAGTGGTAGTGAGAGTGGGAGTGAAAGTAAATAGTTTGTGGGGTGGAAATAGCACCACCCTTAATTAGACTAAATTATTCACTCAGAAAACAAAAAATTACTTAAACATCTAAAATTCCTTTGGTTAATGTCAACACAATTTTTATTAATGACAAGATAATATAAGATACAAAAAAATTTATGTATAACTAGGGGTGGTTTTATTACGGTTAGCATACTAAAACCCCCGCACTTAGTATCATGTCAATGCCAAAATCTATTACTATTATTGTACTAAAAATTTTGATATACCAAAAAATCAATTGAGTATGATATGATAATGCTACATTACCAAAACATTCACCATCTATTTTTTTCGACCTTTAAAAAGGCCATAAAGGCCACACTTGATAGAAATAGAATAGAGATGACCAAACTTTTTAGATTATTATGTATAAAATGGTTGATTTGAAACTCGTGGATGCATTGCGATGTATAAAAGTAAATATAATTTCTTGTTTTAGCAGTGGAGGAGTAAATTCAAGTGTACATGTTTTTATTTTTATTTTTAAAAAATATTGATTTCTTTCAAAGAAACGAAGGTTATACCTCTTAAAAATTAGTTTAATTCAATCCATCTATTCATCACCATTCAAACCAAATAAAGTGCAAGTAAATTCATAGTACAACCAATGTCACAAACCAAATTGCAAAAAAAAAGAAGTTAAAATCAATAAATAAAACCAGTGGTAATTAAATAAAAATTATATATATATATTAATTAATTTTTTCGATACAATATGACATACCATTGTCAATAAAAACCATTAATGATACCACATTATACACAACAGTATAGTAGGACAAACTTGTTACAAAATTCCACCCATATGTACAATCATACATTATTTGTTTCGGCAATAATATTACATATATATCTGATATAAAATATTGATATATTTAAAGCATCTACAATGGTATAGTATGTTAATGCAAGTAAGATAAATTTGTCTTATAAAGGTATGGAATGGTATGATAAAGCTAAGTTCAACCAAGTCTAATACCATACGCCACACAATGTAGCATTTGGTGCATCATGCCACACTATACGGTGTTTGAAAGCCTCACACTACACTACGTGGCGTATGTGGTATTTATCTCTTACTTTTATGATTTATCCTACTTTTACTTTTATCTTTCTACACAAGTTGTATCTCTTAAAATATTGCATAATACTTATTATATCTCTCTTTTTACCATACCACTAAATTAATACTCAAGTAATAAGTGAAAAAATATATTATACTTAACACACCTATAAGTTCCCCATTGTGGATGTTTATTGTGATATTTCTATATTTGTTAAAATATGAAATTCATAATTTTATATTATATTTGTGTCAAGAAAAAAAAATTAAAACAACAAACGATCATTAACAAAATGTCAATTTATTATGTTAGGAAAATATATTTGTGTAGAATGATTCTTTAAAAAATGGCACTCCAATACTATACACATGCTTGAAATAATGGCACAACATGTTCAAATAATAGTACATATAATGCTAAGAAGTGAGTCTTTTGATGTACTTAGTTACTTTGAAAATGGTGTTGCTACATCATTAGTATACCCATATTCTTCAAATACATTGGCTATATAAGACATATATAATACAAAACCACACCCCAAATATATAATACCATAGATAATTACGTCAAAAAATATCAAATGAACTTAAATGTGCGATCGAAACTTGAAATATATATGACATATATATACAATACTCACACTTAAGACTTATAACACAAAACCATACCCCATATATACAATACTCACACTTAAGACAGTACAACACAAAACCATACCCCATATATACGATACCATAGATAATTAAGTCAAAATATAAAAGGAACTTAAGTGTGCAGTCAAAACGAGAGCGTTTTACTCCAAGACCAGTGTAAGAGTGGGAAATATATGCTACGCCTTTTACTACAAGGCTGATGTGGGAGTGTGATGAAAAAATATGCCTTTTATTATGCGACTTAAGTACAAGCGTGATTTATGATTTGTAGCTTTATATTGGTTTTGAAATATACATACATGCAAACGGGTGGGTGAGAGCTAGTTATTCTTGTGGCATGTCTATATTAAGTATATTATATTATAGTAGATTGTTTAAAAAAATTATTGTTTACATATACCCTTGGTGAGGAATGTCTCATGTGTTATTGTTTTAGTTTCAGGTAATCCACTATCAAGCCTAGAGCGAGGGGACATGAGTCTTGGGATGTGGTTTTGTGTTGTATATATGTCTTAAGTGTGAGTATTGTATATATGTTATATATATATTGAGCTTCGATCGCACACGTAAGTTCCTTTAATATTTTGACTTAGTTATACATAAGTTAGTTTTTGTTTGTATGTCCTCTATGCAATCAATGTATATCCTCTATGCAAGTTCTATGTGCTAAAAGTTTGAGGCTCTTTAGTATTTATTTATATTTATATATTTGACGGGTTATTTAATTTGGTTCATAACATGCTTTAATATATATATATTTGTAAGTATTATATTTAGGATGGTGTGACAATTTTTAGTATCACATGAGAGTTTAAGCCTAATAAGCTATGGAGCTTGGGTTCTGTAAGAATCCGCAAATGCGACCCTTAGGTCTCAACCTCTAGTTGGGAGTATAAAACATCGAAAATGATTATGTTGTTCCATTTTCTTTTAAATAGTGATAATTCTTACCATGTGTCCTACTATCCTAATCTAGATGTAAGAGGGTTTGTTTAAAGTCGTCAATACGTTTTATGATAAAATAAACAAAAGGGTTTATGTAAGGAGAAAGGCTACGGATAAGTCCTTTCCTTACACGTTTATTTACGAAACATTGATTCTATAGGATTTGAGAACTGTGTTACTGTTTAGGAAGGTGTTAAGCACCCAACCCGCCCTTTCGGTCTCTATTGGCTTTATATATTTATTCTATGTTAAAAAACTTGGATGTTTTTAATGATGTTCTACTGTTTTTAAGAAATATCTTTAAAGAAACCTAACTTAGGGGAAAATAGGAAAAATGGGGAAAAGGATAAAAATCTTGTATTTCGTGATATGATATTTTAGTTTTGTCAAAGTCTGATTAGTAGTGACAAAAGTTTAGTTTTGAAAACTTGAGATTGATTCGATTTTGTTTCCTTATACAACAATATCAATTGTCTTATTTGTTATTTCATAAAAAGATCAAATCTCTATCGAAATTGATTTAATATGGAATTGAACTATTGAGGATATTGTGTCATATATATTGCGGTCTATATTGAAGACATAATATATCCGAATCTCATTTCTAAGTAAGCTTTTATCAATCCGAGTTTTGAAACTAGGTTTTTTCTGGATGATAATAATCTTACTTCTTCTGGTTTTTTAAAATGATTTTATCAGGGTTTTGAAAAGAAGTTTTGTTTGAAAATAGTAAAATATCTATAAGTTGACAATAAGTTTATCCAATTAAAAAGTTGACAGAACAGTAAGTTTATATTATGGATAATTATGATAAAAAGTACACAGATATATAATTTGATTACTATAAGAGACTTTAATTACCTTCCCGACGATATATGTAAGAATGAAATAGAGAAAATATAATATGGCAGAGAAAACCTCCGACAAAAATCAGTTTTTCTTTTTCAGATATTTTCAAGAATTCGACTCCAAAATATAACACTTCGAGTGTTAAGAATAGACTCAAGAATTCTTCAGAAATTAGACGAATATATAAAGCGGGCTTAAGATCACTTAAAAAAAAAATTCAAAGAGAATAGTAGCAATTTATAGGGTAAAAATCCTGTCCATAAACCATTGAGGGTACAAGCCTATTTATACTAGTAGAAAGGGTTTGTCGCGCGACAAATCCCAACAAATTATTGTTTGTTGTGCGACAAACCCATGACAAACCCAATTCTAAGCCTGTTTGTTGTCAACAAACTCTTTTCGAAACATATTCTAGTTTGTGTGAGTGAGTTTCAGACTCCAAGTGTACTTTCTGAGAACTTTTTAGGGTTTTTGCAAGTGTCAATAATTGGGGTGTTTACAGGTTCAGTACTAGAAGGACAGTGGCCGATATAATGTGTGTTTTATTTAAATGAAAGTTGTGGTATGCTATACATATATATGTGTGTGTATATTTTGAATTTGTTATTTATATGAGAATTATTGTAGATTTTTTTTTAAAATATAACGAAAATAAGATCGCGAAAGAGTTAAAGAAGAATGAATGCATGCTCATACTCCAATCACATATAAAAGGCATATAGAACAGAGCGACCGAAGTGAGTGTCAAAATAAATTTAATGCAATTGAGCTAATGTAAATATTAGGTTATTATGAAAATGCAGTGATTGAGCCCAAAAATTGCATTTCAAACACTCTAAATAAGGCTGAATTTACTTTTAGTTGATTCTTAAAATCGAAAATTGCATATGAATTTAATTTAAACACGAAAAAAAGGCATTGCGTTATATTTGTATACTACTAAGCCATTTTACAGGCCTAAAGTGGTTGAGAAACTAAGATTTAATGCAAAAAAGAAGTTTAAAAGCGGAAAAAGTATAAGAAGAATAAGTCGCCACCCAATTTAAGACTTAAATCGAGAAAAACTCTGCAAAATACCCATAAATCACAAAAGTAAGTCCCCAAGGATGAATGTAATGAATGCAAGTGTGCAAGAGAGGTTAAAGAAGAAATCCCAAGTGAAAAATAGTAAATTCAAGTCACTTTAAAAAGTTTCTAGTTAAAGACGAGCATCGCTGTGCACAAAGCCTTTGTTTCAGCTAATTTCGGTATTGATCCATCAAGAATTTGAAGAAATCTCTAGAGATAGAAGTTGTAGAGCTCTGAGTTAGCTACACCTACGTGAAAATTTTGTATCAATTAGAGTTTAGAGCAAAAAGTTGCAACTAAAATATGAAAAATGCATAAAATAAGGATTGGAATATATCCACGTGTGGGGATCGATCCACACTTTTGTTTTTGGCCTGTTTTTGCTTTTTCATTCAAGGATTATTTTACCCAAGACCCTAGACACTTGGATACAATATAAAAGGACATCAATCTCATTAGTTAGATAACAACACAATTTAGAGAGCGGTTAAGAGCACCATAACTTTATTGGGAGCTTCTGAACTGCATATAATGATCAAAATTAAGAGTTTTTAGTATTATTTTTTAAATATTCAATTAGTTTAGGATTATTACTATATTTTGAGATTGGAACAAGTGTATAATGTTCATTCATTTATCGATTCAATCAAGTTTTAATTTTAATTATTATTCTTTATCTACGTAAACCTTAGTTTCTGTTTTCTTTCAATTTGATTGTTTCTTATTATTTAATTCTTTTGATATTGAGTAATTAGTTATTTGAGATCATATATATTTTTAAATCACTCATAAACCCACGTTTTAGGGGCTGGTCTTATAGTTTATAGATCTGTTTTGTCAATTTTTTAATTTTACATCGATTTTTGCATGATTCTTGTTTTAGATTTTAATAGACTATAGATTTTTCATGTTATTAATGTATGATTCTTCCATGAACACTAATATTATATATTTTTTCATTATTATTAAGGTTTGGATTGAATTTGTTTGTTTTTGCCCTTTTTAGTTTTGTTTACCATTTTGGTAATTGATAATAACTAATTAAATCCATAGTTAGGGTTCCATGATGAAATAATACATAATTAGCCTTTCAATGTGATTCAATTATGGATCTTCCACTGAAAGTATGAGTATTTTCTTATATTTGTATACTTTAAACATGTTTCTAGAAATTAGTTTAAAATTTTCATTTAATTAATAACCGAAAAACACTAATTTACGGATTTTTGCACTAAATTCCTAATAAGGCTGATTTGAGGACTCCCTTTATCCAATAGTGAGTTGATTTAGTTTATTAAGTGAATTGGCCGATTTAGCGTTGTTTTGGCATTTATTCCCTTAAGTGCCGATAAAGTGTCAGTTACAGCTTTTGGTATTCTTTTTAAGTCGGATTTACTTTGAATCATTCAAATATTAAAGAAGTGCTAAGATACTAATTTTTAGAAGTTTAAATTAATTAGATTGTTCTTGTTACTCATTAGCAATACTAGGTCTAAAGTTACGCTTTTTTAAAGTCAAAAGTTTTGATGTTGAATTCTACTACTTAAAGTTAGTCTATATAGTCTTTATCATGCATGGCTATGATATACTTGTGGTGGCAATATAATTGGATGGTAGGTTAGCCTAATAGCTGAATTTTAATGATAAGTCTTATTTAAACTTTAATTTGGATCACACGATTAGATCGGTTTTATATTTGTTAGTTACAGATAACTCTAACGTTTGTTTCTCTTTGGTTAAACTTCATATTATATTATGTTTTTACTAGTTAGTATGTTGTTTTATATTATTTATTTATTTTTAGTATGTTCCCATAGTGTTACTATGAAGCCCTAGAGTAGATAACTGTTTATTGTGAATTCTATTTACTTTTGCAACATAGGTTTTGATTTTCTTTAGTTTTAATTTAATTATTTAGTAGCCTTAGTTTAGTTTTCATTCCATTCCTTTATCCCAATTCTATTATCTTTTCTTTCTTTTCTCCATTCTCTCTTTTGAAAACTTAACTGGAATAACAGGTTTTTTGTCATTCCTTATGGTTCGACCATGGATTTCTAAGTATATACTATAATTTGACCAAATGAGCTATAGCATAATAACTTGTTCTTTCAGAGTATAGTCATTGTGGAACAAGAAGCAATATACTTTGAAACCATGAGAACCTCGTGAGTTTGGTTTATGTTTGTTATTATCAAATTATGGACCATGATTAGTTCAACATAGTATACCTCTTAGAATTATTATATAAATTAGGAAATTCAATTTGGAGGTGAAACTAGACTCATATTACTACAACATGTCTGGAAATGAGACTAAAATTCTAAGTATTTTGATCTGGGTGAGTGATTGAAGTTGAGATAAATGTGATGTTACACAAAACAGAAACATATCTGAGTTGATTTTGAGAGGATAAATTGTGTAGCAAACAAGATCCAAAATTTGTGAAATTTGATCCGAAAACATTGTAACATGTTACTAGAAATGGTCGTGTGAGAAAAATGGATCTGGAGTATGCATTTGTTGCTCAATCTTTTGTACTCTTATTAATATCATGGCAATTATTTAGCCTCTGGAATTGATGTCATTGATTTGTGGTGGCTAAATTTTCATGGAATTGATTAGTATGTTGTTAAATTTACTCACTAAAAGGCCTATTAGCCACCACAAATCCCGAGCATGGAGGAGGTTAAAAAGGTTATTTTTTTATATGAATCTTGATTGGGCTACAGGACCTGATGGGTTTGGTGGCTCTTTTTATTCTTTTTGTTGGGATATTATTAAGTTTAATTTAACTATCATGGTTTAGGCTTTTTTCCAAGGCCATTCTCTTCCTATCTTTTGGACGAGCACTCTTATTGTAACTATTCCAAAGGTTAGTTGTCCTACTAACTTTGGTGATTTGCGTCCTATTAGCCTTTGTAATTATAGTGCTAAGGTTATATCGAAGGTGCTTGTTGAGTAAATGGCTTCAATTTTGCCTCTTTTGATTAATCCTAATCAAAATGGGTTTGTGAAGGTTAGGAATATTACTGAAAACATTATTTTGGCTTAAGAGATGTTACATAAGCTTGATTATTAAGCTCGTGGCTGCAATGTTGTGTTAAAGCTTGACATGACTAAAGCTTATGATATAATGTCTTGGTTGTTTATTTTAAAAATTCTTCGTAAATTTGGGTTTTGATGAGCGGTTTGTTGATATGATATAGCGGTTACTTTTTAATAATTGATACTCTTTGGTGATTAATGGGCAAGTTGAAGGGTTTTTTAATTCTTCTAGGGGAGTCAAGCAATGAGATTTGTTATCTCCATGCTTATTCATCAATGGGGCTGAAGTTCTTCGTCGTGGTTTGAATGAGTTAGTTTTTTTCAAAACGGATGGCAGCTTTCTCTACTCCTTCTCATTGTCATGTTGTCTCTCATTTAACTTTTACGGATGACATGGTAATTTTTGCCAATGGTGCTAAGCAATATTTGCAACGTTTGATGGATCTTTCTAATATTTATGAGTTAGAGTCGAGACAACTAGTAAAGAGAATAATTATTTTATCGTTAAGAATAATACTTCTTCTTCTCATTGCCAAATTATTGAGCAAGTTATGGGTTTTAAAAGAAAGACTTTTCTTGTGAAATATTTGGACTGCCCTCTTTTCATTGGTCGAAAACGTATCAAGTATTTCTCAGATCTTATTCGAAAGTTTGAAAAAAAGTTGACGGGTTGGAAAAATAAAGTATTATCTACGAGGGGGATTACTTTTATTAAGCATGTTTTACATGGCTTACCTATGTATATGTTGGTTGTTCTGGACCCTTTGAAAATTGTCATTAGTATAATTGAGACTGTTTGCGCTAACTTTCTTTGGGGAGAAGGTGATCATGGTTACAAGTATCATTGGGTGGCATGGAAAACCTGTTGTCTTCCTATTCAGGAGGGAGGCTTGAGTATTCATGTATTAAAAATATTGTTATTAACTTTTCTATGAAATTGTGGTGGAATTTACGATCATTTAATTTGCTGTAGGCTAATTTTATAAAGAAGAAATACGAGTATCATGTTCAAATTACCAAGTGTGAGAAAAAAGTAGAAACCTCTCCTATATGGCAGTGTATGCTAAAGATGAAGAATTCAGCTGAAATTTATATTAAGTGGATTTTAGGCAAATATGAAATTGACTTTTGGAGGGATACGTGGTGGGGTAATGATAGACTTATTAATTTAACTGGAAATTCGTTTCCTCAACTTATTACTGTCAAAGATGCTCTTTGTGGTAATACATGGCAACAATATTGTGGGGGTGTTAAGGCTTTATGATATTCGATAGATTCAAGATATGAGACACGTCCTCAATCATTAGTCAAATATTTGGGTGTCCACAAAATTTGTTGATGGAAATTTTTCTATCAAATCTGCGTGGAATTTGTGTAGGATCAAAAAGAACGAGGTTGGCTTATCTAAATTTGCTTGGCTCCAATGTGTTCCAATTAAATGGTCATTTTTTATGTGGGTGGCCTTACAGCACATTCTTCCTCTTAATGATTGTTTGTTTGTAAAGGCTTCCAAATGGCTTCGAAATGTGGTTGTTTTGTGGAGGCTACAGATGAAACTATTTCACATGTTTTTGTTACTAGTACCACTGCCCGAAATGCCGCCTTTGGTTTCTAAACCGTGGATGCTTATTCGATGGAATTGTCCGAATAAAGGTAGGTTCAAGCTTAATGTTGATGGTGCGTGCAAGGGAAATCTGGGCATAGGAGGTGGCAGCAATATTCTTCGGGATGAGGACGGGTCTATTATTTTTGCCCAAATCGACTTTTACAGAAATAGTACTAACACCATGGCTGAGGCTAAGGCTCTAATGCAAGGTTTGTCTATTTGTGTTACTAGAAGCATTCTAAATGTTGATATTGAGGTTGATTCATTAATGTTGGTTAATGTGCTGCACAACCAAATTGCTATCCCTTGGAGTATTACATATGAGATCTACGCTATTGGAAGCATGCTGCAAAGTATTAATGCAACTCTTCAGCATATCTTTCGTGAGGCGAACCATGCTGTTGATTTTCTTGTTAATTTAGGTGTTCAACGTAAGCAACATTTTGTTTTCAATAAAGATAATATCCCTAAGAAGCTTGTGGGAATTAATAGAATTAATAGGGTTGGTTTATATGATTTAAGAACTCTTAAGCTGTAAGTTTTTGTTTGATTTTATATATAATATGATGTTGTAAATTATTAGTCCAATTTGCCCCGCCAACCATAAGCTGACGCGTGGTCATCCAAGTTAGCTATCAAACATGTCCCAATGCGAGGAGCTCGAAAGAGCCATGTTGGTTCATTGTAAGGAGGATGAAGCTCCTTAAGAATTGGGTACACGCTTGAGACTTAATTATGAACAGCGAATTGCGAAGCTTGGGCTCCAGAGTTCTTTCGGTGAGCTCTAGAGCTCCTTCTACGTGGTAAGGTGGTAAAATTGAGAGTCCAGTTTCAACGTGGTAAGGTGGGTTTGGCGTATCGTTTTAAACATGTGACAAAAAAAGACCAGGTATGAGGCAGTTTGGTTTGTTGCATTGGTTGGTGTTGTTAATAATATTTTATTATTGATAAATATTTGAGTAAACAATTCAAATGATCATTAAACTTTCAATCTAGTATCACTTTGGCCATCAAACTTTAGAATGAGTACCACTTTGGTCATTTCTTTCAATTTGACTGTTAAATTGAATGTAATGAAACCATGTGCAAGGCACATGACTTTATTTAAACATATTTTAATAATTTTGGTTATAAAATAACTAAAATTGTGCCGTTTGTTAAAAATATTGTTATATTTTATATACTATGTGTGTTTCATTTTAGCGAGAATTATCGAAAAGAAAGATCATTTTTTTGCAAAATGATTAAAATGACCTTACACGAAATTATGTGCCACACAAATGTATTAAATTTAATAACCAAGTTGGATATAATGGTCAAAGTGGTATTTACTCCAAGTTGGATGATCAAAAAATTATATGGAATTGTCAAAGTGGAACTCACTCTAAAGTTGAATGACAAAAGTAATTTGTTTTGAAATTTAATAATTAAAGTGATATTAGATTGAAAGTTTAATGACTATTTAGACAGTTTACTCTAAATATTTTATAATGAGTCTGTTATTCTTGTATATTGTGTACTGCACATTGTTTAATTTTTATGGTGCAAACCATTATAGTCGAAGTTGGATTGAATTAACAGGTCGAGTACGGTTTAGTTGTTTTATTTATAATTTTTGGATAGAGGATGGGCCTATTTTAATTTTTGAGATTGAAAATTGTAATTTATACTAAAAAATTATATAGATAAAAAAGAAATTTGGCTCAATTTGTTTTGTTTTAAATTTACACTTTTTTTGTCCCCCGCGAGGTAGGTTGTCACACTGGCTTTCCTTTTTTTCTTGTAGTTGTAACAATAAAAAGCGTTAAATATTTTTTAAAATGAAAAAATATATGTATACACGAAAAATTTCAAGAGTGGACTAGTCTGCTCGGACTGATCATTTTTATGATGATTTTGCGTCATAAAAAATACAACCCAAATGTTTTTGTGACAAAAAATTTTAGTAAAAATACCAATCCGTAAGAATTGGTCCATACTAGAAATGGATCCTATATATATATATATATATCCTATAGTATGTACTAGAGCTATTGATAAAACTTACTATAAATACTATCATCAAGAAACATAATT
This sequence comes from Lonicera japonica, assembly GCA_021464415.1. Classification (NCBI taxonomy): domain Eukaryota; kingdom Viridiplantae; phylum Streptophyta; class Magnoliopsida; order Dipsacales; family Caprifoliaceae; genus Lonicera; species Lonicera japonica. The sequence goes on along the minus strand of CM038469.1, from coordinate 37,608,902 downwards.
TATATAAAATTCACATACTATTTTACCTTTGATTTTGTATATCACATAAACTTGTAATAATGTATACTCTTCACCTATAGTGAGCAAGAACTAGGGGGAAGGTTACAATATAAGTATATATATATATATATATATTGATTAATCATTCGTATCAAAAGATCTATCACCAACTATTTATAAAAGGTAATGTTATATGCACCCTTGTTTTGTAGTCAAGACACCACAAATGACACTCAAAATTTAAACACCTAGTCAGTGGCTCATTGTCAAAATTGAACATTTGATTCGGTAATGTTTCACCGACTGGACCTAAACGGCAACTTGCCACCGAAATTGAACATTTGATTCAGTAAACTGTCACTGAATATGAACCTTCAAGTCGGCAACTTGCCACCGAATCAAATATCCTTTAATTATGTAACCACAACATCTTCAACACCCTAATTATGTAGTGTTTTAGCTACAAAATAAGAGTGCATATAATATCACCTTTTATAAAAAGTGAACAAACTATTTTATTAAATTCAAATATCAAGTTTTTGAGTTTTAAACTTATGATCGTTCTAATACAAAGTTCAGAAAAGATGTCACTAGATTATTAAAAAATTTGAAAAGATTAAACAAGGCTGTTTAAAGTTGAGGGACAACCGTGAAATTCCCCCCTGATATAAAGGTCAATTGTGTAGTTTACTCAGCTCTATATATTGCCAATAACCTAAACCCATAAACAAACCGTAAAATTAATCAACACTCTTGTTATTTACTTGCTCTCTATCTCTCTCATAAATTTTCTATATCGCAATAATTGGCGGCACCACAACGGCACACCACTCAACGACTACCCTATAAAGATATCCACCATGGACCCTAGGTTCGCCGGAAAATCCATCACGGCGACGTATCCAGGCCGGACCGACATAGACCAGATGCCAGACACCCCCAACCGCCGGGGGGCCCACCATCGACGGGCCCAATCAGAGACCTTCTTCCGCTTCCCCGACGACATCCTCCTAGACGACGCCGTTGCCGACTTCGACCTCTCCAGCCTCGACCTGCCTTCTCTCTCCGACACCCAGATGACCGTCGATTCGTCCAAGTCAGACTCATCCAACGGCGGTGGAGAGAATAATAATAACAACAACAAGGGGAACAATAATAAGGCTAGTAGGCCTGTGGGGCCCGCTTCTCACCTGAGGAGCTTGTCTGTGGATGCTGATTTTTTTGATGGGCTAGGGTTTACATCCGGCGCCGGAGACGGCGGAGGCGAGGGGGAGAGGTATGGTGGGGGAAAGCAGGTTGGGGGTCAAGGTGGTCATAGGCATAGTAACTCGATGGATGGGTCAACGACGTCGTTTGATGTAATGATGATGATGGATAATACCAAGAAAGCCCTAGGCCCTGATAGATTAGCTGAACTCTCTTTGATTGATCCCAAGCGAGCTAAAAGGTTTCATTTTTGACCTTTTTTTTACTTGCTCTTCCCTCATCTCATCTCATTGTTTAAACTTTGATTTTATTTTCTTTACTGTATCTAGGGTTTTGGAGTTCTGTTTTACTTGATAAATTGTTGGGGTTTTGTGGGTTTCTCACATTCAACATTTTCTTTTTTTCAAAATGATTTACTTCCTCTAGTGTTTCTTAGGGTTTTGGATTGATTACTTTTTTTTAAAGAGAGCTAAAAGGTTAAGGTTTGACCTTTTCAAGATTATCGAAAGTTTTCACCCTTTCTCTGATCTCAATTTCAACCTTGATTTATTTCGTTTAGTGTTTCATAGGGTTTCGGATTGATTGATAATTTTCTGTATCCTCTATTTTACTTGATAAATTGTTGGGTTTTGGAGTTCTGTTCTTTGTTTGGTTGTTGAGAAAGTGAAAAAAAAATGAAAAAAGAGATCACAGTCGGGGGGTCTAGTTCAAAACTTTCTTTTTTTCACATGATATATTTTGTTTTGTGTTTCATCGGGTTTTGGATTGGATTACTTGATAAACCGTTGGGTTTGGAGTTATATTCTTTGTTTGTTTGGTTGGTGAGAAAAGAGAAGAAAATGAAAACATAATTAGCGTTTCGTGGTGCCTGTTTTGAGTTGTATTTGTCGTTGAAAAATTAAGGAACAGTCTTGAATCGTGTGCTTAAGAACTTTGATCTCAGTGGATTATGTATTCTTTTATTGCTGTGTTTATGCATCGTTAGTTTGAAAGAGCAAAGCTTTTCGGTTTGAACCAAGTTTCTTAGAAGTAATTGTGCATACTTGTTGAAGATTAAAAAAGTGCTTGTTTGTATGGAATTATTGTAGGATTCTTGCAAATAGACAATCTGCAGCTCGGTCGAAAGAGAGGAAAATACGTTACACCAATGAGCTAGAGAGGAAAGTCCAGACCCTTCAGACAGAAGCTACCACCCTATCTGCACAGGTTACATTGCTGCAGGTAATTGAGTCAATTTTACTTCACTGACTTTAGGAGCAATATAATATGTATATACTCATGCACACACTTGTATCCACATATATGACTTGGCTGCAAGATAAAAGTTTGATTCTACTCTATTACACTTGCATATGAAGAGGAGGTTGGATTTCATTGGCTCCTTTGAAATTGGTTTTCTTGACTTGGATTGCAACTAAAGGGTCTATTTTAACCTTGAGAATGAGAAGATGAGTGTATTGTGTGTTGCTTTAGATATTTTGAGTTAATTAGGGCTGGATTCGGTTTGGTTACCAAACCAAACTCCATATACCGATACCGAACCGACTAATACGGTATACCCAAATTCATTACTGATACAAACCGAGAATATATCAGCCACTGAATTTTTGGTCAATTTCGATAATTAATTTGGTAAAACTGAAAATCAACCTACCTGCCAATTCAATCTCAAACACAGGTTTAAAAAAAATCCTAAATTGAAAAATATGAAGTACATCAAACTCAAAAAAGCCCCAACTCGAGTATATGTAACCTTAAAAATGGCAAAGAAGAACAAAATGAAATAGGATTTAATCTAGGGCAGAATGAACAAAGTTTAAATACCTACTCAATGTATTCAAATGGGTAAAACTTTATTTTAGAAAAGGGATCTTACGGTGGTGGTTGCTGGTTGGCGGAGAGTGGTGGTTGATGGAGAGGCTGGGAGCGGTGGCGCGTGGGGAGGGAGAGGGAGAGGGATGGTGGGAGGCGGTGGAGGAGGAGGGAGAGGGTGTCAGAGATGGGGAAAGTGGAGGGGAGGTGGTGTTGGGTGCGGAGCTGAAGTGGTGGCGTATGGGGCGGGGATCCTCCATTGATGGATTTCTAGAGAGTGGGTAGAGAAAGTGAAGTTGGGAATTAGATTAATAGATCAAAGAGAGCAAGAGAGAACGTGCTATATATTAAAAAAAAAAGAATCTGTTTGGTTCGGTAAAATCAAACCTTCGGATTATAAAAACTGGAACTGTACCCTGTTGAAGTCGGTTGCCGACTTTTGGTTACCGGTTTTTACCGGTTCGGTTCAGTTTTTGGTTTTTTGGTATAAAATGCGAGCCCTAGAGTTAATTTCCTTAAAGGGGCTGTGTCTTTTGTTGATTTCTTGGGTGACCATTTTTGGGAGTGTAAAGCTTTTGGATTTAGTGGGCATGGGGTGTAGTTTTTCTTGAGTTAAATTGAATATACTTTGTTTTCCTTTTCTGTGTTTAGTGAGGTTTTTAATGTACTTTATATATCAAGAAATTGCCATGCTCCAAGATAAAACAAAGAATCATCGGACTTGTGAACAACAACCCGATTTTGACGTAAAAGGAAAATTTGCATAACAGGAGAACAAGACCTTCCTCTCAGGGAAATGTTACAAAGAAAGACAGTAGATAATGATTGGTTTTGGTTTAATGGATGGGAGGGTTGTAAGTTCATTATAAAAAAATTGGAGTGTTGCAAGGGAGGTCAAATGACAATAGGCGATGTTTGGGACCAAAGGATACTAAAATTTGAAATGTCGATGTAATAAAAGGTTTGGAATATGTGGAGGATGGAGAAGGGTTGGAAAATAATGTGAGAAGAGCGGTACTTGGAGAAACAAGTTGGAGCACTTGATTTTAAATGCGTATATTCTTGGTATCAAAACTTCAGAATCAAAGGGGTAAAGAAACTGGATAACAATAGAGGGCTACTAGTGAGAAAATTTAATAGTTTAATACGTTGATGTGGATCCAGCTCTTCTAAAGTGACGGAAATCACTTTAGAATAGAGTTATGCAATCTGGACTATTAATTTTAAATTACACGTTTTTTTAGAAGTTCTATGTCTCTTCCTTTTACTACAAATAACATAGAAACTCTCCTCACCTGGTATCTCCCAGGTTTGAGTGAGCACCTTTACCACTATGCTAACTCTCTTGCTCAAATTAGACGGTTTAGGTTAGCTTCTATTTGGTAGAGTCCTTGCCCGAGGGATACACTTCCTCTGACGAGGACTGAAAAGTTGAACTGTTCGATTTAAAATTAATGGTCCAAGTTGCATAACTCTACCTCTAAATTGATTTTCGTCACTTTAGAGGAGCCGGATCTGAGTTTTGATGTGTAAGTTAAGGAACGAAAGGGGGGACATTTTGGAATGTTAGATGATACTTTTGCAGGAGAGGTAAATTTTTTTTTTTGAAAAGTTGCATTGTGGTGAAGTTGGTATTGTTCAAGTAGATGAGGGAATCAAGGAGGGATGTTAAAGAGTGTTTAATGAGTTCTCTGTAAAAATTCGAAAAATTAATGACTAATTTAACGAAAACCCCATGTTACTCTAGATCTAATTAGAATGTACCAATTAAAAAGCTGATCATGTTTCTCTCCATACTCCCGATATAAATTTAACGAAAACCCCATGTTACTCTAGATCTAACTAGAATGAACCAATTAAAAAGCTGATCATGTTTCTCTCCATACTCCCGATATAAACAAACCGTCATTAGCTTTTCAACTTTTTACCCATCATTAGGTAAATTAGTTTTATAAGTGATATGTTTGCTTCTTGGACTAACTGTTATTTTGATCCATACATGCCATGTATCGTGTTATATCCATGTGATATTTGATTTTTTGTCATAGAAAATATTATGCATATACATTATTTCCTTATACTTTGGACAGAGGACCAGTCCTGGTATATTATATATGGTCCCTGTAAAATTGAAGAGGGGGAGTTCTTCCTATACACAACATATTTTTTTGAGCACTTATTCTAATACGGTATTGAAAATATTGGGTCCTTTCTGTAAGTTAAAAAGACTTTTATTATGTTGAGGACCCTGTGCGATTGTCTACTCTGCACTCCCTCAATTTCAACCCTGACTTTGGAATTATATTTCGTTATTGGCGTATCATACGTGCGTCCTTGTCCTTTTCATTTTTCCCCTTTGAACAAGGTCATGAACTTTTCCATACCTTTAATGACTTGTGTTTATGATTTCATGTTTTGTAGAGAGACACTACTGGTTTGACTACCGAGAACAAGGAACTCAAGCTGCGTTTACAAGCTATGGAACAACAGGCGCTTCTTAGAGATGGTATGCATTGTTTCACTTGAGGATTTTTTTACTTTGTAGGTGCAAGTCTAATTTTGCATTTAAATTGGGGGGTAAAGTAAAAGGTACCCCTTGCACTTATTATCTATGTCCTGAATTATGAGTCCGCTATTCCTTTTTGGGATGTTCATTTTCAGACAAAATCGATGTACCAAAACAAACGATAGCAAACATTTTTGAACATCTTATGTTCTAAACAATTGATTTTGATGAAATTAATGCATTAATGAAAAATGTGAAAGCTAAACATGGACTCTTAATTAGAGACGGAGGGACTATTTTGTTGAATTCATTGAGGAACCCCTCTGAAAATGGAGTGTCTCAATAGTTTATTTCCCATTTGTCACTTAGGTAGTTGTGCAACAACATAACAAGCAACATTTTTGCGCAATTCTTTGTCAGACACGAGAAATTATATTCATTTAATTGGTTAATGAAGAACAATATGTATATGAAGCCGTTGTGTCCAAGTATTTTCAGATGCCCCAAAATTAAGAGCATTAATAAATATGATTTTATGCCCTTCTGTTGAACAATTTCTATAGGAACTCTATTTATTTTCTGTTGGTTCTAATAAGGCTACTTCCTTGTGCTCGTGAAACATAGTTCACAATAAGATTTAGGAAAAAAATCATGAACTAGGGTTTATTCATGCAAGCACACTGGGGTTTTGACACAAACTTGAAAGAAATCTCATTAAAGAGCTCTCTCAAGTCAGACACGATTACAATTTTGTGAATTTTTTACTCTACCCCTTGTTTTTAATGCAGGATTAGACTTACCATTGTTCACATAATCATTGGACTTTGATCCCTGCATGATTGCATGTAGGGGAATCTCAAAGAATTGTGTAAAAGTTGGGGACAATGTCTAATTTTTTTAACATAATCCTTTTGACTTGCTCCCTAATTTTATGTGATTCTTGAGATTCCCCGCATGTAGGGCAAAATCTAACAATTATGAAAACATGGGGTAAGTATAATTTTGCATATAAAGTGGGGGCAAAGGAAAAAAGCCCTACAATTTTTGTACCTATTAGACACAAAAAATATAAAAAATATAAGAGCGACATAACTAGACGTGATTAACGCAGAACACTTTTCGCACAACAAAATTTGGACACAAACACAAGATGTTCAAAATTTTTGACACCCATCACCAGGGAAAGATTAGAAGGCTAACAAGACTTGCACTCGCTTTGTTGACATGCAGCTCTAAATGAAACCCTAAGGGAAGAAGTGCAGCGGCTCAAGATAGCAACTGGCCAAATCCCGCCTGTAAACGGGAACAGCTATAACAGGGGATTGCCGCCTCAGTATTCTTCCCACCAACAGACTTTCCATCAATTCAGCAACCTCCAAATCCAACAGCAGCAGCAACAGCAGCAGCAGCAGCTTCAAATGTCGCATACATCTACTAATAACCAAACTCGTAATGGGCCCCAGCCTAGCTTCTTGGACTTCAATTAGGATTTTCAGGTTTGGTGAAAGAGTCCGAGAGATTATATTTTGTGCATAACTGAAAGAGACTGAGAAGGTGAAGAGCAAGAGCAGGATCATCTTGTATTGTGTATATGTGTTGCAGGTAAAAAGGGGTCAGTCCTTTGTATCAGTTGCATATAGAGAAGCTTTTTAGAGCCTAATGAATATATTTCTAATGGTCAGAAATGGGTATTGTAATTTTTTTTTATTTGTTTTTTCTTTTAATTTAAAAGATGCTGGAAGTACTGTTAACTTTGGTTGAATTTGAATTATTACAACAGATTATAAATAGGGGTTTGATGGATGTAATATTTTTGTTTCTGCAGTCACAATTGGAGGGACCAAAATGCAGTTTTTGTCAATGAATTAGGGCCACTTTTCAATTTTATCACCTTGTGAAAAAAAAGTGCAATCATGTTGAAACATGAAGTTGACAACCGTTTGCTGTTAAATAATGAAAAGGAAATGGTTAATACGGCCAGCTAAGAGTGCCTCAATAAAGATGCTGGTTGGTTAGAGCTTCAATAGGACCGTAAAAATAGCCAACTTTGTATTATGTAAAATTTTTATTGCTCCAAGCCTCCAATGATTCTGTAAAATTTATGCTAATTAAGTTTTTGTGTATAATGACACAGCTAAGTAGGATTATCTTTCCACTTACTCATTCTCTCCTCATTAACTCAATCACACAATGCGTATTCTCTCTCCACCCATTTTTACACAAGATTATTGATATTGGTTGTTGAAGAGTAAATATGTATGTAAATTTTTGAGTTTTATGTAGGATTTACACAATAATTTTACAAAACTCTATTAGAAATGCTCTAAAACCTTGTTTGGTTCACAGAGGAGAAATAAATTCCATTTTCTTTCCCATGGGGGTGGAAAACTAAAGCTTTTGTCAAGTTTTTATTCTTCTGTTTGGTAAAATATGGAAAGTATTTAGGTAGAAGTATTGTTGACTTGTCCAAATTTTTTGTAATAAATGCTAGGAAATTACAAGGAAAAATCAACCCTATGGATATTGAGAGGAATGATTTTCTCCCCTACTTTTTCTTTTATCAGAAAAGTGTTTCCGGAATTTGTGTTTACCAAACAAAAAAAAAAGAAAAACTTTCCTTTCCTGAATCTTTAAATTTGCGAACCAAACGGTGTAAATATTTAGAATTTACCTAGAAAACTGATCAACAAAGTAAGGGTTTCCATTGCGCATTTATTGCTCTTCCCATGAGCATCATTTTCCTGGTTGATCCGTTTTCAAGGGTAAATTTTACCCAGAGGCTTGACAATTCAAAGCCCCCCTACCTTTTAGCTTTGTCTGTGCTCATCTCTCGTTGGTCAAATTATCTGGATCTATTATTCATTGAAAAATATCACTAATTGAACTCATTGATTTGAATCTTTGCGAAACCCTTCTCTCTCCACATATATATATATATCTAATTATTTTAGAAGCTTCGACCCACTGTTTCACTTATTGTTCATTTTTACTTCATCAAATGTGTTGTATTTAAAATTGTAATCTTTCTTTTCCGCACGTGCATAGCTTGTGCCAAATTTTGTAGAGTATATTGGACACGAGGGACTGATGAATTTGATATGAATTCTTGCTCTTCTTGTTCTTTCTTTGGACATGAGGGTCTGGGTAACCGAGCCATGTTCAGCACTATTCATTAAACGAGTGCGGACCGTGCGGTGGTTGCAAGATTTTTAGATTGTTAATGTGATTGAGATCGTTTTGTGCGGTGTAAGATGAATAGTGTGTATTGTCAATTAAAATTTTACAAAAGAGACCCATAAATCCAAAATACCACAAGGTTATTATAATTTCTACATAAATTTTTACCAAGCAACCAATTAAACACACCTTATATTAAACTTTTTTTTTTCTTTTCTTAAAAGTAAGATTATTGTTCGCTATAAATATGAACCTCCTTTTCCTGTACCTTTGACTTATTTTTCAAATCTAAATGTTTTTCCTATGTTATGTGAAAGGTCTTGTACTTGAGATCTATAATTGCTTGTATGTTTTTGCCGGTGACTCGGTTTGAAGCACTTGTTATGCTAGCGAGAAATTCCATATGGGTCTCTATGTATAATGTTTTCAAGCTGAATATCGTCATACCTTTTTCTTTTAATGAAATTGGCACATTGTTTTTAAGAGAATAAAAATAAAATACACCCTATATTGCGCAGTATATTTAACCTACATGCATCTTTCTTGTAAGAATAATTGACTTTCGTTCTTTCTAGAAAGATTATATAGAGCCATTTATAAGCTGGTTCATATCAAAAAATTTATCATACTTAAGTTGTGTATCATCACAAATTTTCGAACTCTAATTCGCCACCCTTTTATTTAAAGCATGTTTCTAGATCAACAAATACAGAGAGAGAGCCGTCTCCTTGTCAACCAGGGTTCAATCCATGTGGAGAACATTATGGGAGTTTAAACTCCTAAATGCACCCGAGGGACTAGTCGAGAAGCGTGTAAGTTTGCCCGAACAATCCTTACAGTTGAACCAATAGAGAGGGGATGTTGAACGTGCATTTCCATAAACAAACAATGACTACCAGTTATAACTCAATACAGAGCTTTGATCTAGTCACAAAAAAGTTCGCTCTCAACTACATGACAATGAGAAACATATATATAAAGAAGTAAACTATATATTAAAGGGAACAAACAAATTTTTTTGTATACTCAGTCATTTGTCAACATAGAAACCCCCTCAAAGTAACAAGAACAATGCGATAAAATGGCCTAGATACTCTTTAAACAAAAATAAAATAAAATAATGATTTGATATAATATCTACATCTAAAGCTATAATGAAAAATATATGCATTATTAAGATAATTCGTTTATCACTAAGTGAGTTAACAACAAAGACAAAGTAGAATATGCAAGAGAATGAAACTGGCTTTTTATTCAATATATAAAACCCCGAATTCTAAGTTCTCAGAAAGTTATCATTAGTACCTCCTGTTTAGCAGCGAATGGAGCTAATAACCGTTGTGTTACTGCTCGTGGCATTTGCATCGGTTCTCGCGCTTCTTGTGGCCTCCGTCTTCTTGCAACATGCAAGGGTTTCACCGAAAGAAATGGAGGGAATTCCGGGTAGCTTGGGTTGGCCTATTGTAGGGGAAAGTTTTTCCTTCATTTCCGAGTTTTCGAGTCCAGCGGGTATATTCAGCTTCATGAACAAGAGGCAACAAAGGTAATAATCAATCAAAGATAATCTTCTATTTTAGAAATAATTCGATTTCATCTTTCTAATTTCACGGCTTCTTGTTAGACCTGATAATGTGGTATAATGCTCACTCTAGAGGAGAGTTGAAATCAAGACTGTTCGTTTAAAATTAGATGGTTTAGATGTTGACCAGTACTTTATGTCTAAATGGGTTCTAGGCCGAGGCAAACAATCTGTCTAAATCTAAACCATTAAAATTAGAGTAATTTAGGAGCCCGATACGTGTCTTTTTGTTATATTGTATTCTCATGTAAAGTATTGTTCAAGCCTAATTTTGACCTGTCAAGATACGTCTCTTATTGGGTTCATCTAGTTTATGTATTGTGCACTGCTTGAAGGGCGTATTATGTGACAGCCTAATGGGTGTGCTTGGTATAGGTGGGTTCGTGTAGCTCATTTATGCACACATGTCGACTGGGTCAACCCGTTAGTGACTCAAGCCCGATACACTTGACCCTTTAACTAATAAGTTTGTGTCATGTTACAGACTTTAAAGCGAATTCATGTAATATTGTTAGCTCTGCACTCAATAAGAGTTGTATCATATCCAATTGGCGTCATTTGGCATGCATGGCAGTTTGATAACCCATTTAGGAAAGCCGTCCAAGGGGTCAACTTGTTAGCAGGGATGGCAAGAGAACTCGACCTGTCTAAAAATATATCCGACCCCAACTTGCACTTAGGTGGGTTTTACCTTTGAAAAACCTGATCCCATCTCATTCACGTGTATGATTGGACTCGAACTTGCCCCCTTGTAATTATATGGTATTTAAAGGAATAAAATATTGTATTCCGGTAAGATCTAGCCAGTAGATTTATTTTATGTCAACCCAAACTTGGCTGGGCGGTTTTTACTTCAAAAAAAAATCCAAACCCATCCCGTTTAAAGAACCTTCCTCACTAGGGACGGATTGGATTGAAAACCCAAAAACGTACTGGGTAAGACCATTTTGCCATTGAATAATGCTATAGTGCTACACTTACAAAAATGTGCATAATATAAGGTGTCACCTAATCATTGGAAAAGACCGACTCCATTACAAGTTTACAATTCTTCATCAATTCTGAGGTGACAATTCATCTTGTGCATAATTAATTAATTTTAGTGAGTATAAAATTATTGATTTTCATCCCTACCCATTGTTGAACCGAAACCCCGTTAGTCTAGAATAGACCAATCAACCTATAATTCTGTCAACTTGTGGCAGTGTTACCGTATTGTGTCTCATTTTACGAGGTCTATTCTTGCCCCTTGTAGGTACGGAAAGGTATTCAAGAGCTATGTGTTGGGGAGATTTACCGTTTTCATGACCGGGAGAGAAGCAAGCAAGATTCTATTAACGGGCAAAGACGGGATTGTGAGCTTGAACCTCTTCTACACCGGTCAGCAGGTGCTGGGGCCCACCAGCTTGCTCCAACAGACCGGAGAAGAACACAAGCGGCTTCGACGCCTTATTGCTGAACCCCTCTCCATTGAAGGCCTGAAAAAATACTTCCATTTCATTAATAATTTGGCCATTGAGACGTTAGATCAATGGACTGGACAAAAAGTTTCGGTTCTTGAAGAGGCTTCTACAGTTAAGTTTCGATAATTGAACTCAAACATAGTGAAACTTAGGGTGTGATTGACTAAAAAGTTGGAAAATGTGAAAACACTACTCATTTGTGTGATCATTTTCCAACTCCTTTTTTTATCAACGGACCCTTGTAGTTTCTTGAGTAATAATTGTAATCCAAATTTTTGCAGTTTACGCTTAAGGTGATAGGAAGCATGATGATTAGCTTAGAGCCTTCTGGTGAGGAGCAAGAGAAATTTAGAGACAATTTCAAGCTCATTTCATCATCATTTGCATCTTTACCATTTAAGATTCCGGGAACTGCTTTTCATAACGGTATCAAGGTAACACTACCAAATGAGTATGCTCAATAAATTATACTAGCGATTGACTCCAATAGACAATATATTAAGCATGATTCAGCAGTGATGATGCAACATAATAAGAGTGTGTTTGATAGCCGCTTTTCCTGAATGGAAAATGGATGTTCACCCAATTTCAGTCTTTTGTCGGGTTTGATAGTCAACTGTTTCTCTGGAAACAGATTCTGTGAGATGGTCATCTAACCCAGCCAATTACTCAAAAAGTAAAAAATGCAATACTCAACCCCCTGCCCAGAAAACGAAAAACAAAAGAAATTGAATTCCATCGAAAATATTGGACATCTTTCAGAGACACCAAATGGTGGCAATTTACTTTAGTTTCCTGGTTCATAAGCAAACACATTTAAATGACATCTTTCATGGAAATCAATTCTAAAAAATTCGATTGCTTAGGGTCTGCTTTATAAAAAGTTGAAAAATGATTAAAAACACTAGTATTTTTTATGAGAATTTGAAAAATAAGATGAGTGATTTTGTGAGATGTTCTCCATTTTTTTCCTAATTTTTCATGGAAATATTTTCTTACCCACCACCCAAAGAATTTTATTCAATGGAAACCCCGGAGTAATTGAACATTTCACTGGATCACTCATCCCTTTTTCACCTTCCTATAAAAATTAGAACTGTTTTATATCATTTTCCATCCTTTTTATGAAACACACCCTTGGAATCCAATTCCTTTCATTAACATTTTTCCACAATCGCAATAAAACACAACCAAAATGCTGATTTTGTTTTCATTGGAAAAACATAATAATACCGTATTCCATTTGATCAGGCTCGTGATAGGATGTATGCGATGTTAGACTCTATAATTTCTGACCGAAGAAATGGTGAAGGATTTCAACAAGACTTTCTGGGATCACTGATAAAGAAGAAAAGCAAGAAAGGGTTAGAAGTAGAAGAAGAAAATGATGATAAACTAACAGACAGACAATTGAAGGACAATATACTAACCTTGCTGGTTGCGGGTCACGATACAACAACAGCTGCTCTCACATGGCTCATCAAATTTCTAGAAGAAAATCCTCCCGTCTTGGACCGTCTCAGGGTAATAATACTTGCTTCAATTGTTTGTTTTTGCCTCTGAAATCTGAATCTAAACCCTTACAAAGGTAATAGTTATTAAAATTTGATAAATTTAAGGGGTCAACTTCATAGCCTTAGGGATGGCAATATGGTCCAAACCTACAGTGTTTAAGCCAACCGGACCCTAATGGGTTGGGTTCAAAACCAATATAAGTGATAAAATAAAAAAACAGCACGGTTCAGGCTTGATTAAATTTTACTGTATGACCAAACCCAAATGTAATGCTTTTTTTCTTTGAAGACTCTTGTAATGTCATATAATTACAGTAGGTTAGGGAGTGTTTAGGTTTATGCATGTAGTAAACGGGTTGGAGTTGGGTTGGCCATACTTATGGTCAGATCGGGTTCCGGTTTGTTCAAATCCGACACGTTGCCATCCCAACCTCGGATGTAGAAGGGCCTCTAAATCTGAATAGAAATGAATTTCTAATGTCACTCTCATCTTGAGGTGATCAACCCTCTATTGCAGTAGTGGTAATCCAAGAGATTTATATGTACTCGAATTAGCTAGTTCCATTGAGGCAAAGTTCACCCAACCCCTAGGACGAATAGGCTAGTTCCAATTTACTTTCTTCCACTAGAGGGGCGCAAACTTATTGATGTTTTCGATTTCTCAAGGATAATTTTCAAATTAAGTAATAAATTTTCAAAAACCGGGGGTAGGGGGATTTATCTCTGCCTGATCCCTCCTAGTCCTCCAACTTATAAATAAGGGAAATAATGATCAAATAACATGATGCATGCTCTTCAAACAAACAACATATACTCAAATGTTTCACTTGCACTAAAAAATGAACGAATTTTTCAGTTTCAGAATTCATATTCAAATTTAAGACTTCAGGGTGGGTGTGATAAAAAGTTGAAAAATGATTGAAAACACTACTAATTTTATGAGAAGGTGAAAAAACAGACAAGTGATTTGGTGAGATAGTCTATTTTAGTTTTGGTTTTTTTCAGCAAGAAATATTTCCCATGAAAAAGGGGAAAGAAATGGAGATATTACCAAATTACTTATCCCTTTTTTCAACTTCTTATAAATTTACTATCATTTTCAATCATTTTCCAACTTTTTTTTATCTAACCGACCCTTAAAGAGTCAAACTTTTGTTCAATATAATTATAAACATACACAAAGTTGCTATCTGGAATCTGATAGTGTATTTACAGGAGGAACACATGGAAATTCGAGAAAACAGAAAGGACGGATCAAGTCTCACATGGTCGGAAGTCATGAACATGCCTTACACCACCAAAGTAAGAAGCATCTTTGATTTTTTTCTCCACCTGATAATTTTCTCCACTCAAAAAAAATCCAGCAACTGAAATATTCTTTTCACTCTTGTGTTCAGGTAATCAGTGAAACTCTTCGCAGAGCCACAATCTTACCTTGGTTTTCAAGAAAAGCTGCACAGGATTTTGAAATTGATGGTACAAATCTGTTAACTTACATTTAGCAGCGGCATCATTATGGGCTTTTGTACTTTGCCCCATTTTTCTTAGTACGAAATTAAACTTGCCTCTTTACCAATAATCATTTAACTTTGCCCCAAATACTGGGATATCTCAATGGATTACGTAGTCAAACAATTACATGAAAATAAGGGTATGTTGATAAACAGAGGGAAAATAATGGAAATCACTATACATTTTTATGATAAGTTGGAAAAAGAGATGATTGATTTGGGTTTTCCATGGAATAAGATTCTTTCGTTGGTGGCTACATAAAATTTTCCATGAAAAATAAGGAAAATATGGTGAACATTTCACCAAATCACTCGTCTCCTTTTCTAACTTCTCATAATAAATAGCAGTATTTTTCCATAATTTTCCAACTTTTTTTTTAAATCAAACACACCCTAATTAGACATTGTCCCTTATTTTGACGTAATCCTTTTGAGTAACCCATGCCGCTCAAAGTCAAATGATTATGAATACTGGGTAGATTAATTTCACATTGAAAGTAGGGTACAAGGCAAAAAGGCTCCAATGTGATTTAATTTGTGATTGAATTCTTTTTAACATACCAGGATATAAAATCAAGAAAGGCTGGTCTATTAACTTGGACGTAGTTTCAATTCACCATGACCCAAAAGTTTTCGTTGATCCTCATAAGTTTGATCCTTCTAGATTTGATGTAAGCATATATATTCTCAGTTCATCAATAATAACTAAAGAATTTCTTTCTATGACTTGAAAAATACTTGACTTCAAATAATTGCAGGAGCACGTAAAGCCTTTCAACTTCCTTGGGTTTGGAAATGGACCACGTATGTGCCCTGGAATGAACTTGGCCAAGGTCGAAATTTGTGTTTTCATTCATCACCTTGTCTGCAGATACAAGTAAGCAAGCAAAGTGTACAAGCAAGAGTTGACCAAAACAAATCTTACCCAAGAAAGTAGTGCCTAGAAAATTCTCTAAATTCTCTAAGCTAAATGCTCTTTTGGTTCACAGTTCTTGTGCTTTCCCATAAATCCTAAATTCGTAAATTCGCATATAAGTATCATAATTCATATTAATGAGTTTTTGAATCACTGAATGCAAATTCCTTTGCTGCTAGTCAAACTTTAATGTGAAATGCCAATTTACGATTCCAAGAATATATAAACACTCGAACCAAATGAGCACATGCAGGATGAACTGGAATACAATCGATAAATAACATCAATACATCACCATCAGATATAGAATATCTATTGGGAGTTCATATGGCTGTTTCAAATTGTTGGAAATCAAGATTTTATTATCTATGGCAGTATCTTTTATTTATGAAATTTATTTCAGTTACGATATTGTTTGACTGTCTTTGGTCAAAACATAACATATATAGGGATTTTATTAATGGAGTCATTCCTTATCTTCTTTTTCTTTTAGGCTCTATTTGATAACATGAAAAATGATAAGAAAAACACTTGATTTGTGTAAGAAGTTGAAAAATAAGTTGAGGCATGTGATGAGATGATCTCCATCTCATGCTCATATTTATGAATAGATGTTCTCTATCCTTCAGTATTTTTTGTTCAACTATCAAAGAAAATTTTTCCATTGAAAAAGACAAAGTAAGGAGACATCACATGCCTCAACTTATATTCCAACTTTTCACAAAAATTAACTATTTTTATTTTCCTTTCTTCATTTTGTTATCAAATGGACCCTTAGTGTCACCTTATGGGTTAATTTGTGTCATATTTATACTCACATTGGAAATCTTTGTAATTATACAATCACAACAACAACTATCAATACAATTTCATATTCTGAAATTTCACTCAAATTTTAGGAAACTACGAGTTTTAATTTTGAAAGTGGTGACCTTATGGCAGGTGGACTCCTCTAGAGAAAGATGACTCCGTACAGCCAACACTTGTCCGGATGCCGAAGAACAAGTATCCAGTCATCGTTGAGCCGCTGTAGAAACATTCCTGCAAAAGAAAAGAAACCAAAAGCATATTTCAATGCGTTTTATCTTCTTCTTCTTCTTCTTCTTCTTCTTCTTTTTGTTGTAGTGGGGGTGGTGGGGGTTCAATATCGGTTCTTTGGCAAACTAGGAAATGACCTTAAGAAGAGAATAAAACATTATGTATACCTGCTGTTAAGAAAGCTAAAATGAACAATAAAAAAGGTAATGCTTATTACAGGTGTTCTTTTTTCCCTTTTATCTGCTGTGACATAAAGAAGCTAAAAGTTCCCTTCAATGTTAAAACTCTTTCAACATGATGAAATACGTCATTTTAACCTATTGTCTATACTCATCCCACACAGGTAACAGACTCGTGGTAATTTTTTTACAAGAAGTACTTGCATATTGTCGAACAATTGAGGAAAGAAGCCATTGTCTAAATGGAGTTTGTTTCTCATTTCATTAACAAACTCAACTCAATTCAAAGATGCCTCTCTAATTTTGAGAGTCTAAAGACAATCAAAATAGTAAAAGTTCGAGAATTTTTGGCATTAACATGGGGTACATGACGAATACATACCTCATTCTCCAGACACGTGCAGCTTGGTCACCCAGCTTAGTACATGTAAGAAATATGTAAGCTGAAAAATGAGCAAACATCACCCAGCAAGGATATCTTCAAGGCCAGAATATTGAACCATTTGGTCAAATTTAAAGAGGGAATTTCTACTTGGATATATTTTGTGAATTTCGATTTGCTGTCACCAATAATAAAACAAGTCCGGCAGTAGGCAATTTTCAGGCTGAGATAAATTTTTATATGGGAGAAACCAGTTAGCAGGAAATTCATCCCAAGAACATGTACCTGGTTATAGTTAAGCCAGTGAAGAACAACGCTAATAAAGGAATCTCAATATAATGCAATAGAAACACAAAGCAAAAATAGAATAACCATTATAGGACAACACAAATCAATTCAAATAAATCTCGTTCCAGTTAAATTCTTAAATTCTGGTTCTACAACAAACAAACAACACGGAACTCAAAGGTTCTGAATTTGTGGTGATGATTTTACTTATGAAGAATGCAAATACAGTTCTGTCTCCCTATATCGGCGGCAAGACAAGGAGGTTGAACTTTCTCGTCTTGATACCAAATCAATCGTTTTTGAACTAATTCATTCAGGAAATCATCAAGCTTCTCAATAGTGACATTGGGCATCACAATAACATGTGCCATATTTCCCTCGCAAGCAAGTTGCCAACGACGAACAAATTCCTCATCCTGAGGTCGCTCAAACACAACCGTGCTGCTCAGCTCATTGAGCATAGCACTAATCCTTGCTTCTCTAAGGCGGTCTTTCAAGTAGTGAGCATTTTTGAGGCACTTTTGGACTTCTTTACGAAACCCTTTGTAACCTTTTCTGTTAAGGGTGTACCACAGGAAAATTGGAGCATGGCCATTCCGACTTCCCATGATCGTGGCGTCCCTTGAAGCAAGGTACTCGACATTCCTTGAGAGGACATTAATGTGCTCTATCCTTGTTATTTGGACACCGCAGGGCATTGGACATCCCACGAACTTATGTCCCGAGACGCTCACACTTCCAATGGGCTTCTTGAAACTAACCTTAGGTGCCTGTTCATAACCAAGAGTAATAAGCCACAAAAGAAAATATCAAGAGAAAAATATATATTTTCTCTTTATAAGAGCACACTGGATTAGTCTTGGATATGGGGAATAAATCTCACCAGCCAAGACAGCTTTTAGTGTTATACCATGCTTCATTGAGGGGGACCAGAAATAGGCTAACTGCCGGTTTTTCAAGTAATTAAATGATTCATCATTCATGACATGAAAATGGCAAATAGTTAGTCGTTACCTTTAGATATTCCTATAAGCCAGGATTGAATAGGTTCAAATATATTGTTGAGATTCAAGTTATTTACAATGGTTTTCAACTGCCTTTAGAGCAATAAAGCATGGTTTTCTAAATGAATTTTAGACACTATTTGATTTTATTATGCACTGAGATTAACAAAAGACCAGAGAACAAATTCAAGGTACTCGACATTCCTCGAGAGGACATTAATGTGCTCTATCCTCATTATTTGGACGTCACAGGGCATTGGACATCCCACAAACTTATGTCCTGCTCACACTTCCAATGGGCTACTTGAAACTAACCTTAAGTGCCTGTTCATAACCGAGAGTAATAAGCAATGAAAGAAAATATGGAGCAAAAAACATATCTTTTCTATATTAAAGAGCATACTGGATTAGTTGGATTTGGATATGGGGAGTAAATTTCACCAGCCAAGACGGCTTTTAGTATATACCATGCTTCATTAGGAGGACCACAAATAGGCTAACCGCCTTTTTTCAAGTATCTATATGATTCATCATTAATGACAGGAAAATGGTTACTAATTAATAGTTACCTTTAGATGTTCCTATAAGCCAGGATTGAATAGGTTCAAATATATTGTTGAGATTCAAGTTATTTAGTGCAATCAATACATAATGCTTTTAAATTTCCTGTGGAGCAATAAAGCATGGTTTCCTAAATGACTTTCACAGAGATTAACAAAGACCAGAGAATAAATGCACTTTGAAAATGTAAGAAAAAATCCCTGAAAAATCATGCATCAATGAATCCAAATCTTTAAGCGTGGACAGGTATAGACTGTAGTTACAAAAGGTAACCTACTTACACGTTTGACAAACGGCATCATGAGACCAAATAAAGCACCATCACAGTGTATATAAAAACGATTGTGTGAGAATCCACATTCTTCAAGTGTCTGTATAACAAGATCAAGATCATCAACAGCCCCTTTGACAGTTGTTCCTGCAATATGAAGAGAGAACCAATCAATTAAAGGGAGGGTACAAATGTATGTGCTTGCCTACTTATCTACAGCCTGCATTAGGAGGAGGGGTCTTAAAGTACCTATATTGACATTGATAATGGCCGGTTTGTTCTTGTTAGGAAGTAGCTTGGATTTGAAATCTGCACAATCTATCTCGCCAGTGACTAAAGTGCCTACTTTTATACAATCCATTCTGTACATTCGTGCAGCTTTAAAGACCGAGTAATGTGACTCTTGTGATGCGTACATAACTCCATCGGGAAACACTTCTCTTCTGCACAATTGAGTAATGCTTACGTTAGAACCATTCTTGAACATCTATTAAACCTTCATAGTTAGAACACAGGACATTACTAAGCAAAACAGCTAACAAATACTCACCCAACTAGAATTCCATGAAGATTTCCTTCCGTACCACAATTTGTAATGTATCCCCAGTAGTCATTCTTCTCAATTTCCCATAGACGAGCGAACCAATCTAAAACACCAACCTCAAATTGTCTTGAATGGACCCCGTAGTTACTCTCAATGAAAGGATCACCAAGATTATTGATGGAGAAATGTTGCAACTGTATGAGAGCGCCATAGTCGAAGTCTAGGTTATACGGATATCCTGCAACATTTTCAAAATTCAAAAGCCTCTCAGTACCGGCTAGTACTACTAGTCCAAAAACTGAAAGATTAATATTCTAGAGGGAAACTCTATACAGGTCCCTAACCGGCAACATCTTTTCTTTATACAATCAATACATAGATGCACCTGTTGTTCAACAGGGGGGAGGGAAGAAAACAGGGGCACTGTTTTGAACTGTCGCAGAATGCGGGGAAACCCACCCCTTTTCCAACATTTCTAGCACCTGGGTGTTCCTAACTGAAGTGAACTATATGAGAACTAGGAGACCATATAGTTTAATGCTATAGTTTCATTATCGAGAGCCACAGGAACAAAAATTAGAACAATTTGTTTTTCTTGTATCTGACGTTACAAAAACACAAAACCTTACCTTGAACTTGTACATCTTATAGCACGTGCACCCCTTAACAATTACTTCAACACATTTTGTACGTAGGCCCTGCCAGACCCACAATTCCAAAGTCTTCTTAAATACAAATTATTACACTGGGCCCACTTAACATTCCACACTACTAAAAATTTTCCCCAAATCTCAGGTGGGGCCATCGCCCCCCCTAGCCACGTGCTCGTTCCGCCCGTCGTAATAACTATTGTACGTGCTAATAATCATGTAACCCATAAAATATCATATTCGTATACTCAACAAACTTGTAATATAATTGTTCCAGGTTCAAATTGAATAGATATTAAACTGATCACTGATATTGAATGCTGCTAAATGAGTACAAAAGGAAAAATGGTAATGAAGGTTTATGCTTCAAACCGATTGCCTATCAATTCTGTAACAATCCACATCTAAAATTCATAATATGCACTTGAACATTTAAGCTGCTCATTTTAAAACCTTTGGTAAAATAAAACTACTTCCCAAACTAATTGGGAGTAAAATGGCCAACTTAGACATTTCAAGCAAACTCATAAAGAATCAAATTCAATTTTCGTCTTTGGCAAACTTTTTGATCTTCAAACATGCTGTGCACACAAGAGTTTTTGCATCAAATTTTCTCCTCCATATCAATCATGTAACACAATTTGTTATAAAGAAACTAATTCTGGAACCTAAACCCAATTATTTTCAGTCTCAGTCCAAGTTACAGAGAATGTATGAGGGATAGATGTGGGTGGGGGTGTGACACAATGTGGGTTTAGTGATTTGAAAATTTTCAAATAATAGGATGGGGTTGCGATGAAAAATAAAATAGTAATAATATAAAATCTGTATAATAAGGGGTAATGAATTTTGAATCTTAAAAATGTATAAGGGATAAAGAATTGTGTGTATGCCTCCCAAAGCTCCCCATGGAGATCTATAGTTAACGGATGGGATATTTTTGTGAAACAGAACAAATTCATAGTGGGAAAAGTGGATAGAATTAGATTCTGGAAAGATAAATTTTTGTTGTGGGGGGGGGGGGGGGGGGGGGGGGGGGGGGCAATGTTGTCTAAAAGATTTCTTTCCTCAGTTGTAACGTTGTCTCAGAACCGTAACATGTTAATTCAATCGGTTCTTCCTTGGCCCTATCAATGGAATCATACCTGGGTGCTAAATTTTTCAAGAAAATTTAGTGATAGGGAGCCGAAGATTTTGTTTCCTTGTCGAACATCATCGAGTGTTCAAGTCAATCCTAATTCGCCGGATAAGACAGTTTGGGCAGGTCATTCTTCAGGTGTATATTCTTGTCAATCTCTTCTTGAAATATTATCAGTCTCCTTTGTCTTTTTTACCTCGATTCAAACTGATTTGGAAAGGAACGGCCCCCCGGGGGGGGGGGGGGTGTTAAATGACCTTAGCCGTCTATCCTAATAGTACACTAAAGCCAGTTTGAGGCAAGCTTTCTCTCAAAAGCAGAAGTCTTTGCTTGGCTAGCTTCTTTAGGGAAAGTGAACACTTGCGACATGGTTCAATTGAGAAGACCATTAGTGGTGTTTTGCCAGTATAGCAACAAAATCGATAAGTTATGGAGATTTGCTATGTTGTCTTTAGCTTGGCTAGTGTGGAAAGAGAGAAATGAAAGAGTTTTTGAAGGAAGGAGCAGTTGCTTTGATCATATTCACCTTTTGATTGGAGTTTGGGCAGCAGCTTCCAAGTAGTTTGATAGCTCTGATTTTTATTCGTTCAATCTGAATTGTACTGATTTTTATTTTCTGTTTCATTTTCTTTTTAAATATTTAAGGATTTTAATTAAAATTGTACTACCTCCGTCTCAATTTAATTTTTTACGCTTTGAAAAACTAAAAGTTAAGGAGACATAATAATTACTTTAAGAAAAAATAATTATTTTTAAAAATGACATTTACTTTTCTCCTAATAAAAAAGGTGGCGGAATTTACAATAAACAAAGTGGTGAGAGTTTAAAGGGTAATATTAAAAATAATAAAAAGTGCTATAATTAATGACTTGTTAAATATAAAAAGTGGACAATTATTTTGAGACATCCAAAAATAGAATAGTGGATAATCAAATTGGGACGAAGGGAGTATTTTGTATTAACTTAATTTTATAATTCAAAAAATTTACTGACAAATTCACGATGTGATATTATTTTTTTAACTAATATATGTTTTTGTGTAATTGATATAATTGTAACGTAATATTAAATAAACTTATGTACATATGTATTAATAAATAAAAATCGCAAACTTAACTTTTATAACCAAAAAATTATCATATATATTTTATTAATAAATAGGTTTAAATTTATAATTTATTAAAATAATCTTAAAATATTATTAATTAAATATTTTGACATAATAATCTGTCAAATAAATAAAATACAAATTTTCTCTTAAAAAGTAAATTCAGACAAGTTATATTTTTTAATATCTCAAACTCGGATTTTATATATGTTATTGGAATATTGCGCAAGAAAATCTAGTGTAGGAATATATTGTCTTTACCTAAATGGTTCTCAGTCCTCTCAACGAGCGTCTTCCGGTATCTCGCCAACACACTAGCCATATACGCTTCCTTATCCCCAGTCGACTCGTCATCCTCCTCGGGCTCCGTCACCTCAAGGCACGTGGTATGCACGTTCCTCCCCAACACGATCTCTCTCTTTTTCAAATTATTACTATTATTATTCACATCCCCTCTTCCCCCGTTGGAAACCACCACCGGCGGCAACTGCTCCGGCACCAAGGCCGTCGGATCTAAATCCTTGGACAGCAATTGAGATTTTCCGTTGGATAACACCGACATGGATTCCACTCCTACTGTACCGACCATTTCGCTGCTCTGCTGCTACAGATTTCAAGAAAAAAACAAGGGAACGTTTGAGCAAATTGGTTAAGATAAATGATGTAGTTATTAAGGATCTGCGGAAAATGAGAATGAAGGTTACCTTTTTTTTTTTGTTGGAGTGTTTGATGCTATAATTATGGGGGAAATTTGCAAAAGGCTGTAGAGTCGGCGATAGGAGGAGAGCTGAGAAGAGGAGGAGAAAACCGTTTTGAGCGAAGGTGATACTATATAGGCGCGAAAAATAAGGGGAATCGGGGTTCTCTTCACACGAGTTTCACGCAAAAAAATAATGCTTATGGTAGGAGACATAGTGACGTGTTATTTGTGCAGTTCCCTGTCCACGTAATCATTACACATCGATTGTACTATACAAGAAAAACTAATAATAATTAAATCCACCTCAAAGTGGTAAACTTGAGAACCGTTGAACTAGAAATCTCTCTCGGGTTAGATTTTGTGCTTCTCTTTGTAAGACCATCTGCATTGCAACATGGATATTGCTAAATATGCATATTTCTTACTTGTAATGTAAATAGAAAATGGTAAAAAAATATACTAAAAGTGTAATGGATAAGTAAAAATAGCGTATGAATACATTATTTCCCGTGTAATGTTGTGTATGTTGTGTGATGTAGAAAGTGTACGGCATGACATAATCAAAATCATGGGACAATGTTATTGTATGGCATGATATTATGAATGTTGTGTGACTACTTTGATGTGACATTATGAATGTCATGTAGTTGCTTTGAATAGCGTCTTGACTCACTAATGCATTCTTGCGACACAGTGAAAATCGCAAGATCTTTTTTTATACAGTATGCGTTGCAAACTCAATTGGAACATGTATGCTATCTATGACCTATTACCATACATTAACCCACTATTGACCAGAGATGGCCTAAATTAGCTCACTTGCTCTAAGAATTTTGAATAATTGATTAAATAAAACATAAAACTAAAGCTCTTTATATATAAGAAAAAATAATCCTATTCATACAAGAACTTGGACCAAATAACTAATACCAACCAGAGCAAGTGAACTAACTCAATTTGGGAGGCACCTACGCAAGCCTGGGAGAGATTTAGTTTCAAGTCTCACTAAAAGTTTTGAGGGACCTTAATACCCACAAAACTAATTAGACTAAACTTTTATACCAACTAAACTAAGAATCTTAATTAGATTTAAATTATTATTTAAAAGACTTTAAAACACATAAAAGTAGAAAACTCTAACATAATAAAAATCTAAATTTAAATTAAAATAGAATTATGAAAAGAAATTACCAAGATACATAAAATATCTAAAAGTATTATTCCTATAGTCATTTTTTCTTCTTACATTATTAATGGTCTTAGGTTTAAGCCCCCCGCATGCTTATTTTTCTTTAAAATATTTTAACTTAGTCTATCTTAAATATTTCAAGTGCATATCGTGAATTTTATTTGTCAAAAAAATATAAAAAAAATTCAAAAGATAATTAAAAAGTAACATTAACTATGATAATTTTTTCATATTAGACCTTAATATAGAATTTTTTGAGCTAGAACTCAGTTCAAATTTATTTAGACTTTTTTTTTAACGATATCATTCTTAAAATCTAATTGTAGGCAACCAAAAATTAATTTGACCAGTCCCACAGAGATGATATTCTTTGTGAGTATGAATGCACCATTAATAATATGAAAGGTAAAACAACAATGTTTTGTTCGTAGGTAGGTTCCACCAGTATTTTTCAGGTATACGCGCAATACGTCCTCCTTTTATATGTACATGCTTTTATTGCTTTAACAATGGAGTTAAGAACAAGAAAATAAGCTAACAGTTTTTACTATCTTTTACTCTCTCTCTTTACCTCTCTCTAGATTCCTTCATAATAGAAATCCCTCCCCTTTTTGAGCTATCATTTCCTCTTTATAGATATGTTTATAATTAGGGTTATAATGTTTAATTAGGGTGCATGACTCAAAAATAGTTGGATAAGACGTGGGTTCCCCTGCATTATTTAAGAAATGATTTGTATTAAACACCAGTCATCTTTACATCACACAGATGTCAGGATTCAGTGGTGCGTTCTGCACAAGCGGGTGAGAAACGGTGTGAGTAGGTGACTTCCATTACAAGTTAGTGACTAAGCATGTATTCCTTGTGATGAATAAAGTTCTGTCACATCACTTCACACTTTCTCTACCTCGCCGAGTATGTTGGTCACGCAATCTGACCAATGTCGAGGTCTGCCAAGTTCCTATCCTTATCGACGAAAAGCCGATTTCAGTGCCCAAATGCCTCCTTGTTGACCCTTTGACCACTACGTCGCCGAATTGGGTTTAATTTGGTTTGTGGGCCTCAAAGTGTTGGGCTAGCCCAGTAATTCAATAATAATTTTATGTCCCCTTACTGACTTAGCAATTATCAATCATCAACTACTAATTAAGTTAGTGATGAATTAAAACTTATCCTCTCATAATTTTAGGATGCTCTATTATTGTAAAGACAAATATGATATATTTGTGTCATATTGAATTTAGATTCTATCTGATAACAACATGAAAAATAATATAAAAAAATAATTTATTTGTATAAAAAATTAAAAAATAAGTGGAAACATGTAATGAGATTAACTTTACTTTTTGCCTTTTTTCATTGAAAATTTATCTTGGGGGTTGGAGAAGAAAATGAGCATGTGCCTCAATTTATTTTGTAACATCTCATACACATTAATTATTTTTATAATCATTTTTTATATTATTATAAAAATGAGCTTTAATTGTGCCATAGTTCCTTATAGCTCAACATAATTAGCCACTTCCTCGGTTTGGTACTTCAAAGTAACCATGACTATAAGACTCCGTTTGATTGCAAAGATGAAAAAGAAAAATAAATTTAGTTAGTTTGTGTAAAAAGATAAAAAATAAGGTGAGAGATGTTACTCATTTTATGAGTATATATCCCCCATCCTTCAATATTTTTGGTAAAAAAATTTTACTCACCACCAAGCAAAAAAAATTTCTTTATGGAAAAACTTAAAAATCAAGAGGATATCACTTCTATCACTCAATTTATTTTCCATCTTTTCACCAAAATTAACTCAATTTATTTTCTTTTTCCACCTTACAATCAAACGGAGCCTAAAAATCTTTTATTTCGACGATAGTCTTTTATTAAATTTTAGGCGATATTAAAATTATGTAATGTATGGTACTTAGCTGGGGCGGAGCCATGTAGAGGCCAGGTGAGGCCATGGCCCCACCTGGACTTTTCTGAAAATTTTACAGAGTATAGGGGTTTGTTTAAGATAGTGTAAAAAGTTAGGGGTTGATTACGTAATAAAAGAAAAATTGGTGGGTGAGGGCAGAGGGGCTCTTATGCGATGAACTTTATGAGTTCGAGGCCGGTGTTTGTAATTAGTGGGTGAAGACCAGGGAGCTTCTTATAATCTTATACCCCCTTTTTTAAAAAAATAAATATTAAGATTTAAGTGTTTTAATATTGATTTGCTTCTTAAATTGTTAATATATTTGTTTATTGGTTATTATTTATTAATGTTGATTTGCTTCTTAGATTGTTAAATATTGATATTAATGTTGATATTTGCTTTTAGGTGTTTATTAATATATTTGTTTGTTGGTTATTATTTATTAATGTTGATTTGTTATTAGATTGTTAAATATTAATAATAAATTTTGTTATTTAGGTTGATTTGCTTATTAGATTGTTATTTGATAAGTTAATATTGAGATTAATATATTTGTTTTTTTTGGTTATTGTGGTTAATTTAATATTGGTTTAGAACATTCTTGATCAAAATTTTTTTTGGCCTCACTTGAACAAAATTCCTGACTCCGCCACTGGTATTTAGCACAGCTTCGATTTAAGAATTTTCTTTGATTGCCCTAACCCTACTCGATCGGTCCTCTCAGATTTTCCCCTTTTTTTATTTTTTATTTTACTTTTCTCTCTCTCTCTCTCTCTCTCTCTCTCTCTCTCTCTCTCTCTTTTGAATAGATAAAAATGCAAGGTCTTCTATTTCCATAACCAGTATTTTTAACAGCAGATTCGGATTACATCTAAGGACTACTATACTAATAAATATATATAACATATAATCTAAAGATGCCAACTCTTAATTATATATATATATGGTGATAAAGATTGGTACATGGGATTATATTATACAATAAAATTCTTAATTTAAGACGAATTAAAAAAATAACTTTTAAGTTGATCTTTTTTAAAGATGTGCAATTTGGCAAAGAAAACAGTGTCTTTAAATGGTGTTGCCACAAAGATAAATAAAGAAAAGTAATTAATCAAAATTACTCATCTTCAAGTGTTTAAGTGTACAAAAAATAAAAACTTGCATTCGACTAATACGGAATAGATCGAATTAGATCACACAGTCAAGACAATTTTCAAATAAACTGGCAAAAAGTCAAAGGTCCGAGTCATGTCTCATCCATAAACTAGACCACTAACCAGGGGCGGGCCTACATAGGGGCATGTGGGGGCAATTGCCCCCAGTTGGCTTTTAAATTTTTTCAATAGATATGGGGTGTTTTTTTAAAAATATAAAAATATAAGGACTTATGTGCATAAATTTATACTTGAGGGTACCTAAGTGTAATTTTTTTTTATCAAAACCCACCCAGTTGCCGGTTGCCACTGCGGACATCAGACTTCATTTAATTTTCTTTTAGTTCCTTTCTTTCTTTTTGTTCTCTTCCTCTTCCCTCTTTGTAGCTTTATTTTTTTTTTCTTTTTGCCCCACCGCCGACTGCTGACATTCGTTTTCTTTGTCTCCGTAAATCCGTTCCTTCCATTTTCATTGATTCAATTACCTCTCTAACTCTACACTTTTTAAGGTAATTTTTTTAGATCTATTTATTTTTTAGGTCTATTTTTTAATTTTAGGTATAAATTAATTTTTTAATTAGTTGTATGATATGAGTTATATTTCTTAATTATATTAATTGTATAATATTAAGTGTATTGCTTGAAATATTGATTTATTGTTAATGTTTGGTGATTTAGGTTTAAATAATTAAACCCCTAATTTAAAATATTAGTTATATTAAGTATTTAGGTGTAAGTTGTATTAAAATATCTTTTTGAAAAGATATTAGTTGCCAAAAGTATTTTGTTTAATATAATGTTAATGTTAGTTGATTTAAGTATATTTTCAAGATAAATTAAATTTAATATCATGTGCTTATGTTTGTAGTTAAATTTGTTCTACTCGGTGATTGATGTGCGTTAAATATATTTTTATTTGTTTTAAATTTCGCCCCCAGTTAGTTAATTTTCTGGGTCCGCCACTCCCACTACCCATTGCTATGTATCAAAAAGAAAAAGAAAAAGAAAAATCGCATCCCCTTGTTCCTATATGTATTCATGTAAAATAGAAGTGATAGAAATGGGTTATATTTATTATTTAATTTAAAAATGTTTCTAATTGAATTTGAGCATGAGTTTTATGTTAAAAGTAAATATATCTCACCATTAAATCACTAATACTTTTAAGTTTTACTCTTTTCAATATATATTAAATCTTTATGTATATAAAAATAAAACGAACACACCCACATCTTATGTGTGTCCATGTTTATGGCTCGTTTGGTTCAAGATTTAAATCATTATAGGAATACTAAATTCCATTTTGAAACGATTCTTGCGTTTGGTTCAAGTTTTAGGTCCGGAATAAATGATTACAGGAACCAACCTTTCTCCCCAAGTTTTCTCATTTAAATCATAAGGAATAAACCATTACTAGTGGGCATCTTTTTTAATTTTTTTTGTTATGACTAAAATAACTCTATTTCTTATGAGTAAATAACTCTTTTTCCATCTATGTATGAAAATTTGTTTGGAACTTTTTTTTTCTTTTTTCTTGTTGTAATTTTTTTTAATTACGAAAATTGTAATTTTTGTAATTTATTATAGTAATTGTCTCTTTTAAAAAATTAGTATAAGATGTCTTCTTATTTTATAAAAAAATAGAATTTTTGTAATTGATACTTTATTTTATTTTTATTCTCGGTTGAACTAAACATAGTAAAAGTAATGTAATATTCTAAAAATAGAATATTCATGTTTGAGTTAAATACCGACATAATATCCTAAATATAAAAAAAAATCAAAAATTAAGTTTATTAAAACTCGAACCAAATCAACTCTTAGGGCTCGTTTGGTTCGAGTTTTAGGAATGGAATTGGCATTCTAGATGCTAGGAAACCTTTATTCCTGGCATCCTTTATTGGATTCCATTAATGCTAGTTTAGTTGGAGTTTTAGGAATGAACTCGGCAAATTATTTTTTATAATTTTCTGGATTTTTTTTTTCATTTACTGGGAAAAATATTTTTTTTTCATTTTCTGGGGAAAAATATTTTTTTTCATTTTCTGGAAAAAAAATATTTTTTTTCACTTTCTGGGGAAAAAATAATATTTTAAATTTTCTGGGAAAATAATATTTTTTTTCATTTTCTGGAAAAAATTAATTTTTTTCACTTTCTGGGGAAAAAATAATTTTTTTCATTTTTTGGGAAAAAAATATTTTTGAGAATTTTCTGGATTTTTTTTTCATTTTCTGAAAAAAAAAACAATTTTTGGACAAAAAAAAAGGATTCCTCAAATTTAGAATCAAAGATTCCTCCCAATTTATAAGGGAATAGATTTTGGCAAAGTGGGAGAATTTAGGATTCTTAAGAATCTTAAATTACTAGCTAAAACTCCAACCAAATAAAATAATCTTCATAGAATAAAATTTAAGATTTCAAGAACCCTGAAAAATTCCGACCAAACGAGTAGAAGGGGAGGGGCAAAACAAAAATTAAACAGCGTCCTTGGTTTGCATACTTGTCTACTTTCCTGGGAAGCCGGATGATGGACGTGTCTAACTTTGAAGGGTGGAAATAAAAAAACGTGGACGTGGGGCCCACACGTGTTTGATTGAATATTCAAGTGGCCCTCACGGATATGTAGGTTGTCGTTTAGCGTAAAATATCAAGTCCGTGTGATCCCCCACCACTGCCAACCACGTGGTGCCGCGTACTTGATCACTTCTTTTAATGTTTTCAGAAAAGAATTTACAGGGAAAATACAGTCGACATTCCTCTTTTCAGTTTCTTGCTTTAAAATTTTCATGCATATTTCCTACTCTTCTTTTTTTCCCCAAGAGAGACCACTAATTCTTTTTCCCGCCTTTTTAATTTATTTCCTCCTCTACTTTTGCGTTAAAAAAAAATTGTATTCCCTTCATTAACTTTGGGCTAAATAAATTTGGTAGAATGCTAATATGACCATGATGTGAAATTTTAATCTTTCAAAATGCCACCGTTACTATAATGTGGGTTTATGTTATTTAAGCTATTTCTAAAGGTTTTTTTATTATTATTTTGTTAAATTAGGCTACCGTTACTCGTATGTATAAAATTTTTTTTAAAAAAATTAATAATAAAAAAAAGATGGTGGATAGGTAAATTTTGAGCATATAAGTTCAATTCATGCTTTAAAAAAGTTGAAATTGATATATTGAAAAAAAAATTCATTTGGTTTGTAGAGAGTTGATTCTTTAGTCTCGACTTATTCTATCGCAATCTTTTTGGAATATAAGGTTCCGTTTGTTTGCAAAGTGGGAAAAAAAATTGAGTTAGTTTTGATGGAAAAATGAAAAATAAGTTGAGTGATAGAGTTGATATCCTTTTAATTTTTAAGTTTTTTCATGAAATTTTCTTTGTTTGGTGGTGAGTAAAAATTTTTCACCAAAAATATTGAAAGATGGAGGATATATACTCATAAAATGAGTAACATATATCACCTTATTTTATATATTTTCACACAAACTAATTAAATTTATTTTTCTTTTCCATCTTTGCAATCAAACGGAGCCTAAGAATTTGTTCTTTGGCTTCGAATTGTAAAACGTGGGTGGTGGGTGAGATTGTATGCAAAGTTACAAATTTTGTCAATTTACTTTTATGAACATAAATTCAAGTGTGTCTAAAACAGGTAATTTAGATATGTAAAACATTGGTGTCAGAATCATCACACAATGTAAGAGTACCTCTTCATTTGAAAGATTTTTTTCCTTCCATCCTTAATTTCACCTTTTTTTCCAAACCCTCTCTCGAATGATGAAAAATACTGTAGACACCTCATTTTGCGACTCTATCAGACAAGACGCAACTCGCTTTTTGATAAAGCAAAATCAGATTTGGCGATATAGAATTTCAAGGGATGCACGCTCGAGCAACTTAAAATTGGACATGGACAATGTAAGATGAAGATCATCATGGATCCATACAGATGAGCCTCACGCCGAGTCAGTATACTCCGAATGTCGAAAAGAAAACTGTTGATTCTCAATTATCACTGTTTTTCAAGATCATATTCTGGACCACGTATAGTCAAACAGTGAGACGGGGACCTTCCCGAACTCCGATCACACCCAAATTACGGGAAAAGCTACAAAACATCCTGTGAAACATCATGTCCAAAATTCAGCTTGATCCAACGGTGGGATCCCCGATTTTTCGTACGAACAATCCGTAAGCTCGTGATTTTTACAAAGTGTAATCAATTAATCAAATGAAGGCCTTTCTAACGTCCGATCGTGCTAAAAGTTTGACATAAGCTACATAATATATTGGAGAATAACATATCCAAAAATCAGCTTAATCCAACGGTTAAAAATAGATTCACCGTCCGGACAATTCAGATTTCCCGTACGCGTAATCTGCCCAAACGGGCAATCCAGATTAACTGCCAGGTAAACCAGCCTTCTCGACCTTCGATTGGGCTGAAAGTTTTACATGAGCTAGAGGACATCTTGGGGAACAATATATCCAAAAATCAGCTTAATCCAATAGTTAAAAATAGATTACATGTCTGGGAAATATCATTCCCCGTCCGGGCAATCTCATTTTACGGGTAATCGGCCCTCCAAAACGGGCAATCTGATCCTCCGTACGAGCAATTGAGTACCAAAGGCTAAATGAAGTTCTATATAAACTAGGGCCAGCTTCTCAACACAGGTTCAGATTTTTGGGCAAAAACGCCCATTACAAAGGCAGAACAGATGAAAAAAACTTGTATTTTTATTATCTTCATTTCTAGACTAGTAAAAGCTTGGTGTAGAGAGAGAAAGCACTATAATAGAATAGGTACGCAAGCAAAAACTCCGTCACTTGTTTATAGTGTTTTGTATTATGACTGATCGACAAAACAAAATTTGTAACACAGATATATTCTTCCAAAACAAAGTTCTGTATTCGCGAAGGTATCATCTAAATTCTAATATAATGTAGATATCCTGCAAATAAAGTGTATATGTATATAATTATTCATATCCTATATATATTTGTGTGAGAATCCACAAATGCGACCCCCCGGGTCTCGTCCCCGTTCGGTTGGGCGTCTGAAACGTCGGAACGGATTCCTTCGTTCCATTTGCTGGAGTGTCTCTTTTGATTCATATCATGTGTCCCTATGTTCTATTTCTAGATGCAAAGGGGTTTGTTCAGAGTCGCCAGTACGTTTTACAAGAAAACGTACAAAATGGTTGTGTAAGAGGAAATGTTTTAAGCCTTTCTTTACACGTTTGTCTACGAAACCAGGATTCTATAGGGTTCGGAAAATATATTACGGTTTGGAAAGGTGTTAAGCATCCATTCCGCCCTTTCGATCTCTAGTGGTCTTTATATGTTTATTCTATGTTGAAAAACTTGGATGCTTTTACTGATAGCCTACTACTTTCTGAGCGAAAACCCTAATTTCTGGGAAAAACGGGAAAGGGATAGAAAACCTTTGTGTTCCAAGATCCGATGTTTCGTTTTGAGAAATGCAAATACAAGTGACAAGAGTTGTTTTCTTTAGAAATGGAGTTTCCCGTATTATTTCTCGGATAATGACGGTTTTCTCGAGTTTTGTAAAAGTGCGGATCTTATGATGGAACTAATTTCGATATGGAATTGGAACTCTTGAGGGGAGTTTTACCAGACGTATCACAATCTATGAAACAGATAGGATATATCGGGTATTTAATTTCCTAAGTAAGTTTTACCGGTCCGGGTTTGAAAACAGGATTTTATCCGGATAGTAATGTACTTACTCTTCTGGTTTTACAAATAGTTTTATCATGGCCTTTTGTTTTGAAAACGATAGACTATTTGTAACTTTGCAATAAGTTTATTCAAATAAAACGTGGACAAAACGACGAAAATAAAACAAGTACACATATATTTAACGTTTAAATACTAGAAGAGACTTTCTTTACCTTCCCGACGAGAATAATAATAATAAGAAAGAAAATATAATCCAGCGGAGAGATTTCCGGCGATAATAATCTTTTCCTTCTTCAGATATTTCCGAGAATTCGATTCCAGAGATGGGACAAGTCGAGTGTCGGGAATAGATCCGATAATTCTCCAGAGATAAGACGATAATATAGAATGCTTGATAATGAAATCAGACTAAAACTCAGAATTTCTAGATTCAAGTTGCTGCCTTGAACCCTTGGGGGTGTTGGCCTATTTATACTGCTCGGGGAAGATTGTCGCGCGACATTTCCCCAGAAAAGGCAAGTGTCGCGCGATATATCCGTTTGTCGTGCGACATTCCTAATTCACTGTGCCTGTTTGTCGCGCGACATACTTGTATGTCGCACGACAAACGGCTGAAGTGATGGGTTCTGACACTGTGATGTGTCAGAAAGTGGTTGGTCGGGTGTAGAGAGGGATTGTCGCGCGACATAGCAGGATTGCCTGATATGTCGCGCGACAATGTGATATGTCGCGCGACAATGTGATATGTCGCGCGACAATCCTTCATGAAAATAGGTTTGTCGCGCAACAAACCCCCTCGGGGTAGTTTCGGGTGCTCGGGTGGGTCCTGGACTCCAAATCAGTAGTTCTCGTAGGTCATTTAGGGTTCTTGCGGGGGTCACGGATCGGGGTGTCTACAGACCCTCTCGACTCAAGCTCCTTGCTTGCAAGGAATTGAGGCGACTGGAAGAGACCATGATCCATGGCTCCCGCATGAACTCTAAAGGAGTGTGTGTATGCAGAAAGTATTCGTGAATGCCTCCGGAGAGGGCTTGTGTTTGGTTTTGCCTCCGGAGAGGGCTTTTGTTACCTCATTGCCTCTTTCGAGGGCTTTCATTTGCTCTACTTGCCTCAGATGGGAGGACTACCTTGTGCCTCTCTGGGAGGGCTTTGATCTTCTCGCCTCAGGTGGGAGGACTACCATTGCTTTACTGTGCCTCTCTGGGAGGGCTTCGCCTCAGGTGGGAGGACTACCGTGTGCCTCTCCGGGAGGGCTTCTTTGACCTGAAAAATAAGAAAGGAAAATTGCCTCTGGGAGGGCTTTTTGATGAGTAACTTTTGCCTATGGCGAGGGCTTTGTGTTGTGGTTTGCCTCCGGAGAGGGCTTGTGTTCGTGGTTTGCCTCTGGAGAGGGCTTGTGTTGTAATCCAGTGATTTTTGATTGTCTCTCTTAGACTGCTAGAGTGAGAGAGAGAGAAGTTTTGCGAAGGTGAAAAGAGCTCCTCGGGGTCAAAATCTGGATGTCCGCTTCCCTGTATCTTTCTGAACTTTGTTTCTCATGTTTTTCTCGAGTGGAGATGCTTCTCTCAGAGGCAGTTTTCGGATTTCTCTTGCTCTTCGCAGAGCGATGGTCCGAGGTTTTTTTCAAACCATCTCTTCTGTATCGTGCTGAAAAGAAAATTTGTTTGAAAGTTCAATCTCTGATCTCTGATCTTTTCTTAGTTTTCTCTTTTGGTGGGCCCACATCGTATTCTGTTTTCCGATGCCCTTATTTCTCCCTCTTTTTGGGAAAGACTTTTCCTGGCCTTCTCTGTTTTTGACCAGGAGTCTTTTAATCCCTTTGTCGTGATCAGGAGCCTTACTCACCCAAAACGAAGCCCTGAGCCGGTTTTGGCTTAGCTATCACTTTTGGTGTGGCTCTCCCTGCCACTCTGCATTTCTGTTTCTCTCGCTCGCTTTGGGCGCTCATGCGGGTTTCTTCTCTTTTCTACTCTTTCAATTTTTTCTATTCCCGTCTTATCTCGCTATTCTGCTTTTTCTCATTTTGATGGCATCGGTCCCTTCTGGGAGATCAGAGACTACTTTGTTTGTTCGCATTTCGTTCATGCATTTTTGGAGAGATGATTTAGAAGTCTTTCCTCGTGTTCTCATCCCGGGTGCGCGATTTTCGGCAAATTTTTTTTTTTTTTTGAAAACTGCTTCTCGGAAGTCCTCCTGCAAGAGATAAAATGAGACAAAGGTCAAAAAAATCAGGGGAGATAGGTGATTGTCGCGCGACACCTCGGGAGAGGGCTCTTTGTCGCGCGACAATGTGTTCCACTATATAAGCCTCCTGCTGAGCTCATTCCACCTCATTCTCTCATTCCTCTTTCTCTCTCTAGCTCTTTTTCTCTCTCTTTCTCTCTTCTCCCGAGCGCGGAAGCCCTGCCGCTTTTCCGACTTTTCTCATTTATTTACTCACATATAGATGGATCCTACTCAGCCTGATAGACTGGATGGTGACCAGGACGAGGTTACTTTTACCGATGCTTAGGGCGTCCTTCGGTGTAGTCCTCATCACGACGATTGGGAGGACCTCGACTGGTATGGTGAGGATGGGGTGGACCGTGGTCGGGCTGTGGTTTACCAATATGCGACCCGGGCTGCTCCAGTTCCGGACATTCCTTGGCTCTTGATGGAGCCTGTTTCTCACGAGATTCGTCGTCGATCTCTGGTATGTCTTCTTTCGTGTATTTATTTGTTCTTTTATTTCTGTCGTTTCCTGCATGTATTTTAAACAAATGTTAGTATGCATGACTGCCTAGAAATAACATCCGATTTAGTAAACACATACTTTCACTTGTGATACCCTCCTAGATTTTGGGAAACTACATAATGTACCCCCATGACTCTATAATTTTTATAATCATACCAAAATACCCTCAGGTTTTGGAAAATTACATAATTTACCCTTATAACCCTATATCTCTCATAATTACACCAAAATACCCTCAGGTTTGGAAAATTACATATTTTACCCTTATAACCCTATATCTCTCATAATTACACCAAAGTACCCTCAGGTTTTGAAAAATTACATAGTTTACCCTTATATCCCTATAACTCTCATAATTACACCAAAGTACCCTCAGGTTTTTGGAAAATTACATAAATTTACCCCTATATCCCTATATCTCTCATAATTACACCAAAGTACCCTCAGGTTTGGAAAATTACATAATTTACCCCTATAACCATATATCTCTCATAATTACACCAAAGTACCCTCAGGTTTGGAAAATTACATATTTTACCCCTATAACCCTATAACTCTCATAATTACACCAAAGTACCCTCAAGTTTGGAAAATTACATAAATTTACCCTTATATCCCTATATCTCTCATAATTACACCAAAGTACCCTCAGGTTTTGGAAAATTACATAAATTACCCTTATAACCCTGTATCTCTTATAATTACACCAAAATACCCTCAGGTTTGGAAAATTACATAAATTTACCTTTATAACCCTATAACTCTCATAATTACACCAAAGTACCCTCAGGTTTGGAAAATTACATAATTTACCCCTATAACCCTATATCTCTCATAATTACACCAAAGTACCCTCAGGTTTGAAAAATTACATAATTTACCCCTATAACCCTATATATCTCATAATTACACGAAAGTACCCTCAGGCTTGGAAAATTACATAATTTTACCCTTATAACCCTATAACTCTCATAATTACACCAAAGTACCCTCAGGTTTGAAAAATTATATAATTTACCCTTATAACCCTATATCTCTCATAATTACACCAAAATACCCTCCTAATCCTGTACTCGTTCCTTTTGTCCACAGTGGGTTGGCCGCAGTTGGGGTTCTCCTAACACCATCTCTTTAGAGTGGCGATAGGCACCGGCCCCCGTCCAGGAGTTGCTTCTTGCGACTCCTTTTGGTCCCCTCTTTGATGC
Source organism: Lonicera japonica (assembly GCA_021464415.1). Lineage (NCBI taxonomy): Eukaryota > Viridiplantae > Streptophyta > Magnoliopsida > Dipsacales > Caprifoliaceae > Lonicera > Lonicera japonica. The sequence goes on along the minus strand of CM038469.1, from coordinate 37,571,451 downwards.
CCTTCCGGAGCGAGTATTTAGGGCAGCTGTGTTGGTGTCAACTCTGGCCTGCCACTGGTGGGACACCACCCATACCTTTCACTGGAGCTGGGGGGAGATGACGATGACCCCCCTCGATCTATTTGCTTTGACCGGGATTCCTTCAGGGGGGTCCCTATACAGATTGACGTTCCCTTGCGTTTGACGGCAGAGGGCATTGTCGGTGCTTTAGGATGGTTTCCAGAGCGACGGAGTTCTGGTGATACGATTCCTCGGGCGGTTTTAATCACGCGCCTGGCGACAGAGAGAGCCAGATTGATCGCTTCGGGGGTGCCGATGACCCGTCAGGAGGCGCGCCAGTACGCTCGCGTCCTTCTTCTACTGACATTCCATGATCTGTTTGAGGCCCGTGAGGGAGACACAGCCCATCTCTGGTGGCTGCCCTATCTCCGGAATTTCAGCATCATGTTCGACTACGATTGGGGCAGTTTTATTCTTGCCGTCCTCTATGATGCTATGGACCAGGTTTCTCGCCATTTAACCCTGAACCTCAAGGGCTTCTCATTGCTGTGGGAGGTACATACTCTTATTCTCTTATTCTTGTTTCAGTCATTTACCTCTTATTATTTGTTGTTGCTGATATCTTTTATGTCTCTTCTTCAGAGTTGGTTCGTGGCGTATACCCGTTTGGGTCTCGCCCAGGTGGATCTCCTCGTCCAGAATGAGGATCAGTTTCCCTTTCTCCGCCGATTTATCGCGGGGAACTACAGGGCCCCTTATGTATACCGGACTCGAGAGACCGGTGCTGCTGCTGTTCATGACCTGCTGGAGGAGCAGGTAAATATTTTAGGATTCTTTTCTTTTAAAGTAAAAAATAGTATATATATATGAATAACTGAAATAAAATTTCATTCTCCCTGTAGATTGAGTGGGCCCCCTGGGGAGATCTAGGCCTTCACTTTGGGCATGGCCGTGCTCTGACCGCCTCGAGGACTAGGCGGCTTATCCGAGACGAGTACGGCCTTCACTTCTATTTAGGCGAGAGGGTTATCCGCCAGCACACACCGGCCCAGTGGCCTCGAGTTCCTCTACTTCCCCCGGTTCTGATGAGGCGAACGGGCGAGATTGATCCGGTGACGGTGCAGGCTTTGGTTGACGGTCTCGGTTTCCCGACGTTCACCGAGGATGGAGACTACGCCGCTTTTGCTGCCCGTTACCTGATGAGGGAGCCGAAGGGGACTCGGGGACGGGTCTTCTATGAGAGATACCGAGCATTGGGAGGTGATCCCCATTACATACGGGGACATACCCACTTAGCTAGGGCGGTTCTGGGTCACCTGCCACCTGTCCCCGACCAGAGGGACAACATCCTGGATTCTGAGGACGAGGACCCCGAGCGAGAGAGAGATGTTCCTGCTACTGCCGAGGGTGGTGGTAGGCCAGAGGGTGAGGGAGGTGATACTACGGCGGCTCCGGAGCAGTCTCCTTAGACGACACCCGTGGGGGAGCGGCGCGCTGAGGGTTTTGAGTTCCCTACAGGCCCTTCTGTGTCTCCGGGGGTCCTTTTTGCTGCTGCTGAGGTTGCCGAGAGGAGAGCGGGATTTTCTGAGTGGTCCTGGGAGCCTGCGGACCTTGGGGCAGATTACAAGCAGTTTGGGCGGACTCCTCCTGCGGCGGCGACTATTCTTTCTGGTGGGATACCTCCTTTGGGGGCGACGGCGATGGTGGATCCTCTAGGGGTCCGTACCTACGCTACGTTGACTCCTCTCCCGACGACTGTCATGGGGCCTCCCGCCCGATCTCCAGGTTTTGGCGGCTCCTCCTCTCGTCCACTCTTGTTCCCCATTCGCGAGGAGGGAGGGTCTACTTCTGCAGCTGTTCCTGCGGGGTCGTCTATTCCGTGGGTAGATCTACCCTCACTCCCCAGAGATATCTCTTATGTCGGCGCTGGCTTACGTCGATATCCTGTCCCGGAGTATCCTCTTCCTGAGGATACTTTCGACTATCTGGGCGGTCGCCCTGGTGATGAGGTACCTTCTTTTACCTTTTCTTGATACCTTTATATCTATATATATATATCTATTTTGACTGTACTGATTCTCTTATCTTATGTCTTTTTACAGAGGGTGAGTGTACGAGTGGAAGATATACGGGCTTGGCACGCCCAGTACCTCTACAGCTGAAACCTGCTCCAGTATGTCGGTCGAGACCCTCCAGCCTATATGCGTGACTACCAGAGGGCTATCGATGTCTCTCTACGGCCGGACGACCCCCTGACTTCCTCTCATGCCCGGACGAATTCTCGGAGGAGCAGTAGTTGGACTTCCATGCGTTCTCGATCGTCGGTGATCCGCCCGACGGCACTGGTTCAGTCTACGGGTCCTTTCCAGGTGGTAGTTCCCCCGATTCCTGGCGTCCCAGTTGTTGGCCTTATTCCCGAGGAGGGCTCGGGTGACAGTGGGAGCGTGTCAAAGCGCGCCCGAGTAGATTAATTTTCCCTTTCTGTATTTAATGTTAGTTTTGGACAAATATGTATTTATTTAGACATTTTTAGACAGATATTTAGTCTTTTTAAAAACTGTTCTTTTATTGGATTTATAAAATATCTTTATTTGTGTTTGATTATATTTTTCTTCTCTGTCTGTAAGAGATATACACATATGTACACATGAGTCAGCGTTTTTAGAAGCCATACCTTGTAGCGTAGTGATACTTTTCCTGTAAAAAGAACAAAGTGAGAACAAGAAAGCATCCAAAAATGATTCTCTTGGCAAAATAACTGTTGTGTGTAAGAAAAACAAAATTAGGGTGACCCCAAAGGTATTTGTCGCGCGACAATCCCTCCTGGATATGAGTTTGTCGCGCGACAAACCGGTACAGGTCCCTCTTTTTTGCTATAAATACACCCATCTTCCTTCCTTCATCCCCACACCTTCCAAAAATGTCCTCTTATCGCACAAAATCTGATTTTTTTATGTCAATGCCCGAGATGCTTTGATATCTTTTGAAAGTGGTCTGAACTTCGGTGCTTTTAGTCCTTTAGGGGGCTGGTGCCATCGTCCCGTCGATTTTTTCTTTCTGTTAGGTGCTTTGTATTTCTGGAGTCCTGTAGACCATCTCTTCCGCTTTGGACTAGATGAGCTCTGCCCGACCTATGAGGAGTTCTCCTAGTTGTTGCATTCTGACGTTCATCTCCCAATGGCAGTTCCCATAGAAGAAATCGGTCCCCGCGACATGCTAATTGCTATGTTAGCCATTCCCCAGGCGGCCTGTGATGGGTTCATTGCCGACGGACTCCTTGACCTCCATAAAATGGTGAGGTTCTTTCATCGTTATGAAGATAGGGCTTCTTACGGCGTGGGGCGTACTGCAGCGGCCCTGATTTGCCTGGTTTCTGATATGTTGCTGGTGACGGGTTCTTCCCGTGTTGATCCGACTATCCTGAGTCTGATTTACCAGGCTAGAAATGGGGAGTCTATAGTGCCGATCGTTCTTGCAGAGACCCTGAGTGGTCTTGATGATGTTCAAAGGGGGGCCTCGCCCTTCTTCCGGGGAAGTCCGCGTTTACTATACATGTGGCTGCTGGAGCGCTTTCGATCGGTGGGTTTCAACCGGGTTCGGCGCGATAATCCGACGCATTTCTTCTGTCGTCCCCTCTTTGGGGCTTTGACCATGTCTTCCTCTGATTGGACGGTGTGGTTCTCGGAGAATTTTCGGGCTATCTGATGGGACATTCCTTGGTGGAAGCTGAGGGTGATGGTACTTAGTACTGGGGGTCAGAACTACGTTCGGCTCCGCGGGCTCTGGTTTACTTCCTTTTATCTCCCCGGACGTCTTCTTCGGCAGTTTAATATTCCTCAAGAGGTTCCCCTTGGTCTGAACAACTTCTCCTCTGAGTCAAAATTTGTGACTCCGCATGTTTCTTTATCGGTAGAGAGGATGTCGCATGCTCGACTGACTCGTCAGTTCAACTATGCTCGTTTTGGTATTACCCGGCCCCTCCGGGCTGATATTATCCGCTCTTACTGGCAATCTCTGGAAGGAGAACTGATCGGCGACCCCTTTCAAATGGAGTGGTTCCGGTTTATGGATACTGAGGCTACTGATGATAACATTGTTTTTGCGTATCAGATCTTGGACGAGGCTCGGATCGATTTTGGCTACTGAGGACCCAGTGTGGCCAACCCCTAGGGATTAGTTACTTCTGTATCGTCATATCTCCCTTGTAACCTTCGGTGTTCTGAACCACCTTTTAATAATATATGAGGGACTGCTTGTAGGAAATAAATTTATTTACAAAGTTTAAACCGGGCCTGAAGTCACTTCTCAGGTTGCCTACGTTCCCCTTTTTGATTTTTTACAAAGAACAAAAAGATTTAAGTTGGGGCTCAGGTTTACGTAGTTCTTATTTCACATGTCATACCTATTGATAATACTTCTTCAGTCGATCCATGTTGACTGGTGAATGCAGTAACTGTCCATCCAAATCAGTGAGTATAGCTGCACCCCCTGTATTGATTTCTTTGACGATATACGGCCCTGTCCACTTCTGCCCGAACTTACCCCTCGGATCTCTGGCTGGTTCTCGAATTTCTTTCAATACGATATCATTCTCATTGATACCCCGAGTCCTCACTTTCTGGTTAAATGCTCGAGCGATTCTCTTCTGATACCCCTGATGGTGGTATGCGGCTTTTAATCTTTTTTCATCTAATATGGCTAGCTCGTTATAACGTGCCTGGACCCACTCCAGTTCATTGACTTGATTTTCTAGCATTACCCTGAGTGAGGGGACCTCTAACTCAACAGGGAGGACTGTTTCCATCCCGTATGTAAGAGAGAATGGGGTTGCCCCGGTGGAAATCCTCTCGGTGGTGCGGTATCCCCACAATGCATATGGTAATTTCTCCGGCCAGTCTCGACAGGTGTCGGTCATCTTGCTTAGGATATTCTTCAGATTTTTGTTGGCGGCTTCAACTGCCCCATTGGTTTATGGCCTGTATGGCGAAGATCTGTGTCTGGTAATACCGTATTCTTCCATGACGGTATTAGCTTCTCCTTCGAAGTGGGTGCCGTTATCTGAGATGATCTCGTGTGGGACCCCATATCGGCAAACAATATTTCTTTTGATAAATCGGGCTACTTTCTTGGCATCCAGGGTCTGGTAAGACTCGGCTTCCACCCATTTGGTGAAGTAGTCAAAGGCCACTAGTATGAATTCATGGCCGTTGCTGGCTTTGGGCGAGATCTTCCCAATGTCGTCGATTCCCCAGGTTGCAAAAGGCCAGGGAGCAGTCATGTTGTACAACTCTTTTGGAGGAAGCTTCTGGGATTTAGCATAAATTTGGCACTTGTGACAACGGCGTACGTGGTCAGAGCAGTCAGTTTGCAGGGTAGACCAGAAATAACCTTGTCTGATGATTTTGCGGGCAAGTGTATGTCCGCTCATATGGGGTCCGCAATCGCCCCCATGTATCTGATCCATCATTCTGACTGATTCTTTTTCGGTGAGGCATTGAAGATGAGTCTCGTCGTAGTTCCTCTTATACAATCTTACGGCACAAAGTATGAACCCTGACGCTAATCTTCTGAGCGTGACCCGTGTTTTCTTGTCTGTTTTCTCGGGATACTGATGTTTCTTCAGCAGGTTCCAGATATCGTAAAACCAAGTGGTTGGATCCCCTTCCCCTTCATTCTCTACCTCCAAGGCCGTGCAGTCTGCGGGTTCTGACTTCTTTTGTACCGTAAGAGTTATTTCTTTCATCCCCTCCGGGATATCGATCATAGATGCCAGGGTTGCCAGTGCATCGGCAAAATTGTTCTGAGACCTGGGGAGATAGTAAAACTCCGCATGCTTGAACTTTCCCGTGATATCCTCCAGTCGGGCGAGGTAAGGGACTAATTTCTCATCTCTGATCTTCCATTCTTTCAGAACCTGGTGGACCACTAGTGCTGAATCTCCATATACCTGTATTCTCTTTATACCCTTTTGAAAGGCGATCTCTAACCCGAGTATGCAGGCTTCATATTCAGCCATGTTGTTGGTGCAGAAGAAGTCCAAACGATATGATACCGGGGAGTGAGTTTGGTCTGGCGAGACTAACATGATGCCTATCCCGTTTCCATTTCGATTGGCGGCCCCATCAAAATATAACTTCCAGTCTTCATCGATCTCGACATTCACGATGGTTTCGTCTGGGAATTCGGCTTCTTCTAGCATGTCTCCCAATATTGGATTGTGGGCCAGGTAATTAGCTATGATCTTGCCTTTGACTGTCTTCTGGGTCATGTAGGTGATGTCAAATTCGGAGAGTAGAAATAGCCATTTTGCCATTCGGTTCGAGAGAGCCGGTTTTTCGAAGAGGTATTTCAACGGATCAATCCGTGATGCCAGGATGACTGAGAAAACTAGCATGTAGTGCCGTAGTTTCTGTGTTACCCAGACGAGAGCGGTGCATGATTTCTCCAACGGTGTGTAGTTCATCTCAAATGGGGACAGTTTCTTGCTGAGGAAATAGATGGCCTGCTCTTTCCGTGTATCAGTCAGGTGTTGGGCTAGCATTGCTCCCGCGGCTGAATCAGTGACGGTTAGGTACAAGATTAATGGTAGTCCGGTTTGTGGTGGGGCTAATATTGGGGGGTTGGAGAGATATTCTTTGATTCTATCAAAAGCTTCCTGGCACTGATCGTCCCACTCTCCTGGTGAAGATTTCCTTAGGAGTTTGAAGATGGGCTCGCAAGTCTGAGTGAGCTGAGAGATGAACCTACTGATGTACTGCAAATTACCCAAAAATCCCCGGACATCTTTCTCAGTACGAGGCTTAGGCATTTCTTGGATAGCTTGAACATTGGCAGGGTCTACCTCGATTCCTTTCTTACTGACAACATAGCCTAGGAGTTTTCCCTTGGTCACCCCGAACACACATTTCTGCGGATTGAGTCTCATTTGGTACTGGCGGAGCCGATCGAAGAAGGCTCGCAGAGCTGGCACGTGACCTTCCCTCTCTTTTGATTTAATTATCATGTCGTCCACATATACCTCTACTTCTTTGTGGATCATGTCGTAGAAAATTACGGTGCCTGCCTTCTGATAAGTTGTCCCGGCGTTCTTCAGCCCAAAGGGCATAACGGTGTAGCAGTATGTTCCCCATGGTGTGATGAATGCTGTTTTCTCCTGGTGATCCGGATGCACCTTGATCTGGTTATATCCAGCAAAACCATCCACAAATGACTTCAGGGCGTGGTTGGCAGTGTTATCTACTATCAAATCGATGTTGGGCAATGAGAAATTGTCTTTTGGACAAGCTTTATTGAGATCTCGATAATCTACACACATGCGGACCTTCCCATTTGCCTTCGGAACGGGCACAATGTTGGCTAACCATGAAGGGTAATCGATCACCCGCAAAAACCCTATACTCAATTGTTTCATCACTTCTTCTTTTACTTTCAGGGACCATTCTGGCGTAAGTTTTCTCAACTTTTGCTTGACGGGTCTGAACTCTGGCTTGGTGTGTATCTCGTGCATGACTATTTGACTGTTTAAACCTGGCATATCCGCATAAGACCAGGCGAAGATATCCACGTACTCTTTTAGAGTTTGTGTGAATTCTTCTCTTTCTGTCTCACTTAGACTTGCCCCAATGCGGACCTCTTTTCTCTCCTCTTCTGTCCCGAGGTTAATTACAAGAGTGTCTCATTCCTCGCTCTGTATACGCTGCTCCTCCCGTTCAGGGTGTTCGTTCAATCTTTCCAACTCCATATAAGCAATTACAGAATTAAGAATAACAGGATAGCGCAAAACATAGTTTTCTTCATTAATAGTATTTACAGGGACAAGTTTAAAAAGTAAATCTAGGAGTGGCTCTTCCCTAGCCTTACTCTCGCTCTCACCTCTCACCCTTACAATTTCACTCTTTTTCCCTTCTTTTTGGTAGTCTGGATCAGCGTATATTAAGTGTACAGGGTCGTCCCTTGGCTCGTTATCCCCCAGATCTATGATGTCGAAGAGATCCCCGATCATTTCTTCCTCCTTATCCTTCTTGTCTTCATTTTCTTCCTTTGGCCCGATTGTCAATTTGGTAGAGAAACTGTGCACGATGTTTTCCTTGACATATAGGTCCTCTTCGTAGAAGATTTCCCATCCTGGAAGGTTCTCTCCGTCGCTGTTTCTCCAAGGTTCCTGAAAACCGCAAAAGGGGAAGTCCTCCCCTTCTTTGACAAAAAACCCGTTCAGAGAGCTAAAACTCGGATACTGATGCCCTTGCCCCCCTTTTTGTCGATCGTCTTCTTTAGTGTGTTGGTACCCCAAACCTTCCCTTTCGTACCTCGTTACTGGTTCCAAGGTTTGAAGTAGTCCTGGCTGTCCCATTCCCAGACCGGCTCCAGGCAAGTATTTCATCATTCTCAGCATATTTGTGATCTTGGTGCTGAGATCGGGGATATTGTCAAGGAGAAGATATTCGATTACCTGGGTGTTGAGAGTTTGTACTTGAGGCTCGTAAGAAAAGCCTCCCAACTGTATGCTCTGGCTCCCGATTCCCAAAACAGGTAACTCCAGATCTGCCAAGGTCTTTTCAGGATCTCCTTGGATGGTGATTATGTTCCCTTTAAACGGTATCTTGATCTTTTGGTGTAGGGAGGAGGGGAGTTCTCCTATGTCGTGTAGCCATGCCCTTCCCAATAGTAAGTTAAAACTAGAGGGAATGTCTATGATTTAAAAGTCGGCCGGAAAGTTTCCGGGACCGACCATGAGATCGAGCTTCAGAGATCCCAAAACGGCCCTCCTGGTGTTGTCATAGGCCCTAACGGTTACGGCGGATGGAAAAAGCTCTGAATCCAGGATACCCAAGCATCTAGCGGTCTTCAGGGGGCAAACGTTTATGGTTGACCCATTGTCGATGAGAACCTGTGGCAAAATTTTCCCTCGGGTCCTGACGGTGATATGGAGAGCCAGGCTGTGCTTCCTTCCCAATGGAGATAAGTCTTCATCTGAAAATGACAGACTTTTTTGGATTGTGAGTGATCCGACCATGTTTGGCAGTTGTTCTAGTGTGGAGTCGGGTGATATGACGGCCTCGTCAAGGAGTTTGATGAAGGCGGTCCTGTGAGGTTTGGAGGCAACCAAGAGGCCCCAAATGGTGATGTGGGCCTGGGTTTTCTTTAACTGTTCTAACACTCGATCTTCTCCTGCTTCCTTAGGAGGTGATGATTTCTCGGCATCCATCGGTGGTGGCTGGTATACCCTTCATGAGCGGGTGATCTGTTGTATCCAGAGGGATGCTGAGTCTGATCCTTCTGAGATTTCTGATGTCTCCGGCTCTTCCGACCAACTGAAAGTCCCGGGAGAGGTTTCTGTCATACAGATTGTCTCCTTATGGGGGGCGAGGTTTTCACGGCTGTTTCTTCTTGTCTTGGGTCCATCCTATCCCAGCTTTCCCAGGATTGGTTTTGATTATGAGTGGTTGCGAGATCCCCTGATTTGTTTTTCCTAAGCCCTGCCTGGGTAGAAAGTTCATCTTGGCCATCCATTGGTCGATTATTAGATTGAAGCCTGGGGCAACTTGTACTTTTGCTGGTAACATAACGGGTGCCTTATAAGCTGGGTCGTTCCGAATGAGTCCTACGGGGTCAAAGCCTTCTTCGTCAGTAGTTAAGGCGTTAATTCCCGCAGGTGGAGCATGATTAAGAAGGGGGCTGTTGGTAACATTGGGCCCGCCGGGTGCGGGGATGGTTCCAGCTTCAATAAGGTCCTGGATACGATGACGAAGAGCTAAGCAGCGGTCCGTGTCATAGCCCGCTGCTTGATGGTATGCACAGTTCTCATTCATTCTCCAGGTGCTGGGAATAGGGTTTGGTGGGGGGCGCGGGTTGAGTGGGGTGATCAATCCGGCATTTTGGAGTAGTTTCATGCTTTTGACCAGGGTAGTGGGAAGGGTGCAGAAATTCCTCCTTTTCTTGGCTTCGGTGTTTGAAGAGTCTCCTTGTGCAGGCCAACTCATTGGAGGGACTTGTTGCGACTGTTAAAACGGGTTTTGTTGATATGGGTATGAGCTTAGTTGATTCACGGTTGTAGTGGCTATCTTTCTCCCGGTGTATGAGGCTTTCTTGGTATCGGTTTCAGCTTTCTTGGCCAACTCCTCTTCCACTTGCGATCCCATACTCAACAGGGCTCTGAAGTGTGGGAATACATGCTTCCCCATGCAACTCAGTACGGCTGGAGTGAAGTTCTTCTGGATGATTTCTAACTGCTCTTCTTCATTGGGTCGCTTGGACATTTGGGAGGCCATCTCCCTCCAGCGTGTGATGAAATCGCTGAAGCTTTCTTTCTCGCCTTGCTTGGCCATCTCCAGGTGTTTAAGGGTAATTTCCAAACTCTCGTTGGACCCGTATTTGGTCATGAACTCTTTGACGATATCCCCCCAAGTTTTCGTGTGGTGTCTCTCCAGATCAAAAAACCATCTCAGGGCGGCCCCCGTGAGAGTCATGTGAAAGGCTTGAGCTAGTTCCGGCTCTCCACAGCCAGACACTTGCATGGATCTGATGTAGGATTGGAGATGGGTTTTGGGGGGGGGGGTCCCTGTGAATTTGGTGATAGAAGGGAGCTTAAATCTTTGAGGCAGTCTGGCTTCTGGGTAGAGGGAGAAGGCATTTATATCTGTGATCTCGTCTGCCCCTTTTATCAGAGAAATCCCTCTTTGCAGAACTTTCATCTGCTCCTTCAGTTTCTTCATCTCTTCGCTCTCTTTCGACACCTCGTCGGCCTGTTCTCGAGCTATAACAGATTCCGCATATACTGCCCGGAGTCGGTTGATATATGGGTATTCATTTGGAGGGGCTACTGGGGCCGGTGGTGGAATGGGCCTTATGGGGACTTGTGGCCATGGCTGGTATTGGGGGTCAAATCCGGGTTGTGCTTGGGGTTGTGGCCAAACTATGGGTGGCTCTTGTTGCTGATAAGTGGGGCCTGAATCTGGGGCCCATTGATTGTTGGGATCTATCTGAACGGGACCGGCTATGATAGGGCCAGTTTGGGGTGGATTGGTTCCTTGAACTGGGGGGAGTACTTGTGAAGACTGTCCTTGGTTCGGATCTCAATTCGGTGGTAGTCGATCAAACCCCGGTGGTGCAGTTCGTTCGGCTGACAATTCTTCTACTCGGATTCGAGTACCCTGTTGCTCGTTTATGAGGTTTGCCAGATCCCTGCTGACGGTCATGAGTAAACGGTGCATTTCGGCTAGGGTTGGCTGAACTGATGATGCCTCAGCTAGGCTCTGATATGTCTCTCAATTCTCGCGTTCATCGGCCATTTCAGGTGTGCTTGGTCTTACTAGTCTTCCGGTGTGATCTCGACCGGCCCAACCTTCCAGTCTGTCGTCGCTTCACGACTGTAGACGAAACCACGTGGCGAAGACGAAGGAAGACTGTGATGTGACTCGATTTTTGCCAAAAGAACCACTAAAAATTGCCGAAAAGAGCCTCGAATTTTAAAAGGGTGTCGAAAAGTAAGCCGTAAGGTGGTACATCCCCTACGGCGGTTTGACAAGTGTTTTAACTCGACTCGATCTTATATGCAGCGCAGGTGTACGAACGGTTAATGCTTCAGGCTCCCTCCTATTTGGCAAGACCTTGCGATATACCCCAGGGGCGGGTACGTGCAAGAGCCTTTTGATATACTTCCCGGGTACGTGAGTGTTCTCGTCACTCGATATACCTCGGGGGCGTACTTGGCCAAGGAGAGTGGAAGTAAATGCTTTCGGTTTATGTTGGCCCAAGCAAGCCAACTCCCTACTCACTTATAATACTTCCGAGGGTTTGGGGTAAATTCACACTCGTAGAACCAATGCATGACTTGTGATAGTGCGTGCGAAAAAGGTTGGGTTTACAAATATCATTATCTTGATTACGTATTTTTGAAAAACTCCCTTTTTCAGAAAAGAAAGTTTCTTCTCAATCAATTAACATAAGTAGGGAAAGCAGTAAAAGCAAGTATTCAACAGATAAACAAAAGTCCACATATAAGAGTCTAGTTTTCTAGTATCCCCAGCAGAGTCGCCACTGTGAGAATCCGCAAATGCGACCCCCCGGGTCTCGTCCCCGTTCGGTTGGGCGTCTGAAACGTCGGAACGGATTCCTTCGTTCCATTTGCTAGAGTGTCTCTTTTGATTCATATCATGTGTCCCTATGTTCTATTTCTAGATGCAAAGGGGTTTGTTCAGAGTCGCCAGTACGTTTTACAGGAAAACGTACAAAATGGTTGTGTAAGAGGAAAGGTTTTAAGCCTTTCTTTACACGTTTGTCTACGAAACCAGGATTCTATAGGGTTCGGAAAATATATTACGGTTTGGGAAGGTGTTAAGCACCCATTCCGCCCTTTCGGTCTCTAGTGGTCTTTATATGTTTATTCTATGTTGAAAAACTTGGATGCTTTTACTGATAGCCTACTACTTTCTGAGCGAAAACCCTAATTTCTGGGAAAAACGGGAAAGGGATAGAAAACCTTTGTGTTCCAAGATCCGATGTTTCGTTTTGAGAAATGCAAATACAAGTGACAAGAGTTGTTTTCTTTAGAAATGGAGTTTCCCGTATTATTTCTCGGATAATGACGGTTTTCTCGAGTTTTGTAAAAGTGCGGATCTTATGATGGAACTAATTTCGATATGGAATTGGAACTCTTGAGGGGAGTTTTACCGGACGTATCACAATCTATGAAACAGATAGGATATATCGGGTATTTAATTTCCTAAGTAAGTTTTACCGGTCCGGGTTTGAAAACAGGATTTTATCCGGATAGTAATGTACTTACTCTTCTGGTTTTACAAATAGTTTTATCAGGGCCTTTTGTTTTGAAAACGATAGACTATTTGTAACTTGGCAATAAGTTTATTCAAATAAAACGTGGACAAAACGACGAAAATAAAACAAGTACACAGATATTTAATGTTTAAATACTAGAAGAGACTTTCTTTACCTTCCCGACGAGAATAATAATAATAAGAAAGAAAATATAATCCAGCGGAGAGATTTCCGGCGATAATAATCTTTTCCTTCTTCAGATATTTCCGAGAATTCGATTCCAGAGACGGGACACGTCGAGTGTCGGGAATAGATCCGATAATTCTCCAGAGATAAGACGATAATATAGAATGCTTGATAATGAAATCAGACTAAAACTCAGAATTTCCAGATTCAAGTTGCTGCCTTGAACCCTTGGGGGTGTTGGCCTATTTATACTGCTCGGGGAAGATTGTCGCGCGACATTTCCCCAGAAAAGGCAAGTGTCGCGCGACATATCCGTTTGTCGTGCGACATTCCTAATTCACTGTGCCTGTTTGTCGCGCGACATACCTGTATGTCGCGCGACAAACGGCTGAAGTGATGGGTTCTGACACTGTGATGTGTCAGAAAGTGGTTGGTCGGGTGCAGAGAGGGATTGTTGCGCGACATATCAGGGATTGTCGCGCGACAATGTGATATGTCGTGCGACAATCCTTCATGAAAATAGGTTTGTCGCGCAACAAATCCCTCGGGGTAGTTTCGGGTGCTCGGGTGGGTCCCGGACTCCAAATCAGTAGTTCTCGTAGGTCATTTAGGGTTCTTGCGGGGGTCACGGATCGGATACGGGTAATCTGCCTTCAAGGCAATTTTTGCATGTTGAATACAGTAGGCTTATTGTATCATATTTAGCAAACCGTATATTAATTTTTGGGCCAAAATAATAGGAACATGATAAAAAATAAATGCAAGAATGTACATGTAGAAGCCGAAAGGGCGACGCGGGTGTCTAACACCATCCGTGTCGTACATAGTCCCCGAATACACTCTGGTTGCGTAGATAGTTTGCACCACAAAAGGGTACAAAAACAACACTTTTGTCTATTTTCTGTAAAAACGTACTGGGACTCTAAAACGATCACAAAACGAGCCACGCAACGAACAGCTTTGAAGGGTTCCATAGGGATTTCACAAGGACTTCTTTTTTAGAACGGCTGGTAATGGTAAGCAACCCTAAAGAAGGCCTTTACTATTTATGTTGCCACCACGCATGGGGTAGCCATATTGTGGCGAGGGGGTGAGCGTGCCCCCGATGATTTCAGATTTTTTTTTAAAAATGAAAAATAAAAAAATATAAGGACTTATATGCATAAATTTATAGTTGAGGGTATATAATTATAAGAAATAAAAGTGGAGGGTCATTTGGAGAATTAAAATACACTTAAATGATGAGAGAGAACCCGAGACTCTCACCCATTTCTTTTTCCGTTCTCTTCTCGTCTGTTCATCTATATTATAAAACAAGGATTTTTTGCAATAAAATAATAAATCAATCCAACGTCTCATATTAATTTGTAATGGTGTTAACACTTTTAGACCATTAGATCATTTTTATACCTCACAACAAGATGTCAAATCAACTTAACATTTACTCTCACACTAAACATATACACAAATTAAACTCTTACATCTCTCTACTTTTCCACAACATTTCTCTCTCATCAATTTTTAAAAAACTTTTAAATGCCATAACTTAATTTACAAATTCAACTTTATAAAATTTATATATTTGAAATTTGTTCATCAACATCTACAAAACAAGATCCATTGTGATTATTAAATTATGTATAAAAAAATACAAGAAAAAGTTATAAAACATTACAAATATAATGGCATATAAAACTTATAAAACATTACAAATATAATGGCATATAAAACTTATAAAACATTACAAATATAATAGTTATTGAAAATAGACATTTCTCTTTCATCAAATTTATCAATCCATTAGTTATTAAAAATATTACACAATGAATAAAAGATACTGAAATAAAATTAAAAATAAGTGTCCAACCTACCTCGAATATGGGGTGAATTGTTTTTTATATTAGTGTCCAACTTACTTCAAATATAATATTTTTTCTTTTAAATATACTAATAACACCATTACAATATAAAATGATCGAAGCATTTTTAGGTCGATAATTTTTTATATTACAATTCGATCTGCCTCGAATATAATATTTTTTTTCTCTTTTAAATACACTCATAACATCATTACATTATAAAACGGTCGATGCGATTTCAGGTCTAATTGGACAAGTAAAACAATCATACACATCTTCAATCATAAGTAATATACAATCATACACATATTCAATTCTCACATTTTTCACGTAATTATATTTTATCTAATTATTATATTTTATTCTTTTTATCGTGCCGGACGGCACGGGTATACCCTAGTATATGTATAAAAAAAACATAATGGCCATAAAACGATTGGATGTTATGATATGCAATTGGTTATTAATATAACAGCCATTACACGAATATCAATAATATGAATTTTATGATATGCAATTAATTATTAATTTAATAAATGTTGAATTTATAGGGTTGATTTTAGAATGAAAAAGTATTATAGCAAAATAGGAACAAGTTCCTCCTCCAACCGAAAATTCGTGGCTACGCCACTGCCTCAACGGAAGTGTTTCCGCTAAAAAATATTGCACTTATATATATATATTATATTTATTTTTTAGCGCGGCCCTGGACATTTAAAATTCGGCGAACCTCTAATGCATGACCTTCTATGGGATCTCCAAAAATTATGTTATCGTCATAATATGTGAGAAATTCTATGGCTTCCATGACTGACACTAGCACCTTAAAACTAGCCATTTAATTGAGCTACCTAAAAAGGAGAAGAAAGCCCTAATGAACAAAGGATAAACGGGTAAGGGGTCTTTATGAGAACCCCCTTATCCAGGCCAAAGAACCCAAGCAGCAATCAAAGGGGGCATGAATGCGAGATGCTTTGTTCATTAATCATAGTTTTATTAAACCAAAACTATATGCGGAATGATTAGCCGGATAAAACCAAAAGGATTACCATTTAAAAGTACCGAAAATGAGATGCTAGTAACAATATTATAATTACATTAATCATAGTTTTATTAAACCCCAAAGCAAACATAATATTTCTAAAAAACCTCCATTTCACTATATCATAAGTTTTACTAATGTCAATCTTAATATACAAGTGACCCTTTTTCCCTTTAATTAGTTTTATTTAAAAAAATGATCTACTTCAAATGTAACAATAATATTATATGTGATAAGTCTGTCCAGCACAAAAGCTCCATGGGATTCATATATGACTTGAGGCACACCACTTTAATCCTATTAGCTACAAATTTTCACTGCAATTTTAAATCATGTTACAAAGACTAATTGGCCAAATTAGGACTTTTTTTTTTGCCTCTTTAAGTTTCGAATCAGAGCAATATTTATAGGGTTGCAAAGGTTCAAAAGCAATGCCCTTGTTTAAAAATCTAGAATAGTAGAAGTGACGTGGAGCTTTAGCGAAGACAATTTTAAATGCAGCAATACCCCTAAAACTTGAGTTTGCTTTCATATATAAGACATCTTCAATTATACTTAATTCAATTTATATATGCCCATCTGATGGTTTTGGGTATTTTATTGTAAGCTTATTTTTAATGATTAATATAATTAAGGTTTATTCTATGGTAGTATTTTCTGAAAGATTATATGCTTTCCACTAAATGATAATTTTATAATAACATAATGCATTAATTACTTTCACAGTAGTCATTTCCGCAATACTTGCAATAACATCTCTTAATTCTTCCTCAATGTAATTTTGACATGAAAATATTATATCTTGATTAATGAATACATTGCAAAGTCTTGATGGTTACTATTATTGTCATGTGCTCAATAATTCTATATTTGACTCCGTATATTGTTTTTGATATGAATGATTAAAAAAAATGATTTAATTATATGAAGAGAGTTGTTTTTCTATTTCAAATTCTTATTTAATTCTAAAAAAAAAAATTCCATTTTCAATCACCACCTAACCCCTAATTTACACCACCTTCACCACTCACCACTCACAACCCCCCCCCCCCCCAACACACACCACACACACGCTCCACCTTTATAGACACACATATATGTATGTCTATTAAGATTACGTAAACATACTTACACACAAAGATATGTATATGTAATAGTATATATATATGTAATAGTATATATATATATATATGTATTGTAATATCCCATAATGTAATTAGTATAAATTAGACACATATTTTAGAAATCTTGGTTGAACATGGACCAAATTGTAAAGTTGCAAAAGTTCAGGGTTAAAATAATAAAGTTATGAAACTTTAGGGTTAAATGCCGTAATTTAGCAAAAGTTAGATTTTTTTTCTTTTAAGGCTAACCGACTCCACCACTTGAATTATCCTCCATTTTCTTCATTCTTTTGTTTTCATTTTTTAACCAAAGAGGACAGAAAGAAAACGTAAATAGGTACGAAGGTTACGTCTTATAAATTGGTCATCAAAACTCCACCGAATCGAGTTGAGCCTTAAAGGAAAGTTATTCTATACGTCGAGAGTTACACAACGGTATAAGAATTTTAGAGTTGTGCTGGTCGGAGTTCGGGTATCAACTCAAATTTCATTCTTTGGGGCTAAATATTTTGAGGTAAGGGTTTAATTATTTTTAAAACCCGATATTATAATTTTATTATATATGAATCATCATATTTTAATTGTCTTTGTTTTAAGAATTATTATATGATAAGGATGATGATGTTTTATGATTTATATAAGCCATAAGCAAGTGATTTGAAGTAAACTATACCATTATACTTGATATAGTTGTTTATTTAATATACATGAGATATTTTTGGATGTATAAATATTGTATATTTATGAAATTAATTAATTGATGAATTATATACATCAAGGGACATGTATGAAAATTATTGTAGTTATATGGCATACGTTGTTTTCAATATTCATTTATTAGCATGTTATGCATACTTTGCATCGTTATTGTGTCAACCGGATTCTTGGAGACTTTTCGGCAAGCTTAGACTATTTTTATGGCCTATCATATGGGCATATATCTTGTATTTATGGTGACGAAAGCTTCTTATATTTGTTGTATTATTCTGGAACGTGATATGATCCCGTGATGGATTCGATTATGATTGTTATTGTGACCCTTAAAGAGAATATGTATTGACTAGTCCTTGCCGATGTGAAAATAAGTAGGGCTCGATACCCTTGGGTTAAAAATCCCTAAATCCCCGGGGGACAGCAATGAGGTTGGCTGTTTAGAGTTAGCGGTGAGTAGCCCAAAAATCTAAACATCGGCAAAGCACTGGTGATTCTGTGATATGAGATGGATGGACATGTGGTCCAATTCTGTTATGATATGATGATGATCTTTTATGGGCCGAATGATGTTATTGATGTGCCAAGAAATTGGTACAATTCAGGACACTAATATATATCTTAAAGAGCATATATTACTAAGTTTGTTGTGCTTATGGAGCTTTTCAGGTATTTGGAATTAAATCGAGAAATTTGCAATTGAAGGAAAAAATGGCTGCGCGCAAGGCCTGAGTTCAATAAATTTATGGCATTAATCCGTACGGAATTTGAAGAAATCTCTAGAGACAAAAGTTTTATACCTTTGAGTTAGCTACGCGTGAGCGAAAATCTTGCGTCAATCGGAGTTCGGAACACAAAGTTATGGCCGAAATACGATCAGTGCATTGAATTGATTAATTCCTACGAGAATGGGCCAACTCCACAATTCTTCTTGCAGGCCTTTCTCAGCTAATTCATGCAGCAGCCCATTCAATTAAATCACAGCCCATTTGTCA